>VYXH01005307.1:0-71245 GCA_013397275.1 Burhinus bistriatus
TTCCCCACCAGCCCCTCCTTTTTAGTGGGAACAAGGCCCAACATAGCACCTCTCCTCATTGGCTCCTCTATCACTTGGAGAAGAAAGTTATTATCAACACATTCCAGGAACCTCCTGGATTGCTTATGCCTGGATGCTATATGCTGTGTTGTTCCTCCAACAGATATTGGGGTGGCTGAAGTCCCCCATGAGGACCAGGGTTTGTGAATGTGAGGCTACTCCTATCTGTCTATAGAGGACCTCACCCACTCGGTCTTCCTGGACAGGTGGCCTGTAGCAGACCCCCACTGTAATGTCACCTGTCCCTGCCCTCCCTTTGGTCTTGCCCCATAAGCTCTTGGGCAGCTCCTCATCCATCTCAGGCAGAGCTCCATGCACTCCAGCTGGTCACTGACATAAAGGGCGACTCCCCCTCCTCGTCTCCCATGTCTGTCCTTCCCAAAGAGACTTCTGTCCCTGTGTCTGCTTTGGGCTTTTGAAAATGTCTTCCTGCTCCTGTGAGTGCAAAAATCCCACTACATAAGATGGACTTTACAGGTTGTGTAGAGGGCAATTCCAGTGTGCATCCTGACAGGAGTTAAAAAACATCCTGTGGATGGAGAAACCCCTACCCAGCTTGGGTTTTTCTACTCTACCATCAGATTTCCTTCAAAAGCATCAAGACAGACCTCGCCTTTTACTTGTATGGTTGGCTAATTCATTCACTGTCAAGCCTGCTGCCTTCTACCTCCACTGAGTACTAGTTATCTAGCAGAGGTACTAAGTACTAGTACTAGGTACTAATAGAGGTTGGAAAGGGAGCAGAGACCTCTCCATCAGCCTCAGGCCGCGGGATGAAGCTATTGGAGCAGGTATCAGCACTGAGGCTGGTGTGAGATTTAGCATCAGTACCTATCATAACTGTGGTAGGAAGGAGAGAAGTTGCCAAGAAAGACCAACTAGATTTTTACCAAGAAACTCTTGTGTAGCTTAGTCAAAGGAAGAAATGAAGACCTTTGAGTTATTTGAAGTTAGGAGACCACAGTTGGGTGTTTTGACACATAGGTGCAAGTTTAGGTGGAAAGAGCAATACCATTACGATACTGCTGTGATTGTACACTTAACAGAATTGTAAATAGTCACTAGTATTAACCTACGGTGTCAGGACCCCGTAATACCTGGTAGGTTGCACAACCCAATATTAGATAGACTATAATGTGCATCTTAAAATGAAGCTGTATAACCACAGTCATGGGATGTTTTTATAGTGGTGGTGTGGGAACTAACGTAAGAAAACTCAAGACCATCTAGAAACAGAAAGATATTTTATTTAACTTTCCAAGCAAGGAGACTGTACCAATCAGCACTGTCACACACATTCTCAGAGGGGCCAAAATGTGTATAACCTAGTGGTCTGGCTGAGGTCACCTGAGCGTGACATGGAAGGCAAGGGTTGCCAGCTATTGAGTCCTCCATATGCCTTCTGGGTTCTGCTTGAGGCCCAAAGGCCAAGTCTTTCTTGACCACTAAGGTCCTTTAGGAGTCAAAAGTTACCATGGCGTAATGTTTTGCTTCTGCATCTTGTTTACTTCACGCTTCATAAATATTAGGCAGCATTGCTGCTGGGTGTCTTTCATTTTCTTGTTTGAGGAATCATAGGACTGTAACCCCTCCTGCTGTTGGGATAACAGGAAGAGAAACGGTCCATGAAATGTGCTGTATCCTCACTGCTGCCCTTCTGTTAGCAGTTGCAGGTCTTCTGCTGATGAGTCACCTTCTCTGTGGTGCATCACAGTTCAAGCAACACATTCCTCAACGCTTACCAGTTTGATCGGTGTTAATCATGTCCTTGGATATCAGTGCATACCATTCCTCTGACTCCAGATCTGGTCTTTCTCTTGGTGCTTTCACGCATGTACAAGCTGCCAGACTGTATGCTCAAGATGCTGGTTGTTACCTTCTATCCGTTACCTTTTGCCAAGCACAAGGGTAAGTAGGGAGATGCTTAACTAGCTGTCCTCTGGTCTTGGCATCCTGAACTGAGAAAGAGAGAATTGTTCTGATTTTAGCAATAAAAGAACATCAACTCTTGTGTAATTCCTGCCAGATGAGCATGATTCCCTTGCAGTAACCTTGGAGAACTTTGCCCAAGTAAAGAACCTGATAAGCGAGGCAGTGCTTATCTGGTTGTACCTCTTGTAGTCTAAAGCCCCTCAGCTAGGCTGGGATATCTCCAGCATCTCTGATTACATATTTAGTAGGGGTTTTACTCGTGCTAGAGTTACATAGTGAAGCTTGATGAAACACGGATTCTTTTCACAACACCTTGCTGGAATTGTTCATGCAATCATTTTATTCACAGTAGTGAAACTGAATCAACAAAAGCATAAATGTTCCTAAATGTTAATTGTGAAATAGCTGAGCTGTGGTTACCAGTGGTTTGTCTCAGCTAATTCTCCCCTTGTTTCTTTGTTCAGAAGTCCCCAGAACAACCCTGAACTTCTTGTACTTCTCTGATCTCTCTTTATTGTACAATTGGATTTAAAGAGTATTTTAAAGCTAAAAGAGATTGAATCTGTTCATGAACAGACCTGGGCCAACTTCAGCAAACTTTCTCAGTAAAGAAATACTAACATTTTTCAAATTTGGTATCATGGTGCTCTTTATACTGGAGAAAAGCTGATTGGGCTCAGCTTAGCCAATGCCCTGGTCAGGGCTACCAGAGACCTTCAGGAAGCAGTAATATGTCCCACATGACATAGTCCAGGGTCAGGAACAGAGACCAACAGAGGCTTTTGAAGAGCGTTGGACGTAGTTATATCCGATCATGATTTTGGCTAATCGTAACTTCCCATGGCCTTATCCCATTCTCATCTGCCTAAAGTACCAATATATGAAAATACAAGTCTCAAAGAACAATTACTGGGTCTCTCTTCGGAGCATTCATCTAGCAAGCTCAAAAGAAAAGTTGGAAATAACATAGGAAATAACACAGAAATTACTCATAGTTCCTGAAACGCGAAAGCGACGTGTCCTCAACTGAATAAAACTCTGAATTTACTCAGCAATGCGGGTGACTGCTGGAAACCATCGTCAGACTTGCTGTTAAGGATCAAAAAACCATGAAGAGGCAGTACACCACCTGACATAACTCGATGAAACCTTGTCCTAGGTTAATGCTGGTACAAATCAGTTTCTAAATAACAGCATAGGCTAGTACGTTGCTTAGAGCAGACACGAAAGCAATCCTAGGGTTACTCAAAAAACCCCACAACTTCACTTTAAGCATGTACCTGTGCATAATCCTCAAGTGGGAAGGATGCTGCTCACCACCTCTCCAGTGTGGACACAGCCTGGAACTGACCATATGCTGCACAGTTAATGGAGCTGATCATACACTCCATAGTTCATGCACGTGCTACCTTCCTTTTCATTGACTGTGATGATGATAGAAAATTATAGGTCAGCAAACATGGTGCAACTACCGTATTTTGAACAGGATGTGACACAGTTTTAAGTCCTTCTGGCCTTGTGTACCATACACAAGCAGATCAAGAATGGCTTTGCATGAGCACATCTGGAAGAAAATTAAGTAGGTGACTGAATGACCAACATCCTCCATACGTGTAGGTGTATGACTGAGGTTGGTTTGCTTACTCACGAAGAATAAAAAGAGAGCACTGCCATGCTGTGAATACATTCACCGGGGTGGTGAAGACCTGGTGCCACGTTGTGAAGTCTAAGGGTGAGAGATTGAGATGATCTGGACCCTGACATCATGGGCTGGTGTCCCAGCCTGACCTTGGGCCTGTGCCATCACCGTGGACCTGCCTGATGACTTTGGACTTGCCTGATAGACTTGAGACATGCAATGACTGCAATCCAGGCAAGATCAGCACAGTTTCCCGTGTAACTCAATCCATTTATTGATCAAGGCAATCCCAGATGACACAACATCACAATATTTACGCTACAACCGCCTTGATGATTTATCATTCTGTTTACTTCCAAAATGCACTGCTTCAACAGTTGTTGATCCTTTAACAGGAGATGGGAACCAAGTACCAGTGCCACAGGGAGCAGGGCGCTTCCAGAACCTGTTTTATAGAGAACTTCACCAAAACGCTCTGTCATGGGAGACTGCCAACGAATGGAGGTAATGCAATACAAACGTTGCACCAAAGAATTACAGAAGTGGCAGAAACATTGTAACCTGAACAGAAGAAGAAGAGACTAAACCCTGCAATTCTTAAATATTTTTAGAAGTAAAACATTAGTGCTTTTTAACTAAACACAAGTAAGTTCTTGCAAGCTTTTGAGAAGTCTCTTGGGGAAACGTCTTGCCAAGTTTTGAGCGTTCATTCGCAAAGACAGAAAAGCCTTCTTGTGCTTGCATCGACATCCATGGCATGAACACAGTGCAATCCTGTAAGAATGTTGCTCCAGGACAGAGCCCTGCAGTAAATAACTAATTACACAGAAAAAGATGTCATTACAAATATACTAAGTAAGGTAGCTAATCACTGTTGCTCCAGTTAGATCATATGTAACCTATAGCCTAATTCTTACACCCCGAGATTACCTCACCCTGCCCTGTTTTCTTCTGTGGTCAATTCTAGCTGTAAGGATGGAAAGTGAAACACCTTTACAGCTGGCCCCCTTTAACGATAACTCAAACAGAGCCCCACCGCAGCTGTCCTACAAGGACATGCACCAACAGCTGTGTCCCACCATGTCTAGACACTTGGGTGAGAGTGTGCTGCTAAGACCCACAGTTTGCCTCTGGAGAGCAGCTCTGCTGGTCTCCATGACCCTCCTCACCCTCCAACCTGCCCTCTGTGACCCACCGCTTCCTCTC
Source organism: Burhinus bistriatus (assembly GCA_013397275.1). NCBI lineage: Eukaryota > Metazoa > Chordata > Aves > Charadriiformes > Burhinidae > Burhinus > Burhinus bistriatus. Next base: position 4,838 of record VYXH01005307.1, read on the forward strand.
AGGGTACGGGGTGGGGGACGCCAGTTGCTTCGTGGGCAGCGGGCACCTGCCAGTGTTACAAGCTGCTGAAAGTTACCCCTGAGCAAGGGGAGCGTTGGACAAGCAGCTCTCCCTTGTCCGCACATGGCAAGATGTCTGTGCTGAAAACTCCCATGCTCCTCCAGAGGTTTCAGGCAGTACAACCACACAGAGCCCAGTGGACCCTATCTTACTTTATTGTTACTACTGTTATTATTATTATTTGTACATCTTTGTGGAAAGAGGGCCTTATCCTTTGCCCTGCTTGCTCCTGAGCATATTTTAACAATATAGTTACACAGAGGCAAATTCACAGTTCCTCCCCTAATCAATGTATTATTAAGAAGTGTAATTCAGAAGCAGAAAACAAAGTCAGACTCATTACTGGCTTCCACCAGACTCTTCCTCTCTCTCCCACATAAGGAAAACAAAAGCATTTCCTGAGAGTTGGCAAAAGGTGACCTCTCCAGCTGCATTTGTGTCTTGGGAATATTGCTTAATATGATGCAAAATGGTGTTTCCTGGTAGAAGTTATTGAAAACCCTTTTGTGTACAGGCACAGCTGCCATTTTCCAAATCAACATGAATTCGAGAAAGATGTTCCCTACGTTAGCAAAATGGACAGTTCTCATGGAAATAAAACCTGAACCGTTTTCATTGTCACCAGGCAGAAAGTTTCTATCTCCTTCCAACTGTATGTAAAGCAATGAATGTCAAGACGTTGGGATTCTTAGCATGGAAGAGTCACCAGAAGGTGGATAAAGCTACACCAGCAGGATTCATCACTCAACCCACCACGTGGTCCCATCTGAGCATACCTACTCTTGTGAAACACCAGCATCCAGCAGGGAGCTGAGCTGCTGTCCAGGTGTTTGCAGCTGGGAACCCAAGCACAGGGAGGCCAGAGCCCTCAGTGGCAACCAGGAGCCAAATTCCACTGAAATTGCTTGTTGTGGAAAACCCATGTGAGTGAGGCACCTGTGAGACTCAGGGTCCAAGGGTCATGCCCAACTTCTGCAAGGACCTCAACCTATTTAACCTAAATCCTATGTATTTTCCTGATTATTGGATTGGCTTGTTTTCCTCACTTGCAAGAGTAATATCAATCCAAACCAAGCATAGCAGTTTAATGAGCCTTTTCCCTCTCTTTTTTCCTTCACTTTTTGGGTTTTTTTTTGGTTTTTTTTGTTTCCCCCCGCCCCCAAATAAAAGAAGGTCCAGAAGTCAAATGAGAAAGCAACAATTACTGCCACTGGTCCAACTCTAGGCGCTCTTCTCCATCAGTTCAAGAATTTCTTTGTACACTTGTTCGTACACTTGCATACCCCAAAGGAAATCAAAGTGGACGAATTCAGGAATATACTTTTTGTATGCGATGTTGGTTATACGAGGCAGTGTGATGTTCACATCTTCAGGGGCTGAAATCCAGTCCTTGCCTCCATACCATGCAGCAAGCGGGGCTTTCATATTTTCCAGCTCATAGAAGGGAGGTGTAGTCTGGAAGAAAAATAGTGTGACTTGAGGAAGGAAAGCCGGGGACATCACGGGCAAGCCAAAAATTACAAGTATTCCTGATTGCTGCTTGGAATTTCTCCCCTATACCGAGAGATGGTACAGAAACTATCACCAGAGATCCTGACTATGCCTTGGGCTCTCACGCTTTTCACCAGATGGTCAAAAGGTCATCACTGAATGACATCACAGACCCCTTTGTTGTAAGAAAGGTACAAACCTGTTTGACCATATACGGTAAATTCCATAAATGCCATAAAATTCAGTCTCAGCCACTACAATATTTTCATTGTAATTTTCTTTTTTTTCTCTTTTAAAACTGACAAATGAGAATGGATTTCTCTTACTTGGTTGTAATGAAGCATGTTGTCACTGCCGTAATCATAATATTTGAATTCCCCTGTTTGATAGATCTGGAAAAGGAGGAGAGCTGTGTTTATTATTCATGCATTAAAGGGGACCACATGAAAAATAAGAGGTGACAGGGGAACCACACTGCTCCCTCCTGCCACCAAGGCTCGAGGATGCTATTTGTTACGTGTTATATTGTCCTTAGGGAGGAGAGCTCGACCCCCAGGAAGATCTCAGCACGACCTGCAAGATCGCCTGGCATTGCTCACATCTTTCATCCCTCCTCTCTCAGGTGGCTGGCAAGCTGCAGACGTAGATGTCTGGAGGCTGAGGCCCCAGAAACCCACAGTGCACCTAGCATACAACCAAGAACAAGCCTCAAAGAAGACACAAATCAGACCTTTAGGCAAGCTTGCTTTGGTCAATGTCTACAACAGAAGGATATGAGTCTGTGCACATTTTCAGTGATTAGCTGTTGTATGATTAGTTGTGTCTACTGACCCTCAGCTCTTAGCCTTTACTCTAGCATCTACTGTGCTGGTTTATTACCAGTTTTTGCTTCCATCTCCATCTCCTACCAGCTCCAAAGACACTTGGTCATCTTTTGTTGAAAGTCATGGCCAAAAGAACTGCACCTGCACCAGTGGTTCATGTCAGTTTTCCCCTTTCTCTCTAATATCGCTCTGGAGGGAGAGCAATGGAGGATTATACCCAAGCATTGAGAAGAGGTCCTCAGCAGCTGAGAGAAGAGAACATGGGCCCTGGTTGCATGCGATCTTTTTCTGCAGCAGCAAATATTACCTGGCGCCAATGTAACATGTTTTTTAGGGATGTTGAATCAGGGTAGTGGGACAGGTAGACATCTATGCGGCTCTGCAAGAAACCATTGGAGACATTTATTCTCTGCATGGAGGGAAATCCCATTAGAAATAAAAATGATCCTGTTCAGTAGCCACACAAGTCTTTCACTAGCTGTATTGTACATTGAACAAACTGCTTCGTCTTAGCTCTGTGAAGGCCCAGCTCAGCCACACGCTTTGCAAACACACAGCACAGACAGCGGCATGAAGGGTGCTGTAAAGATGCCTTCAGTAAGCTGAGGAATTCCCATGGGATGCTGGGTCATGTTATAAGTGGTTTTCAAAAAAAAGTAAAACTCCGTATCTTGTGCTCAGGATCCTTTGCAAAGACAATGTGCAACTCATCACAGTAGCTCTGCGTGTTGTTTCTAATGCATTTCCTCCTTGGAATATTAAGGAATTACACCAACACTTTCCTTGAGAAACAGTGGCCCAGCTCTGACTCTACCCATGATCAAGCTATTATTGCTTGGTGCTCTACGTGGACCTATCTCCAAATTTACTCACATGGGTGGTTTGTGGCAGGATCTGGACCTTGAAATCTTGGCTAGCCCCAAGGAAATAGCCCTTCCCTGTGGGAGTGGGGCATCACTGGGACCACCCAGTTCACCTGGACACGTCTCCGAGGAACCTACTGTAGCTGTAGTGTTGGCCCTGGTGAGAACAAGTTTGGGCCAGAGACCTCCACTCTGTTGCCTTCAGCCTGAATTTTTCTATGACGCTGTGTTCAGTGCAGTGGAGCACAGGCAAAGGCTCTGATTTGGGGGTAAATATGTTCTAAGGGATGGCAGACTGAAGACTCTGAGGGCCCACCTCTCCTAGCAGCGGGTTGAAGGGGAGTTTGTTCCATAAGAGCCCATTTTGATACTAAAGCACATGTGAAATTACACATCAGTTAGTGAAAGAGAAACCCTGGGAGTCCCCAGAGTACCGAATGAATTTCTGCACTCTCCCCTTCAGCATCCTCCCCGCTGGGAAGACAAGGTGCCCAGTGGGCACACGACCTTGTGTGCACTCTGGGCTTCCCTCTGGTGCCAACGCAAGAGCATTGCAACGGCCAACACAATGGCCAGATTGCAAAATGCTGACACAATGGCCAGATTTTTTGATGCATCGAAGATGCGAAAGGCCTGGTGAAGGCAGCTATTTGACAACTCGGGCTCAAACAATGAGAAACTGGATCACTTAAAAGATAAGCTGGAGTGTACATACCACATTTAAGCTGTTGGTAAACCCACCAGGCAAGTAAAGGACCAAGGAGCAAAAGCTTTTAAAGATGGGGTAACTGCACAGACTGGAAATCACTTGCTGCAAGATCTCGCCCTTATCGAAGACCACCGTGCGTCCTAGAATGAGCTGTGAAAGTCAAAGATGTTGATCTGTGTGGTTCACGTTCCTCTTTTGCCTCCAGATGCTCTCCACCTCCTTCTCCTAACCCCTGAAAGTTGCTGTCTTCCTTGCCACAGCTTTGCTGTGCTTTGTAATTTTGGGGTTTTTTTTTCAGAAATGGCCATGGCCCTGGAAGAGCCCTGATCTTCCTAGAAGAGGTTTCTCCTAGGAGGATGGACCCAAAAACAATATCTAGAAATAGGTCTTCTCTAATTAGGGCTGGACAGGAGTATGCTTTATGCTGTTTAATGCCCTGCAGGTGCAGTAGTGTAGGCACAAATGTACCTGCTAAATGCAAAGGCACACTGAGCGCAGGGAAATGGAAGTGATCTACAAGCACTGCATGCCTCAGGTGATGAGATCTTCCCGTTGCCTCCTTCCCCTTCACACCAGAGAAGCATGTGGTGAGGACGTACCTTAACCAGCTCATCAGGAAGGTCAAACACCCTTACCAAGGGTGACTTCATATTTGAGTTTGTGGTGATAGGAGCCAGGGCGAAAAACATCTTGATTTTGCGATCCAGCTCGGGAATGGATGAAAACGCAATGAAACCTGCAGGAGGGAGAAGTAAGCAGACCCTGGCCTGTTATTTCTGAAGGAGCTGTTGACTCCCAGGTGTGTGTGCCCATTGGAAGGATGCTCAGAGGTGGCTCTAGCAGGTTGGTGACTTGACCTGAAGCCTTTGCTGCTGATACATTTCAGCTCCTAGCTTGACTGCTCAGCCCAGTAGCAGGTCCTGCAAACCCTTTTTGGGGCTCTGGCAGCAGTGGGATGCACCAAAAGCCATTGCTGCAACCATTTTTGGGCTGTCAGCGCTCAGAACTGTTCTGTTAAAGCAAACAGGGATTTTTACCTGCTCTTTTCCCTTCGTTGTTTGGACATGCCCAGACATTACCCTCCCTGTCCAGGCTCTCAGGAGAACACTCCCAAACCGGGGGTGCGCAGCTAACATAATGCTGACAGTGGTCTGATCTCCTCCTAAGTACCTGTGGTGGTGCCTTGAGAGTAAGCCACGTAGTATAACTGCTCCTGTCCAGTTTTCTGCAGAATATAGTTGATCATTGCTGGAAGGTCATACATGGCCATCTCATGAAAGCTGCAATAGAGATGGGCACATGACAAAATTGCTGTTGCTGACCTTGAGAATGACAGGCAGGACATGGCAAGTAGTGGTATGACTATCGGGGAGCGGACGAGGGCTCTGGCAGGTATGGGCACCCTATGGTGACTTGATGATACTGGTTTATGCCCACTGGCAGATAGTGCAGCTATCAGTGGTGCTGCTCCTCCAGCCTACGGACACTGCTGAGGGTACCAGGTACCTGCCCACCCTTCAGTTTTGCAGAAAATACCTGTAAGCTGAGTATTCCTGGTGGTGAAACTGAAACTCCCTGTGCTTCCGCGACCAGCTGTTCCCCCGGCTGTTTCCAATCCAGACGTCATAGCCAGCATCAGCAAGGATGAAGCCCAGGCTGCTGTTGGGCAAGTTGGTAACCCAGTTGCTTCCCTCCAACACCAGACCATGCTGCAGGAGGACTGCGGGTTTTGGAGCTGAAGAAAAGAGGAGGATCATTTTCTCTGACTGCTCTCAAAATTGACCTTTCACGCACAGGTATCGCTTTTGCCAGCAACCCCCTGGGGAAGTGACTCCAGTGCAAGGAGATGGTCACCTATGTCCTCAGCCTCTTTGGAGAGCTGTTTTTGAAGTAGGCTCTTTGGTCATCCCAGGGCAGAGAAAATTGATATAGCGAAGCTGAAAAATAAGGTTGGACTCCACACTGAATGGAGCTCAGTAAATCATGCTCCCAGAAAGAAAGAAACCAAGCCCCATTCTGTCTGGACACTGTGCCCTTTGCATGGACACCACCCTTCTCACAGTGCTCTGGGTTTGACCAGGAGACACTGAAAACCCAGCAGACTCTAAGTACCTCCCACAGCACGGCAACACCATGCTGCCCCATTGCAAGAGACACGAGTCAAAAGGGGTCAAGAGCATCTCCTCCACCCACTTGTGCCTATTTTAAGCCATATGGGCAAGTCTCACCTCCCCAGAACAAACTTAAGACCTTTTTTACAAAGGACCAAGAAGCCTGAAGTGCTGCAGGAAGAGAGTGGAAAAGAGATTATGGGAAGGACCTCTGGAGGTCTCTGCTCTATTCCCCTGCTCAAGGCAGATCCAACTTCACAGCCACAACAGAGTCATCGTAAGGATATCTTAATTCATACGGTGGGGCGACCACAGGTTGCAGCATGAAAAAGTTGAAAAAAAAGTGACTTTCCTTTCTTTTTTTTTTTTTCTTCTTCTTTTGCCTCCTCTTTTTTCTGTTGGTTTTTAGACCCTCAATATAAGAAGGCTCACATTTCCACACTGGGCAGCTGAGGACAAAGGTTCCTGAATAGAAATCTGGCTTTTTACACCTATTTGCCATGTTCATAGACCTGGCATCCTGTGTCCCAAGAAAGGGACACCCTGCCAGGAATGGGGCATCACCCCCTCCACTTTGAAACAGCAGTTCAAGTGAAGAACAGAAAGGAACCGAAATGGTGAGATGGCATCGGATTGTGTCCAATTTGGATTTTTTTTGCTGACAAATGGCTTTTTGGTGCTCCACTGGCTGGCTTTGAGCTGGGTTAAAACCTGGGACAAGATTTCTCTGTCCCGTTCATTCTTCTTATCTTTTCTTTCCTCTTTGGAGCAGAACCTCTCAGAACAAGAAGGTTGGCATAGTGGACACCTGCATTTCTTCTGCTCTCAAGGCTGATCCTACAGGGAAAGCTGTCTGCTTGAGGATGCAGCCCATAACGAGGCAGCCCTGACCACAGCCTACTCCAACCCAGCAAAGCTCTCAGGGTCCCTGGAGCAGACAAACCTTCTCATGGCACTTACGGGGGCAGAACATGCTCGAGCCCTGCGCCTCTGCTTCGTGGGAGGTGCTCATGCTTCCAGGGTTGTCTCTGCCATGAGGAATCCTCTGCATGGTAAGGTAATAGCCATCGTCTGTCACCACTTCATGCTCCTCATAGGGGTACCCATGGTAGCGGACAATTTCACCCTGTGGGAAGGGAGGGACAGCATGGGACGGGTCTCCAGGGAGGTGGGGGTCTCCATCCTTGGAGGAGGACTGGATGAAGCCAACAGTGACCACCCTGAGCCGGTGGTGGCAACTCCTGCTGTCAGCGGGAGGGTGGAGTAGGGACGTCCTAATGTCCCTTCCACCAACGCTGTGTTGATGTCATGACTTCAGCTAAAATTTTTGGCAGGTGTGAGTCTCCCTCGCTCCCTGAGCCAGTCTGGTAAAGAAAGACCCATTGTTAGTTTTCATGTTGCAATCAATGTTTGTGAAGAGCCAGGCAGCAATGACAGTGAAGCTCCAAGCCTCAGACAGCTGCGTTGACCAAACCTGTTGACTTGGACTGAACTCCTCCATAAATGTCTGCCATAAATCTCCATGTATGTAAGCACAGGGAGACAAAAGCTCTAATAAAACCCTCGTACCAAACCCTGGTGAAGATACATGCATAGAGACCATGGGTCCTGCCCAGACTATGGCAGCATGGGTAGCTTGCATGCCCAAGCAGGAAAAGAAGGGAGAGAAGTCAGGACTTACAACATCCATGGACACCTCCGGACTCGCATCTGACTTTTCACCGATGCACATTAAATAAGCAATGGTGATGAACAGCCACATCATGATGCTCTGCAAAACAGTCAACATGATGAGCGTGACAGACATTGATGGCACTGACACAGAAGCCAGGGATTGCACGTACTTCGCTTGGCATGCGCTACACTTCTGTTAGTATATCAATCTGACCACTCAACAGGTGAAACAATTATAGATTTGAAATCCTCTAATTGCTTCTAGAAATTGTTCATTTTCCATATCTTGAACAATGCCAGAGTCCAAACTCCATCAGATTTTAATCACACATTTTCCATTATATCCTTTTGTTCAGGAAAATGCATGTGTGCGTACACAGATATACCGTATCAGGCAAATCTGGTCTTTGTGAGGATGATTATAGACTACTCATTTAAAATGATGGCTCAGATGGTCAGAAAAATCAATTATTTGGTTGAACTGATAACTGAACTAATCAGGAGTAAATCACCCAATTTTAAGTTGCAGGACCATGGAGGTTTTGTTCTTAATATGAAATCAAATAATGTGATTTTGTTGGGCTCTCCTTATGGCTGAAAGGGACCCTGGGAAACACTTGAGTTGTTTTTGCAAATCCAAGTGAAATACTGTCCTGGGAGACCCAGTGTTTTTCCTGGGAAGAATTTTGAAGTATCTGTTTTGGCACGTTCCTACCACAAACCATCTTGCTATCATTTTATTTGTTGGAGATAACAAATTTGCAACAGAAATACTGCCTCCGCTGCTGTGTGACATGCTTAAATAGTTCAGTTGTGTGGAGCCCACAGCAAGGAGCCCTGCCAAATCCCCACCGAATGCATGTGCCTGTGCTGGGCTCTTCTGCTGGAGGAACCGGCTTCCCATGCTGCAGGAGGTGGTTTTGCAGCTGGGGAGAAGGCCACCTGCTCCCTCTGCTGTCCCTGGAGCAGGTACACGGAGGATCACACAGGCACTGCATCTCTGCGGGAGGGGACCTTGGGACACCCCTTGTCCACCCTCCTGCTCACAGTGGGGTGTCGCCAGCATGAAGGGTGGCTGTGGCTTGGCCCAGCAGAGCCCTGACTCCCCCCCAGGATGGTGACAACCCACCTCCCACGGCTGCTCCTCACTTTGGTGGGTGAAGGGTTCCTCACCTCCACTCTGAACCCCCCCCAGGCTGCGGTTTGGAGCCAGAACCCTCTCATTGCATCGCCTGTTGCTACTGATGCCCCTGCTGTGCAGCGGAGTTCTCCTTCCCCAGGGTTAAGGTGGTTGAGGGATCATTCTCAGGACGCCCCCGAGGAGCATTCAGGTCTCCGGGACGCACGGACAGAAGTGAGAGGCACAACACGGACAGTAGCCACGCGTACTCAGCACAGCCCTCCTGCAGCTGCCTGGCCCCAGACAGCTCTGGGCTTGTTACTTTTAAGACTGAGCCTTTCAGCAAAGCGAAGAGAGACAGAAAGCATTTTTGTGGCGTAACGTCATAAGACTAGCACGCAAATTCAGGGGAAGAGCCTTGCCCGGGATGGCCCTTTCCTCCCAACAGCCAGCCTGCAAAAATACTTCTTTTGTGAAGGGTCCCTCAGCTCAGCAGACCTTGAGAGGTCCCCGTGACCTCCAAAAGGTGCAGCAGGGTGAAACGTCTTCCACCAGCAACACAGTCCTGATCCCCGAGCGCTCCCACCACCCCTTCTGCAAGCAGAAAAGACTTCCCTTTGGAACGAGGACTCCCGGGGAAGGCCCGCCGTTCCATCCACGGGTCTCTTCAACTGCCTACAGCTCTCTCCTGCTGTCCCCCGGGATGGCTTCTCACTGGCAGCCTGTGCTAAGGCAGAGGCACCCAAGGAGGAAGGATTACCCGTCACGGTCCAGGGGCTGCAGCAGAAGAGGCGTGGGTGCCTTTCTTCCCAACGAACGCCAAGCAGGAGGTCCCTGCTGCACGAGCACGCTGCTCTCGCCCACCATGCATCAGGCTATTATTCCCTCTGCTCCACGCATTTGGGAGCGTCACAGGTTGCCACTCCCTCTAATCCTATCTCCTTTGAATATGTAATTTACATGAGGGCTGGAACCTGCTCTGAAAGCAGACACCTTTTCTACCCAGGCTTCCTTGGGAATATTATCGTGGCACTATGGAAGAGTTGAGAGCTGTAACAAATTGGTTATATCCACTTGATGCAGTACAGCATCACCTGATGTTACCCGTGACCCCTGCAGACTGGAGGACGTGCAGCCTCTGGACTATTCTCCACCAGTGCTGGGGCTGATGTTGGTGCATGGGGCTGGTGTTGTTGCACGGGGCTGGTGTTGTTGCACGGGGCTGGTATTGGTGCAAGAGACTGGTGTTGGTGCATGGGGCTGGTGTTGGTGCATGGGGCTGGCGTTGGTGCAAGGGACTGGTGTTGGTNGGGGGCTGGTGGTGGTCCAAGGGACTGGTGTTGGTGCGTGGGGTGTAGCAGGGTGTGTGGGGCTGGTGTAGTTGCACGGGGCTGGTGTTGGTGCTCAGGGTGCTTCGGGGTGCATGGGGCCCAGCAGGGTGCATGGGGCCAGCCTAGCTCACCCCAGCAAGCTCCTGTGGTAAACGCACCCAGCTCTGTTTGGCTCTTCCTGCTGCCTCCTGGTGCGTAACAAGTCACTGCGTGGAAATGCAAAACCTCCCCATCCCCATAATGACTGCTGGGGGTGCTCTTTAAAAAACAGAAAAGAAATCCACCCCCAGGGAGGAAAGAAGCTGGGGATGAAGCTACCTTTTGCTGCCACCAGCCATGGTGTGCAGTTTTGGTGGGAGGACGTGTCTTTCCTTACTAAGCCTGTCTGGACCACGGCGAGAGGTGACTTTCTCTGCTGGGTGTCTGTGCCCACCCAATTTTCAGTTACCTCCACCTGGTCAATGATCTCTGTGTCTGCTTATCACAGCCCTCGTTAGGTGGCTTTTGCCCATCCTGCACTTCTCCCACAGACTTCACCTCTTCCCAGCTGGCAGTGCCTTTGGCCAGCCAGTGCCCGATGGCTGAGCAGCTCCCTGCAGGGACAATGAGTGGTGGTATGGGCTGTGGGTGTCATTTTTGTCAGTGTTGCCTTTGAGGCCGCCTCTCCGCTCCTTGCCAACGTGCCCACGCACTGGCATGCTGCAGCAACCCAGCGCTGGCTTTGCACGCTGCGGGCTCCTGTCTGCTCTCCTGGTGTTTATACCTGCCAGGTCTGGCCAAGCCACGCTTGCTGAAATGCAAACATGTGTTCTTTGGAAAGCCTAAATAATTCCACCGTGATTTGAAGCTGTAATGACTGGTCCTTACTAAAGACCAGCTGGAGGCAGCGCCAGAAGCCCTTCTAGCCTGGCTCACCTCACGTGAGCAGTGACTCAGGCCGCAGTCTGATTTTTCCCCTGCAAGGAAAGGAGGAAAGGTGGAAAAACAGGTTCAAGTATGCCAAGACAAGAAATCACTCCCCTTTCCTCCCAGATACATTAACGCTAACATAACTTGACTTCCTTTCAGGGACAGGACGTCAGAGAGGCTCCTGGTGGAACTACGGCCACTCCTGGTCCTTGCGTCAAGTCTGGGGCCACGTTACTTCCCTCGTTACTTGAGCCTGATGGAGAGAGAGCAAAGCAGGAGCTGAGCCTTCAGCAAGGTGCTCCCAGAGATTTCCAGCACGCAGGCCATGACATGGCTCCTGCTGTGGGGTGGATACTCTCCAGAGAGGATCCAGCACATCTGCTGAGGCTTTGTGCACCACTGGGTTGCAGACGTGCCCCTGTCCCCATCCCCTCACCCCTCTCTGCACCCGCAGCAGATGGTTTCTCACTATTGCCAGTGCTGCAGCCCCAGGGATACTCCCCGCCTCTCCCACAGCACTGATAAAATTGGGCTGGGAGGCCCCCAGAATGACCTCAGTTCAGGGTGGATTACAACGGTGACCATTAAGGCATGAGCAGGAACAAGAGCCAACAATCCCATCTTGAAGTGTCATCAGCGTTTTCTTGCTGGCAGGCTTCCCTGCTGTCTGCCGAAAGGAGACCCGTGCGTGCTGCAGCCCGCAGCTGACGGGACGCCTGGACTGCGCTGGCTTCCCCCTGCAGAAGGGGTTGACGTCAGGCAGCTGCAAGCTCAGGCCAGTGTCGGACCCTGCACGGGGAAGGGCTGCACCGTGCAGCCCGTGCCAAATATCAGCTAATGACGGAGATGGTGTGGGGGGCTTCTTGGGCTCAGCACCTCAACGCAGTCCAGGCTTCCCAGGCTCGAAAGCGAAGGTCGTTAACAGGGAAACAATATATTTCTCTTACCTGTCTAAAAGCAATTAAAAAAAATCCGTCTTTAAAATTGGGATAAAAATTAAGAATTCTGAGCTTAAAAGCCAAGATTACTCCATAGGTCTTTATTTTCCTCTTGTAACAACAAGCACCCACTGAAGAGGAGGGAGGAGGGGATTACTCAAGAGCAACTGCAACGTGAACCATTGGACTGCTTTCTCTTTGGTGTTGCTGTTAGTACTGGATCCAGACAGGACTGGTGCGAACACGGTGTGAGCCACAGGAGTGAACGTCCACCACGTATGTGTTTTATCTGCTCATAGTGCCAGGGGACGCAGTTTCTCTCCATCTGTGAACCAGTGAACCAGAGCGCTTAGCGTTCAAGGAAGCATCTGAAGATGTTGCTGACTAGCAGCTTGCACAATAGTGTGAGAGAATGAGGGAGCTTTGGAATTGCTTGAGTTTTGAAACGGATTTTTTCAGAGATATTAACATTTGTACATTTTAAATTTCCTTCGATTTTTTCAAATTTTTGAAAGTTTTTGTTGCTTTTTGAAACTGGGTTTGGAACGCAATTTTTTGAAAGATGCATGACCTTCGCGGACATACCTATAGCAAGATTCAATTTGTTTTGGTAAAAGCGAGGTCACACTGGACGCTGGAGCAGTGTGATTGCAGTGGACGCCAGAGCAGTGCGAGGAACACCAGCAGCAGCAGCAGCATGGTGCCCCCTGGGTAAAAAGCAGTGTCCTCTGCTTCTCCTGAGCTTCTAGCACCTGGTAGAACCAGTGCAGCCACACAGAGCTCCTGTTTAAACATGTGACCACCCAGTTTTCCAGCTCTGGGATGTGTGAAGGTTCCTAGAGGTGGAAAGTGATTGCAAGCAAGCCTGTGGGAGGTGTGACCAGACTGATGAACTGCTCTGCTTGGTGGCCAAGCTGCAGGAGGAGGTGGGCAGACTGAGGAGTATTTGAGAGTCTGAGAGGGAGATCGATCAATGGAGCCGTACTCTGCAATCTCTGATGCATAGAAGCCAACTCAGCGTGGCCGCTATGGAGGCAGGTCCAGGATCTCCTTTGTGCCAGGAGGAAGGCAGCATCACAGGTGTCCTGGTTTGAGACAGAACAGAACCAATTGTCTTTTCAGTAATTCTACTTTTCAGTTAAGTGTCTTCTAGCTAACTGCACTCTCTGAGACTAACGGCATACTTTTCCAGTGTCTGCTTCCAGAGTGGCGAGACCCATGTTTCTAGTCGCTGCCAAGGGATGGGATGCAGAGAGGCTCTTCCTTATCCTATTGCTGTCACACCCAAGGGCAGCCAACTTTGGTATTTGCCCCGTTGGAGGGGGGGAAGCGGAAAAGCGTGGAGGGGTCACCCCTGCGGGCAGGAGCGGACAGGACAGGGGACCCAAACCTGACCAACAGGGTGCTCCATCCCATCTGCCTCATGCTCGGTGTAAAAGCTGAGGGATCAAAGGGTCAGCCCTCTTTCTTCAATAGCCAGCATCCAAGGAGGACTCTGTCTGTCTGTCTGCCTTTGATCCCGATCCATATGTTCCTGAATCCGGATCTGGAATCCAGTTCCCATCCATTGCTGAGTCCAGTCTGGGACTTTCCCAGTGCCTGCCGGTGATGTGATCGTCATCCTGGGAGCTTGATATGGTTTTTTATATATTGTATATATTTCATTGTTTTCTTCTTTATACTATTATATTTTCTTTTTATTATTAATATTTCATTAAAGTATTTTTAGTTTTCTTTTCAACCCATAAATCTCTCTCCCTTATTCTCTCTCCCTTCCCTTTTTGGGAAGGGAGAGAGGTTAAAAGAGAGCATCTGTTGTTGGTTTAGTGAGCAGCCCAGCCCAAACCACAACAACAAGGGACAAGGAGGGGTGGAAGGAGGTTACAGCACAGAGTGGTAAGAGAAACCCCTCCTTACCCTCTAAGGTACCCTTAGAGAACAGGTACAAGGTCCTGGGTACAGCAGATGAATCGCATGAGACAGAGGAGGAATCTGAGCAAGCAGCCTTGCCAAGTTCAGAGAGACCAACCCTTTGTAACAAAACCAGCGTTAAGATCAGCGCCAAGAAGAAACAGTGATGAGTTACAGTCATTGATTATTCCCTGCTGTGCCAAACGGAAGCACCCGTTTGCAGACCGGACCCTCTTTTCAGGGATGTTTTGCTGCCTCCGTGGGGCCTGAATTAGGGATGTCACCGCAAGACTAAAGAGCCTAGTACAACCTTCAGACTACTATCCATTCCTGCTCTTCATTCAATGCTAGTGAGAACATTTAACGCTGCTCCTGGGAGCACGGATGGCTCAGGAGCACATCTGAAATTCTCGCACACCAACTCACACAGTATGGGAACCAAAGAGGATGAACTGGAAGCATTGTTCAGCTCCCAGAGCTGTGGTATCATTGGTATTAGTGAGACTTGGTGGAATGAGTCCCACACCTGGAGTGCTGGGATGGAGGGCTACAGGCTGTTCAGGAGGGGTAGGCAGGGCAGGCGAGGTGGAAGTGTCACACTATACGTAAGGTTTGATGGTACAGCCCTTACAGTTAGAGATGATGTAGCTGAGTGAGGGTGAGGATGAGGGTGATGGAAAACAAAGCCGATGTTGTAGTGAGTGTCTACTACTGATCTCCCAGCTGGGATGTAAGAACTGATGTGTTATTCTATAGGCAATTAGGAGAAATTCCTGGATTGGTAGCCCTTGTCATTATGGGAGGTTTCAACTTCCCAGACATCAGCTGGGAATATCATACTGCTGCACTTCTGGGAAATCCTTGAAGTTTGTAGAAGATGAGATAACTTCTTGTCACAAGTACTCAGGAAGCCAACTAGGAAAGATGCCCTCCCAGACTTGCTATTTGTGAATAGAGAAGGACTTGTGGGGGATGCGAAGGTAGGTGGCTGTCTTGGCCACAGTGATCATGAAATGGTTGAGATTAAAATTGTCAGTGTAATGAGAAAAAAGGACAGCAGAGCGGCTACCCTGGATTTCAAGAGAGCAAACATTAAGCTATTCAGGGAGGTACTTAGCAGAGTCCCGTGGGAATCTGCCTTTGAGGGTTTAGGAGTCCTTGAGTGATGGTCAGTTTTTAAGAACCACCTTTTAGAAGCACAGAAGCAGGCAATTCCACTGTATTGTAAGTCAAGCAAGCAGGGCAGAAGACCAGGTTGTCTGAACAGGGAACTCCTCGTGGAGCTCAAGAGGAAAAAGAAATTGTATGATCTCTGGAAGCGATGTCAGGCTTTGCAGGAAGATTATGGAGCTCTGGTTTGTATATACAGGGAGAAGACATGAGAGGCCAAAGCTCAGAGGTGAAATTGGCCAGTGTTGTGTCAGACAACAAGAAGGTCTTTTTAAAGTACATTAATACCAAGGGGAGGTCTGATGAAAACGGTGGGCCGATACTTGTTGAAGATGGTCGTCTGACTAATAGTGATGAAGAAAAAGTGCTCAATGTCTTTTTTGCCTCAGTCTTTAATCATACTGATAGACTTTGGGCTGCCTGATCCCCCGAGTCAGAGGACCACGAGTGCAGGAACAGTGGCTTTCCATTTGTGAACACTGAAGTTGTCAGGGACCAGTTGCATCAGCTGAACGTTCACAAGTCCATGGGGCCTCATGGGATTCATCCCAGAGTACTGAAGGAGCTGGCAGATGTTACGGCAGGACCCCTCTCGATCACCTACCAAAGGTCTTGGGAACCTGGGGAGGTCTCTGCTGACTGGAAGCTGGCCAATGTTATTCCAACCTACAAGAAGGGCATGAGGGAAGACTCAGGGAACTACAGACCAGTGAGTCTAACCTCAGTTCCTGGAAAAATTATGGAGAAGATGATACTGGCTGCTATTGAAAGGCATTTAAAGAAGAATGCAATCCTTAGGCACAGTCAGTGTGGGTTCACGAAGGGAAAGTTCTGTTTAACTAATTTGATATCCTTCTACAATAAGGTCACCCACCTTGTGGATGAAGGGAAGGCGGTGGATGTATTTTTCTGGATTTTAGTAAGGCTTTTGATACTGTCGTTCACAGCATCCTTCTGGACAAGTTGTCCAGCTGTGAGGTGAGCAGGTTCACAGGGCACTGGGTGAAGAACTGGCTGAAGGGCAGAGCTCAAAGGGTTGTAGTGAATGGGGCCACATCTGGCTGGCAACCAGCCACCAGCGGTGTTCCTCAGGGTTCAATTCTAGTGCCAGTGCTGTTCAATATATTTATCAATGATCTGAATGCAGGAGTTGAATGCACCGTTACCAAGTTTGCTCACAATACCAAACTGGGAAGTGCTGTTGACTCTCTTGAGGGCCAAAAGGCCTTTCAGAGGGATCTAGATAGATTGGAGCGTTATAGAATCATAGAATCATAGAATGGTTTAGGTTGGAAGGGACCTTGAAGATCATCTACTTCCAACCCCCCTGCCATGGGCAAGGACACCTCCTACTAGACCAGATTGCTCCCAGCCTCATCCAGCCTGATCTTGAACACCTCCAGGGATGGGACCTCCACAACTTCCCTGGGCAACCTGTTCCAGTGTCTCACCACCCTCAGAGCGAAAAATGTCTTCCTGAGCTCTGATCTAAATCTCCCCTCTTCCAGTTTGAAGCCATTACCCCTCGTCCTATCACTACACGCCCTTGCAAAAAGTCTCTCTCCAGCTTTCTTGTAGGCCCCCTTCAGGTACTGGAAGGCCGCTATAAGGTGTCCCCNTTCCCTCCAGCATGTCAACCGCTCCACACAGGTTGGTGTTGTTGGCAAACTTGCTGAGGGTGCACTCAGTCCCAACATCTGTGTTGCCAACAAAGATGTTAAATAGTACCAGTCCCAGTACCGACCTCTGAGGAACACCACTTGTCACTGCACATTGACCACAACTCTTTGAGTGCGGCCATCCAGTCAATTCCTTATCCACTGAGTGGTCCATCCATCAAATCCATGTCTCTCCAGTTTAGAGACCAGAATGTCATGTGGGACAGTGTCAAATACTTTGCACAAGTCCAGGTAGATGACATCTGTTGCTCTCCCCTTATCTACCAACTCTGTAACCTCATCGTAGAAGGCCACCAAGTTTGTCAGGCACAATTTGCCCTTAGTGAAGCTAAGGGCAATGGCATTGGGCAATGATTAATGGGATGAAATTTAATAAGTTGAAATGACGGATTCTGCACCTAGGATGGAGTAATGCCAGGCACAAGTCTAAGCTGGGAGAGGAGTGGCTGGAGAACAGCCCTGCAGAAAGGGATCTGGGGCTGCTGGTTGGCAGCAGGCTTAACAGGAGTCAGCAGTGTAGCCTGGCAACCAAGAGGGCAAACCATATCTGGGGTGCACCAAGAACAGTATAACCAGCTGGTCAAAAGACATGATTATCCTGCTGCACTCAGTGTTGGTGCAGCCTCACCTGGAGTACTGTGTGTAGTTCTGGGCTCCACAATTTAAAAAGTATGTGAAGGTCTTTGAATTCGTCCAGAGGAGAGCAACCAAGCTGGTGGCAGGGCTGGAAGGCATGTGCTATGAGGAGCAGCTGAGCACTCTGGATTTGTCTAGCTTGGAGAAAAGGAGGCTGAAGGGCAACCTCATTGCTCTCTGCAGCTTCTTGAGGAGGGAACATGGAGAGGGAGGTGCTGATCTCTTCTCCCTGGGATTCAGGAGCAGGATGCGTGGGAATGGTTCAAAGCTGCACCAGGGGAAGTTGGACTAGATGATCATTGTAGGTCCCTTCCAACTGAAATAGTCTGTTCTGTCTATACCAATTTGACAGCAACATTTACAAAGCCTCCTGCTCCTAGAAGGGCTTCCTGTGGAGATATCAGCACTTCTGGGAAGACCCTGGGGTGGGTGCACAGCCTTGGGGGGCCATGGTAACTGCATCCCAGTCGGTGACTCTGCCCTCCCCTCTCCACGGTCCCCCATCCCCTCAGTGTGGTGGCTCTGCCTCTGAGAAGACAACCTGCCTGAAACTGGTTTAATCTCATGTACTCTTTCCTAAATTTCTCAGTGCTATCTGCTCTTCAGCTAGCTGCTGCGTGGTCATGTAAGCACTGATGTCTTGGACTGATTGTCCTCCATGGGATGGTGCTCTCTGAAGGAAAGGGGAAAGCCTGGGCAGCAGAGGGTGCTGTGCAAGCACTGGTGAGGGATATGATGTCCTGCCCAAACCCTCATGAGAAGTGTAGCATTTTGGTATATTTCATAAAAACCCAACAGTCATCCAACCCTCCTTGGGCATAAGGGGCCACCTCATGAGGTGGTTCTACAGCTGGCCATGGCCACCCAGGGTAGGAGCTCTGCTGGGATGGAGCCCTCTCTGCTGGGAGGATCAGAAGGGGCAGTCTGGCCAGGTCCAGCCCTCACACCATCCGTGTTATGAACTGTAACGCCACTGGCCATGTTTGTGCTGCATCGGGAGGGTGAGAGGTGTGTTTTCAATGCATTGATAAGTCATGCTCTTATTTCAGGCCCTCAACAACCTGCTGCAGCTGTGAAGTTGGCTGTGATGGGGCCAAGGTTGAACTACGGACCCCCAGAGGCTGCTGCCAGCCAGCATCACCATGATGCTCTGGTTGACTCCGCATTTCTTCGCTCTGCAGCTGTGGAGGACAAGGAGGGGGAGAAATAATCTCCCCCACAAGTCCTCTGTGTTTTTCAACTGGTTACAAAGCTTATTGGTGTTCCTTCTGATGCAGAGCAGGCGAGATGTTTCTTCTTGCATGTGCATCTGTGCTGGTGAGTTTAATTTAGCAAAAAACTATAACTCCGGTTTTTCTGGTTTGTTAGTAGCAGAGTGTAAAGTCTGTTACCGAAAAAAAAAAACCAACCCAACCCAAAAACCCCAGGGCACCTCTGTCTCCAGTTTGCTCTCCTCCTTTGTCACCAGGGGGAGAAGCAAGGTTTTGCACAGTCATGTGAGCTCCATTGCTACCTTATCATTTTACTGCTCACATGACTAACCCCTCCCTCCCCTCCCTCTGAAGCTATTTTGCAAACGACTGCAGGTCGGCAACAGGGTGGAAAGATGGCGTTGACTTCAAGGAGAGGCAGTTGTCTCCTGGACGCTGGGCTGTGAGTGGTAGAGTAACCCTCTCGCAGGCTCCTGGAGATGCATCTTCCCAGGCTCCATACTTTCCCACCAGAGTGTCCCCAGGCTCCTGAGTAACTCTCAGCTTCTGCTTGGTGGGGGGAAGCACATCCTGACTTCAGCTGTGATTTTGCTGATTATTGGCCATGCACATGCCAGTTGCGCTGAAGGCACTGGGCACCATTTAAATTGTGCCAGCAGAGACACAGTGGTGGCTGAGCAGATGGTGCCAAAGCAACCTCCTCAGATTGCCTGAGAGCCTCTTGGTGAGACGCAGGTGTTTGGGAGCCCACCCTTACATGGACAGACAAAGCCAAAGGGAGGTGACACCCATCACACATGTGCTGGTGTCAGGGAATATGCAGTAGCTTTTCCCCCCTGAATAACAAAGCAAAGGTTGCGAGATGTTTACAAGTAGAAGGATGTGCCGAGGGACTTGTGCTGACGTGTGGCTACCCTTGCTAAGACGAAAAGCTGAAGGTTTGATTCAGTGAGTGTTCTTCTGGATCTGCCATGCAACTCACTGAAATGCATCTGAGCCTGTTCAGCCAGTGGATACCTGCCTTTCAGCTGGGGGGCTCTCGCTGTGCCCCTCCAAGCAGAGTCTGGTCCTGGTGCCTCCAGGACCCCTTTGGGCAGGGGGAGATGCCGTTGGGTCCCTCTTTGCCTCCTCATCTCCGGCTGAGCAAGCCCAGCTCCACTAGCCTCTCCTTGCACACTCTGGCTTCCACCCACCGTTGCCAGGGTGTCTCCGAGGTCACTCTGATTTGGGGGTGTCTCTCTAGTCCCTGGGAACCCAAAACTGGATACAGCATCATGATTTGGCCTCCCCAGTGCCAAGCAGAGGGAATAACCCCCTCCCAGGGCTTGCATCCATTCATGCATCTCCTCTGGCTTGAGGGGAACAGGAGGGCTGGACGAGGAGTCATCCTGCCTGTTGAGCAGCCAAGCCTGTCCGGGAGGAGAGGTTAAGGAGGTGGGGCAGGGGCTGGAGAAATAGGGGAGGCAGGTGTAGGGAGAGCCATGGGCTCACAGCTTGTGCAGAGAAGCACGGAGCGGAGCAGGTGCTTCTGGAGAGGGTGTGAAAGGAAGGACCTCTGCAGGAACAAGGAAGACTCATTGGGCTTTGCCGCAAGCCACTGAGGTAGATGAAGGGGAGCCTAGAGGCTGGAAGCTGCCTGTGAGGACACAGGGAGCACGGGCAGAGCTGAGTCTAACTCCTTTCTACCTGCTGCCCTTGGTGGGGAGTGTCCCTGCCCACATCCTGGTGGGAGCTGGTTTTGCTGGACCTGGGGGCTTTCTGGGGAGCTCCTGCAAAGTGAAGGTCTGTGCAGGTCTGCCTGCAGAGCTCTGTGCATCTCAGTAGTCTCCTCTGTCTGAGCCTGCTCTGGTGACAGCAGATTGCACTGGGGATGGTATGTGAGCACCGCGGGGGACCACAGCTTGAAGGTTGTGAGCTGGGCTAGGGAGGAGCAGGCTTTGGGGACCATCCCTGCCACCATTACAGGCTCCGAGGTGGTGGGAAGGAGGGGGTAAGACTTTGAGGTGTTGCTGGATTAGTACTGGATGCGCAAGCCATGGTGGTGGGGAAGCCGAAGGAGAAGGCTTTTGTGTCATATCTGCTGGTGGAGGCTGTCCCTGATGCTGGAAGTGGTGGGGGAAAGGCAGCTTCGGGTTGGGACAAGGCTGAGATCCAGTTTTTATGGGGTGCCTTGGTCTTTGAACAATGACCAAATACAAGAGCTCTTTCCAGCCCATCTTTATGCAGTGGGGAAGGTAATTCCCAAGCCTGGTCTCTTCTCCTCTCATTGCTTCTGCTGTCTGCCTCGGAGGGAGCCATGCAACGGTTGGCTCTCGCTGACAGTCCTCAGATGCAGTCTTCCCTCATACTCTGGCCACATCCCCACATCTCTGAGCGATGCATGGTGGTCTGAGTCCAGCCCGTGTGCTCTGGGGATGAGCTGGTGTCAGCCCAGCTCTGCAGCTTGCCTACCCTGTGACGTATTTCCTCCTTTTTTCAGCTGAAAACAGCATGCGGTGCCATCCATGGCCACCACCTTCTCACAATCTGTTGGGTGGCACGTGGGTGGTCACCCGTGTTAATGAACGTGTCCCTGAATAAAAGGATGCCGAATGCACTTTTGCCATGGGGCTCACAGGCTCCTGGAAGAGCAAGCCATGACCTGCTGGCTTGATAAAGAGCCATGCTGCTGCTGTCATGTGCTGGAAGCCTTTGAGGTCCCCAGGGAAGCAGTGGAGGGCTGTGAAGGACTTTGGGGGCAGGGGGCACAGCCACAGGTGTCACGAGAAGGCCAGTCTCAGCATGTTCTCAGCTGTGCCATGACCACAGGCTGAGCTGCCTGGAGCAGCCCAGGAGCTGGGGACAGCATTCCAGTGCCTGGAGGTGCCTGGCAAGTTTGGCTACCCCAGGATTTGGGGTGCTAGGGAAGCTGGCACTGGCACCCCAGACTGAGCTATCCCTGCTGTGGTTCCTCGAGTCTGTCTTACCCTCGCCCTCTTCCCCCCAAGGTGAATTTTCTCACTTCTGCTCTGCCCACCAGAAAAGCAAGGGCTCTCCACCATGTCTGTACACAGGGACTGGGGCAGTGGAAGAAGAAAGCTCCTTCAGGAAGGACAGAGGCATCACCTGCTATTTGATAACAACAGGTCCAGGGTTCCCCAAGGCTTTTCCTGATGGTCAAGGAGCACCTGGTCCCTACAGGTGGGAGTTGCCAGTTATGCCTCACCAGCATCTCACCCAAGGATTTAACTGTTGATCTGTTGTAGGTGTCAGGCCAACATGATCTGCTCTTTCTTGGGTGCCACTTTTTGTTCCTGGAACAAAAGAAAGAGCAGCCTTTAGAGCTGGTGGTCAGCATCTTACTGAGACAGATGGCTTGTAATGGTCCCTCACTGGACCAGCAGGTTACTGAAAGGGGCATTTCTGCCCTGCACAGGCTCCTGGAGTGACCTGAAGGTTGAGCTTTGGACCAAAACATCACCAGCATTGCCGGCTCTAGCTGTAGGAAGGCTGTGGTATGGGCGATGTACTGGAGGGAAGCATGTTGCAGAGGTCTCGGCATTGCGGCTGAGACTCTCTGCTGAGATGAGCTCTTGCAAAGCTTCCTCAGGAGTCAGCATGGGAGCTGGGCCATGGGCAGGAGGCATGGGATTCAGAATTGGTGCCATCAGTGATGCCAAATGTAGGTCTCAGCAGGCACAGACACCTGAATGCAGCTGCTGGGCAGATGTGGCTCCCCTGTAGGTTTTGGGGAGCTGTAAGGAACAGTCACCACTCTTGTTCCACCTAAAACACCACTGGGCACCTACTGTTCATCAGAGGGTTTGCAAAGCCCCATGCAGGCACACTCAGCATTACTCATGTTGCATATTTGATGGGAGAAAGGCTTGCAACTTACGGAGCAAGGAAGAGACAAAACTTAATGTTCTCTCTGCACCAAGTACTTTAGCCTACAAAGGCACAATTAAGGCCTTACAAGAGGCCTTGTAACCTCAGAAGGTCTCCAGAGAAGAGGCTGCCACATGTGAGGATGATGTCTGGATAGGGAATGGCTAGTCTAGAGGACAGCTGGACATTTCTGCTGAGCAGCAGGAGCTTGGGGAGCTCAGGTATACCGATGCTTGTGTAACTCCTGTGATGGGTGCCTTCAAATATGAGCACCCATCTGCCCTCCTTCGTAGTTTCAACAGCCTCTGTTGCACTTCAGCTGCCGCAGGACCCTGCTTCGTGGAGCCGGGTGGCCCAGCAGAGCAGTCCTGGCTGTCTCCACCTTGCAAAGCTCCTGATCGACTCCTCTGTGGGTGTTAGCCCCACTGAAGCCTCTGCTCGGGAGACTCTCACATCTGCCTAGCAGTCCTCTGGTCCAACGGGGTGTGTGTGTGTCAATCAACAGTTGGATCTCCTCTCCTGCTGAGCTTCTGCTCTTGTCTTCCTTAGGCAGGCACATAGTTTAAGTTGGACAGACGCTTGGAAGTCTCTAGTCTCTAGCAAGTCTCAAAGCAGGGTAATTTTCCAACCAGATCAGGCTACTTAAGGCTTGCTCCTGTTCGGTTTTGAACATGTCCAGGGATGGACATCCCACCAACGCTCTGCGCAGCTGTTACAGTGCTTAATTACATCTGCTGAGAATTTTTTTCCCCCTAAAATCTGGTTATATTGCTGGACCTTTCACCAGCTGTTGATCTTGTTCTGCAGGGCACTGGACAACAGATAATTTATTATGTTGACCTTTCCTGGGACAACACTTTAGGAATGTTGATACAGGAAATACCATTCCTGTAATGCTTTAGGAACAGGTAGAAATTAGAGTACAAAAGTATCTTGCCCCAAATGGGAAACTGTTGCAAAATCTTCCCCTTCTTGGCAGCCAGTACTATCTTGCATATCTTCTGCTCTAGTTATTGCATGCTGGTGGCTTTCCCTGCCACTTCTAAACCTTTTACTTGTGTTTACATTCTTCATGGTTACCTGTGGTTGAGGCTTTCAGTGCGAGGTACAACATCTTGCGTAAAAGAAGCCTTGGATCTTTTCCTTGGTCAAGCTGATGATTAAATGCCTACTTTGTTCTATGGCACTTCTCAGCATGGTTTTCACTCTCTTTTCTTGTAGGAACGCTCACCTTTGCCGTGTCAGGTCCATGCCTGATGCTGCCTGAAAGGTCACTTAGGGCAGGGCATTCTTAGCCCAGTATTTTGCCATCTCTGTGTAGCTGTTTTCAAGGCAGGAGAGGCTGCAAACTTGGCCATCCAGTCTAAGTAGGAGTGCAGTGAGCAGCAAGGTCATTGGCAGAGATGTTTGTAGGTGTTTGAGTCAGTGGAAGTGTTCCTGCAAGTCTTCTGTATTTCTTATGCTGCCTTTGGGTTTCCTTGCATTTCCTTCAATACCCCAGGTGATTCAAAAAACCCCCAAACTGGTTTTGCACTCTGTCCTCTCTACATTTTTCAAAACACTAAACCTCCTCTGCTGAACATGCTATATCCACCAGAAGCACTTGAGATACATGCTCTGGTTTGCACAAGCCACTGTAAAAGAGTTTAGAAAAAGGCTACAGGACAAGTTTGCAGGTAAATAAATGCTCCCTTTTGGATTGCTTGGATGGTGCTATCAGCACTGTGAGCCCTGAATTTGAGCTGTGACATTTATGCTCAAAGAAATGCCATGTGAGCAGGTACAGCCTTACACTGAGTTACTGAACCAGACCACTTCCTCCAGGACCTTGGCTGAGTGTGGGGAACGGCTCCCAAAGGCCCTGTAATTAAACAAAGCTCTTGCAAAGTGCGACATCCTGCTCTTTCATGTGAGCATTTAAATTTAGGAAAACAAACAAACAATAATTCTGTTGGTGAAAACCACAGTAAGCGTGAGTCCATCCAAGCCAGACATATTTTGCACTGACAGAGGAAATACTCTGCTCACCAATGACACCACCCCAAAAAAGCCACGAACACTTTGTGACCCATTCTGTCTTCTACTGGGCTGGTTCCCCACCTGGACACTCATTCCTTGAGCTCCTTCAACCAAGATGACACTGTCCTTCCAGGTCTGTGGATAAGCTTGGTGCATGGAAAACGGGGCAGGACATTTCCATGGCCTGCAGTCACCACCTCAGAGCAATCTGGTGCAAGAGCAAAACCTGCTTGTGTTGGTAGTACTGAACAAACATATCCGTCAGCAAGACGGAGATCCTCTCACTGCGTGGGAACGGTCTGCTCCGTTTCTCAAAGAGGATGGTCGTGTTTGTGCTGGTGCCTAATTCAAGAAGAACTAAGCGTCCATGGAGTGGATGCTGCTGCTGTTTGTGAAAGGGGTCTTCTCCAGTCAGGCTGGCTTGGCCCTGGAAAGGAAGCAGCCTGACTTGAGTAACAAATGGTTGTGCTGTGAAATGAGTGGGTTCCAATGCAGTCCTGGTCTGGGCTTTCTTCTGACCCAGATGACCTGCTGCATCACAGGCTTTAGACTTGAAGCTGCATGCAAAGAGCCTGACTTGCTGGTTGTGCTATGGAGACCTGATGCTGGCAAAACGCATTCGTTGCTTGTTCAGATCAAGGCACCAACTGGGAGTCCCCTGTCAGACTTGCAGTTCCTGGGACTTGCATAACCCACAGGCAGGAGGAAGTCTTACTTAATGTCTTTGCTGCCATGAAAGTCACAGCCAAAACCATCTCAAAACAAAGGGCACAACAGCATGGCCAGGGAAGACATGTCTCCAGAGGTGGCTGGCCCAGGGAAGGTATGAGCAGGGCTATGGCATGGGGAGAGGACTTCCAGAACAATGTTTATGGCCAACACTTCAGATCTTATTGTTTGTCTTATACGCAGGGACCATAGTCAAAGGCAATACATTGGGTTGTGTGAACTGTGAGCCTCCTGCCCCAGGGCTCCACTGGCCCTGGCTTGGCAGCAGGTGCCACTGTTCTTTGGTCCCTGCATCAATACTCACATACCACCAGGAGAAGAGGGGGTCCCAAGTTCTCAGTAAGCTCTTGAGGGTCCATGGGGTGGTGCAAGGAAAGGAGGATCTGGGCTGTGACCTTGTGCAGCTCCCATGCTGACTGTCCTGTTTTGCCCAGCTGGCAGAAAGTGGAGAGATCCAATATCTCAACCGAGAGAGGTATGGGAGAAGTACACCCAGGTGGGACCCTAGTCTTCATTCTCAGTGAGCACTGCACAGGGGCTGGGAAATACAGTGTAGAGCAGAAACTGTTAATACATTAGCTGCTGGCTCAGGGATGATTGTCCCATATGCAAGGCTGGTTATGCTTGTTTTCCTCCACCTGGCTTTTTCCTGGATGCTGCTTTGCTTGGCTAGACAGAGCCACAGCTGCTGGTGACAGTCCAGCTATGACTGGGAGGCTGGGATGCATACCCCAGAGGTCCCTTCCCACCACCACTGCTCTACTGACAGAAGGGGTGATGGGGCTGGAAGACATGTGGTTGAAGGGTCCTGTGGACACAGAGCCATCATGGAGGGCTGATGGTCATGCCTGCCCATGGGAGGTTTGCTTTGCATCCTTCGGATTTCCACTCTTGGGATCTCCACACTGATGAAAGTCAGATCATTGGTGTCATGCGAACCTGGTATTTCTTCCTCCTTTCCTGGGTGAGCTCTACCTCTTCCCTTTCAACCCAGGCATGGTTGTGCCACCTCCTCTAGGCAGCATGGTCATCTCTGTGCCTGCTGCTGCCATGCAGAGCTGACATGCATTGCCAACAGGTACCTACACCAGGAAAGCTCAGTGTGCGCAGCCGGTGACCTGTCTGGCAACCCCAGAGCACATTGCTCTTCATATCACAGACAAGGCAGCTGGAATCCCTCTGCAGAAAAATGCCAAAAATGCAACTCCCACTTGCAGGATGCCACAAGGTGTTCCCAGTGATGGGGCCGTTGCCCAACAGCTCATTATCTGCCTTCAAGGTGTGGTGCTTTGCTGCTGAGCTCCCTGGGGTTCGGGATGCCACGTCTGAATCATCAGGCTGGAGAAGAAGAGCGGGTGGTGTGATTGGAGAGGGACTGGGCTTTCAGAGTCCCAGCCTCTCCATGTGTCTTTATAAGCCAAGAGGACAGGTTTGCTCAGTGCTGCCAACCCTTGTGACTGCATGGATGGGCCTGGAGCAGCAGGTCACGTTGATGTGCAATGAGTGCTCTCCTTCTAGCTCAGGCTGTTGCTGAAAGAAAGGATCCCAACGAAGTCAAGAGGCTTTATTATCCCTCCAGTTGTTCATTTTATGCCTGGAGAACTTGGGCATTTTGGTCACCATCACAGTTAAAGTGTCCTCTGAAGGGTCTGCTTTGCGGTTCTGCATCTGAACTCCTTGTTTTTTGCAAGCATGAGCTCTGGTGCTTCCCAGTGAGCTGAGGCAGTGCTGTGAGTCCTCCTGGCTGTGGGTAGAGGTTTTCCTGGGTCTCCATCCATTTTGACTGTGTGGAGGGCATGGGGTGTCCCTGCACTCCCAGCTTTGGCTTGGTTGGATTACCCAGGGCTGATGGGTGGGGAATGGCACCTCTGAGAAGGAGCAGAGACCGTCTCTGCTCTCCTCTGTCCTGCTTGCCTTTGCCCAGGGACTCACAGCTGAGCCGCAGTTTGCCACGAGAGATAGCAGTTTGGGTTCGGATGATGGTACATGTGCAGTCTCCCTTCTGAGGAAGGCACTGTTGGGCTCTTCTGATGTACATGCTTTGGCTTGGTGCAGGCAGCAAGTGGTGGGAGGACCCGCAGCTGAGCTGAGTGATCCAAACCACCTGGGGTCTGAGCCTAGGGGTGCCATCAGGTCGTGCTGAATCTCTGAAGCATGGCAGCATGCAGCTGCGCCAGCTGGAGATGGGAAGATGGGGGCTGGAGGAGATGGCCCTGATGTGGCTGAGCTCTGTGGAGGCAAGGCCTGCTGGGCAGCATGGGCAGGTCCCCTGTGAGGCAATGAGCTGACATCTCCTCTGCCGAGTCCTCCCCTGCTGGGGCAGGAGCAGGGGATGGTCCACAGCAGGCTGGCTCCAGACCACCCTGGGTACCTGGGGATGGACACAACTCTGATGACTTGTGTGACCCCAAGGCTTGGGTGCAGGAGGTGAGGACTGTCATTTTGGCCGGTCGTCATGTGTTCCTACCGTGTTTTTACATCAAAACCCAAGAGTCTATTAGTGCTTGCTGCATGTCATAGGTATGCACAGGGACTAATCCTTCCTTCTTTGCTGCAAAGGCTTTAATCTCTTCGGATACCAGAAGGAGTTGCTTCTGTAAGTGGCTGAATGCCCATCAGTGCTCTCACTGACATCTGTGGGCTTTGTGGCACAGCTTGTCACAGGTCATGGCTACCATGGTGTGCCACCATAATATCTGGATGATACTGGTGTGGGCAGCAGATCCTTCAGCTGTGGTGGTGACCTCCAAGACATATGGGAAATCTTAGTGCCATTACTCAGGAGCTGGGTGAGGTGGCGTTGGGTGGAGGAAATCCTCATCACAAAATGTGCAGGGTTGTGAGCCAGGCATGAGTCACAGAAACCACAGGCCTGTGGGCTGTTGCTGATCATGGGGCAGTGGAAGATTCTCTTGCATATGATGATGTGCAAGGCTGGCTGCAGATGTAGGGGAGATGGACCGTGAGGGCAGAGCTCAGCAGGGATGGAGACCTCTCTGCCCAGGGGATGGAGAAAGGCCGCTCTGGCTGGGTCCAGCCCAGCAACGGCTTTCTGAAGGGGACTTCTGCAGACCTCTGGTCCAAATTCCTACTTAGAACAGGATCATCCCCAGTGCTAGCTCAGGCCAGCCCTGGTTTTGTCCAGCCAAGCCTTGAAAGCCAAGGTGTAGACTCAAGGGAAAGAAGCTGTTTCCTAAGTGACATGCTCATCAAGAAAATGCAATTGGCATAAAAACTCAGGGTGGGTTTTGCAATAGGAAAAGAGCACTGGGAAGCATATTGTTATATCTGGCGTGGGGAGGGCCCCTCTGGCATCTCCTAATTCCTGTACAGGCTTGGCTTCTTAGTCCCTTCTAATCCACACTGCTTGCTGAAGTGGCTATTTCAGTAATTTGGTCTGTCTCTGATGCCCACAGGCATGGCCTGCAACGTCTTGCCTGCGTTTGTGTGTAATTAAGCCTGGTGAGAAGTTGGCCACTGTAATTCCTTCCTTCCTGCTCTCCTTCCTACCATCCTTCCGCATGCAGTTTGGAGGGGCTGCAGACTAAAAGCACCTTGAAATGGTGATTTGCACCAATGGATCCAGCCTGTAGTTGTGGCCGCTGGTGTTTGGCAGCTGGACAGGACGAGTGCCAGCAGGGGAGATAAGGTTTAGCAATGCTGTTGGTCTACAGGATCACGGAACAATCCGACCTTTCCTTCCTTTGACCATCACAGCAATTTAATCCCAGGACATCCTCACCTGCACAGGGAGATGTAGGCACCAAGATGTTGGTGGTGGACTTGAACACAGAGCAAAGCTTGAGTCGACACTTTGTTTTAATGTGTGACAGTGAGTTTTTTCTGTTGCCCATGGGATGGTGTGCAGTTGGTAGGTGTTCCCACTTTCCTGAGCAGCCCAGGAAGACCTTTCCACACTGGAAGGATGCTGGGAAAATGCACCCAGACACCTCCTCTGGGAGGTGTCCTCAGACAGTATTTTCTAGCTCTTGCAACACGGTCACCAGGGAAATGGACTTTGCTGGACCTGTCCTGAAGTCTGGATCCCTTTGGGCTGAAGTGCTGGGGATGGCAGGGCACACCAAGAGCACATGGTGATGAGCTATAAACCATCCAAGGCATGGATGGAGCAGGGGAACTACAGCAGAATGGAGCTCTGACACAACCCCTCCTGCTTGGGGGAGGACAGTTTTCCCAGAGAGGGAGTGGCTGGAGGTGGCTTCTCCCACACTGCAGTTGCAGCTGGACCAGGGCCAGGTGGGAACAGTCAGCAAGACATGCTTGGGGTGGGTTCCTAACTGCACAGGGGATTGGGAAGTGTTAGGAGGTGGATTGTGGTGGGAGATAATACTGTTATATTAAGACATATCTACAAATACAAAGTTTAAGCTGGTGGCCCTCCACCTGCATGGTGTGGATGTGGCTCCCAGGTGGACAGTGGGCTCTCAGAGGCTGGTCATATCCCCACAGAGCAGCCACCCCCACCTGGCGAGGGGACTCGTGCCAGGTGATGAGCAGCAGCACCAGTGGACTTTAACACTCAAGACAGGTACCATAAAAGCAGCTCTGTGGGTCAAACCAGAGATCTGGGTAGCCTCTGGTAGTGTCTGGAGGAGATGTCCTGGGGAAGGGCAAAAGGACAGGACAGCAGCCACAGATGTGGCTTTCCCTGAGCCCCTACCAGCCCCAGCTGTGCCCGGCTCAGAGCTCCCCAGGCCAGATGTGGTGGTCTCTTTCCATTTCATCCCCTGGGGACTCCCAGCCCTCGCAGCCCATGTGCCACTGGGTGCTCTGGATCAGCTGGCTTCAGCCACAGCTGCAGGATGCTGCTGAGTGCCCAGTGCCAGGCAGAGTCCCGTGTGGTGCTGCAGCTGGCATGGTCTGGGTTCAAAACGCCCAAAGCATGTGGCAGCATCAGGCATTGGCGGCACTGTCAGTGATGCTGGAGCTTCACAGCGTTTGCTCATGCCTCGGCACACCCACCACCGTGCTCACGCCAACCCCATTATCTCCCAGGTGCTGCAGAGAGGTGAGATGTGGCTGCTGTTGCTGGCCCTGTGCCTGGCCCAGGCCCTGGGCAATGCCATCCCACGCACCGGAGTGAGCCATGACAACCCCGAGCAGTTCATGAACATTGTAAGTGCCAGGGCGTCAAACCCACCCCTCACGGGGCCTGGGCTTCCCCAGGTGGTGTGCCCAAAGTCCTCCACCAGGGACCAGCTGGGCTGTCCCCATTCCTTCCCCTGGGGGGCTTGGGGCACCAAGAGTTTCCTATTTTTGCATGGGTGTCACTCACTTCATGCCCTCAGCTTGAGGTTGGCCTCTCCCTGGTATTCCGCTAACACAGATGGACCTTCAGGTCTCATGAGTGCAGGCAGAGGTGACACCGGAGAGGGTGGGTGTCGCTGGGTCAGTTGTGGACTGATGGAGACCACTGGGTCACTCTCTTGCTTTGGACTGTTGTCCCTGCAGAGCCAGAAGATCCGTTTCCATGGGTATCCCAGCGAGGAGTACGACGTGCTGACGGAGGATGGGTACTTCCTCAGCCTCAACCGGATTCCCCATGGCAAAGGGGATGCTGGGCACTCAGGTGGGCTTGGTTTCACTGAGGGTGAAACAGCTGTGACCCTGGTTAGAGATGAGGCAGCGTGCAAAGGGAAGCCAGTGCAAACACCCGTGCCTTCAGACACAGTTTCGGCAGCTGGAAGAGGGATGAGAAGCTTTTGCCCGGCTGCCTTGAGCTATCCCTGGGGAGGCAGGAGCTCAGCATAGTGCATCCGGCGTGGGGCAGCACGACCCAGTAAGTCCCAGTGGCTCCTTCCCTGGAGCAAACCCCTTGCCCTGGTCCAAGGTTTCCTGATAGCTCAGGGCCAGGGGTGGCAGAAGTCCTTCAAACAAAAAAACACCAGCAGAGCCAGGGAAATCATGGGAGAAGGTAACATGTAATGTGTAGCCTGCAGAAAATAATATTGAGATGTACAGGGCTGTTTTATTTCTATATGGGAAGGGGTTTTCTTGTGTGAAGTACCCAATTTCTCCTCTTTCAGGATCCAAGTCACCTGTCTTGATAGTGCATGGGTTCAGTTTAGATGGTGGCGACTGGGTGGACAACATCCCCGAAAGCAGCCTGGGCTTCATCCTCGCAGATGCGGGGTATGACGTCTGGATTGGAAACAACCGGGGCAACAGCTGGTCCCGCCGGCACCTCAACCTTTCTGTTGAACAAGAGGAGTTTTGGGATTTCAGGTGAGAAGACCACCAAGGATGGGGCTGGGATGCTGGGCTGCCAGCATCAACCACCTGATGTCCATGGGAGGTTGGGAAATGGGCATCTCCTCCAGCTTCTCCCCTCGCTCCCCAGCTTCCACGAGATGGCCATGTACGACCTCCCTGCCATGGTGGGCTTCATCCTAAGGCAAACTGGGCAGGAGAAACTGTTCTACGTTGGCCACGCTCAGGGCAACTCTCTGGGTGAGTGAGGAAGAGGAGCTGGGTGCCGGGATGCCATGGGAGACGTGCAGCAATATCTGCTGGAGGTGGGACTGTGTTGGCTCATGCGGCCACTTTTCCTACCTGCCTTCTTGGTGCTTCTGCATGGGAGAGGATTGCCACACGTTGCCCAGCCAACCTGGGCTGTGCTCACATGCAGGAGCATTGCAGCTTCATTTTGTTCAGACCCTGCATCTCAAAGAGGAGGTCTGACATAAGTGTTGCTGCTGTTGGGGTTATCATTGTGATCTCTCACTGCTTTTCAGGTTTCATAGCGTTTTCAAGCATGCCACACCTGGCTGAGAAAATCAAACTCTTCTTTGCGCTGGCTCCTTTCTACACCTTTCACCACGTCAAAGGCCCTGTGTTAAAGATAGCGTTTTTACCAGACGTGGTGCTGAAGGTACATGATGTGTTTGTGTGTTATTACTACCGGAACTCAGGAGCTTTCGGCAACTCACATCCCCTTCGTTGCCACTGTGCACTCAGCCCATGCCTGTGGCAGACCCTGAGGACACGTGTGGGGAGATGAGCCATCTCAAGATCCCAAACAGCAGGGATGTCCCTCTCCACCTAGTTGAGCACAAATGGATTTCACTGTTTAAGATATCCGTACCTCTCTATCATTCCTGTTTATGTTTTTGCTTATTGACCTCACCACACCCCGGTCCCGTAGCCCAGCAGGTGCTCAGAGCAGCCCCACACCACCTCCCTTCCACCCTTTGCTCCAGTGGCTGCAGAAGGTCTGGAAGGGGACCCGGCACTGTCCCTGGACGCGCTCCTCCTGAGGTGCATCTGTCAACGGAGGTGGCAGATGAGTGGTATGAGTCTGGCCATCCTGGGCTGAGCTTTGGAAGCTGGTACCTTAGAGACGATGCACCAGGATGATGGGGGCAACAGCATGGCATGGAAAGGACGGTGATGGTTTCCTGCTGCTCTGAGAGTTGAGTGTGACCATGGGTCAACCTCCTCAAAAGGCTGGGTAGCCCAAAGGTGTCAACAACCATATCAAGGTGTTGCCTGTCATCGCTGTCTGGAGACAAGCGGTTCTCATGGAGAGAGGAAGTATATTGCAGGACCTGCTGTGATCTGTTTCCTGGTGCTCTTACAGGCAATATTTGGAACAAAACAGCTGACTCTGGTAGGGAGGAGGGAGAGAGCCACCCTGGCCAAGACATGCAGCAACCTGCTGACAGCTGAAGTCTGTGAAAATGAGATCTTCCTTATTGGCGGGTACAACAAAAAGAACTTGAACGTGGTAAGTGCATCAGCCTCTTTAGGTCACAGCCACCTTCAGTTTTCCTAGACACCTGGAGATAGGTAATGAGATAAAAAAAAAAGAGTATAAAAGAACAAAATAAGGTGTGAAAAGCACTGTTCAAGGCAGAAATTATTTGGAGATTTCTTTCAGCTGGTGTGAAATCTAATGGAGGCTTTGGTAGGAAAGAATCACTTGTGGTCTTGTCTGCAAAGGAAAGGTATCTCCTGCCTCATTTTCTGCTGACATGCAACAAGTTTACAGAAAAAAAAATTAAATTGACTGGACCAGTTGTATTTCCACTTTAAAGTGGTGGTTAACTGGTTTACCTTTAAAAGCTACTCCTAGCTCTAAATAGAATAAAGCTGCTGGAGAATATAAAGTTTATATTGCAGTTACAAGACAGAATGATTTTTTTGCTTAGATTTTCATCATTCCCAACTCACTTAGAAAATAATTTCTTTTTCCCATAGAGCCGACTGGATGTATACCTAGCTCATTTTCCAGACTATACATCAGTTAAAACTCTTCTCCACTGGGGACAGGTAGAGATTCTAATTTTATAATGACTGTAACCAATGCTTTTTCTTTTAATTTGTGAATATGATACTTTACAGTGCTGCTTCATTCACCCTGGAGAGAGGTAAGGAGGTAGAATCAGACAAAGCCAATAAACGTTATTTTGAATTTGCTACACCAAGGTGTCTAAAAAGCCACAGCTGCTAGCTACTACTGCTGGTTGGCCAAAGCAGAGCCACCCAGATGCCTGCCTCCATCCTGGGAAAGGACCCCATGTAGGTGTTTTTTGGACTCCCCTTTTGCTCTGGCCCACGGGACGAGCACCAGCAAGTGCCAGCCTAGACACTAGGGCTGCGCTGGGCAGAGAGCACTCACCGGGGCCCTGCTCCTGCCCTTTACTCATGGCGGGGCTGATCCAGGGTATTACTGGCATGGGGTTAACCCTTTGCTTCCACCTTTCAGACTGCCAAAACTGGGGAGTTCAAGCAGTTTGACTATGGGGAGAAGAACCAGGAGAAGTACAACCAGGTAAATGGGCACTTGTGGAAGGAGGAGCAGAGGATGAGGCTGGCTAGGACCAGGATGGTGGTAGCCTCCTCCAGTTACCAGCGTGGCCCGAGTCCTCTGGGGTGCCAGGGGCAGCACACCCCATCCATTCATGCTGTTAGTGTCAGAACCCATGAATAACCAGAGCATTTTCCCCCTCCCAGGCCACCCCTCCCCTGTACAGGATAGAAGACATGATGGTGCCGACTGCCCTGTGGAGCGGTGGGGAGGACTGGGTGAATCCCCCTCTGGAGACCCAGCGCTTACTCCCTCGCATCACCAACCTCGTTCGTCACGAGCACTTCCCCGACTGGAACCACTTTGACCACCACTGGGGTCTGGATGCCCCTCAGCGCATGTACAGGCAGGTGGTTGCTCTGATGGAGCAAAACCCGTGAACAGTCCACGTGCTGGCCCGGGCTGGAGGAGCCACCTGTTCCTACGTGCCTGCGGGCATGGGTTTTGTGTGAGGGCTGCCACTCTGCGCTTCCCTTCTTAAAAATGTCTCCTATCTTCCTATTCCACACTGATTTAATGCCTTAAATGTAACGGTGTAACTTCTGCCTGCCCTCTGTGACTAGAGATTGCAATAAACTCTCATATCACAGCCACGTTCCCACCTTTGCTTGTGTTTGCACCCCATTACTAGGGCGAGGTGTGCAGGAGACCTTGTTTTGGGTTTTTTTGTAGCTTTTGCTGGCTCAGGGCATTGCAAGCACACTTTACTCCAGAAATTGAGTGTGTGCGTTGAGTCATGGGTTTAGGTAAAGGAAGGGTGGAAAGTGACCTTGTCTGTGTCCCTGGAAAGGCTGGAGGAGGTGAGGACTGACTGCAGGAGAGAAATGTTCCTCCCAGTAGAGTGAATCCAGAGATGCTGATGCACACCACACTCCCGAGAGGTGTGGAAAGGGAAACATCTGGGCCTTGGAGTTAGGTTAGGTCTTTCCTGGGAGTTAACCCACCTACAACATCTACTGGGGTACGCCTTATGGTGAAAACACAGCTGTGGTTTCTAGGAAGTTGAATTTAACATGGCCCACAGTGTTACCTAAGAGTAACACTGTGTTCTTAGCGTGTGTGTTTGAAAAGTATCTGTCTACCTACCTACCTATCTGTTCTTTCTATCCATCTGTCTCTCTACCTACCTATTTATTCTGTCTGCCTGTCTGTATCTCTCTCTCTCTCTCTCTCTCTCCCGCCATCCATCCATCCATCCATCCATTCATCTATCCATCCTAACTTCCAAAAGACGTGTGATGCTCACCTGTGAGGTCTATCTAAGTTTAAGATGTGTGGGAAGAGCACTGTGAACAAAAGGCAGGGGTTGAAAAGAGAATTTCATGGGGCTCAGGGTGAGGGACCACCCCCAAAGCACTGATGATTTTGGCAAGACATTCCCAAACTGCCTGCCCATCCCTCCAACATTGCACACCGGGTGCCCATGCAGAGACGGGACAAGAGGTGTGAAGATGTGGTCTGAGCTCGTGCTGAAGGTACATAGCCCATAAATGTCCTGTGTGATCCCTGTCCCATGTAAGCATGAGAACGAAGCAGCTTTGCTGACACAGCAAGCAGCACAGGGGCACTGGGTTTCATGGGGGATGGATGGGAGGGGTGTTGCCAGCCTCATCCTGCCCTCTTGCTCTGCTGTCCCGTCTCCTTGGGACCCTTCAGCCCCAAGAGTGGGGTGCGCTGTGGAAGGGACAGCTGTGGGGTCAGAGCGAGGGTACCTTAGTTCAGAGCCTCTGTATAAGCCTCCTGCGCTAAGGCCACAGGAGCCAAGCTGGTGACAGTGGCGAAAAGATGGAGGTATACTCCCAGTTCAAGGTATTTTCCAGGAGAGGTGTTTGCCCCAGGTACGTTCGCATGTGGTCTGACTGGCCTCCATCTGATTAACCAGGCTGGAAAGCAAAGATACAGGTTGAAACTTCAAGCTTGCCGGATCTGTGAGCTGAGGTGCCCATGTGTGTTACGGGATGCTGCTTTCATGGGCCGCTCCTGTGAAAGTAAAGGTTTGTTTTACGAGCACCACACTCTGCCCCCTCTTTCTTCCCCCTCCTTCCTCCCCTGCCAACAGTGATGGATGGATTCACTGGGAGGGAAACCAAACTGCATGTGGCCACAACCAGCCAAGGAGTCATTGGCCATAGACAGGGTGCTCTGCAGAGCTGCATCATGCATGACGATGACCTGTTGTCACCAGGGACGGAAGAGCAAGGCTGCATGTGCTGGCATGATGGAGGCTGGAAAAGCCCCGCTTCCCCCTTGCAATGTCCTGGTGGGCTGGATGTGGGATGGGTGCATGAGAAGTGGCTTGTAATGCCCAGAGCTGGGACCTCCTAGGTTCTGCACAGCTGCCCTGCAGGACAACCTTGGTGATGCCCACCGAGGGAAGAGTCAGACTGGGTTTCAGCACAGGAGTTTATTACTTAAATAGTTCTGAAAAAAACAAGGGAAAGAAGTAACAATGTGCACCAGAAGAAGCCGGGAAGCAGCAGGGCACTCTGTAGAAGGCAGAGATAAAATGCAAGACTGTGTTAGCTCACTAAATCAGTGTGAAATAGGGTGACAGGAGATGTTTCTAGGGAGGAGAGGGCAGGATGACACTCCTTGTACATAAGTCAGTCATTCCCAGGACTTGGGAACGGGTGGTTCCTCCATCCCAGGGTACCATGTAGACCATTCATGGATTTTTCTCCATCAGACCAATCATCTGCCTGTACATGCGCTGAGGGGCATCCAGGCCCCAGATGTGATCCCAGTGGTTCCAGTCAGGGAAGTGCTCCTGATGAATGAGGTTGGTGATGTGGGGGAGCAAGCACTGGTCTCTGCAGTAGAGGTAACCCAGTCCTCCTCACCGCTCCACAGGGCAGTTGGCAGAGTCATGTCTTCTATCCTGTACAAGGGTGGTGAAGTCTGGGGAGAAAAATCAGCAGGTTATTCAAAGGAACGTGAAACAGAAAGGTATCAGCTGGGTTGTGGCCACCAGAGCTGCTGAGAGTCCCAGGGTACTCACCTCCTGGGACACACATTTAGGAAATGTGAACAAATATGATGTGGGGCAAACACGGAACTTGTCCTACCGGGGGCAGACAAAAACTGAAAAGACTGGGTTGGCACCAGCCAGCCAAAATGGGACTGAATGAGTGTTGATGGAGACCCCAGCCACCAAGGCAATTACAAGACACATGGGTGCCTGACGCACAGGGTGCCTTCATCCTGGTCTCAGCCAACCTCATCCTCTTCTCCTCTTAGCATGATCAAGTCACCCCTTCATCCTTGCAAGCAAAAGGTGCCCCTTGCCTACCTGGTTGTATTTCTCCCGGTTCTTCTCCCCATAGTCAAACTGCTTCAACTCCCTGGTTTTCACAGTCTGAAAGGTGGATGCAAAGGGTTAACCCCATGTGGGTAATCCCTTAGATCAGTGCCACCATGGGGAAAGGGCAGCCACAGGGCTCTGCCCCAGGACAACCCTGACGTCTGGGCTGATGTTTGCAGCTGCCCACCCCTCGGCACCCACAGTGGGGCAGCAAAGCAGAGTGGGACAGCTGGCCCAGTTACAGTTCAGGCAAAGCAGATGGAGGGTGCTTAGTGTGTGGTCACTTGGGCTGTCTTTGAGCACATCTTGTTTCTACCGTGGCAGGAGAAAGGAGGACTCCTCCACTGTCCTGCAGTACTTTGTGAACAACCTCAACTGCTTAGGATGGACCGACACAGTGCAAGTCACCTGGTTAGGTGGGGAGTTTCTCTTAGGCATTGTTTGGAAAATTAGGCTGTTAGGTCTTCTGGGAGCTGCCAGCACCGTGCAGCTATTCAGCCATCCCTGGGGCAGTGTGACCATGTCTGCCAGCCAAGGAGGTGATGAACCATGACTGAACTCTTCATAAACAGCAAGAAATGCAAGGTACAGCCACTCTGCTAGTCTGAAGATACCCACCATGACCATTCAGACTGTGCTTGAATTACAATTAAATTAATGATCTTACTCTCTGAAGGAAGGGACAATCCAATGAGGATTTAGCCATGTGGACCTGGCTGTAACTTCTGTCAGTCTAAGACTGTCCTCCTAGTTTCTCCCCTTGTTAGACACCTGTACTTTCAAATGAAAATCTTGCTGGCTTGCTCTTTCCCCAACCATTTAGGCTGAAGTATCATCGTCTTGGAGGAAGAAGCACATGGATGTTGGGCAGATTCAGCTGAAAATATTGGCTTTTTCCATCATTCTTGGTTGACTTTGTGATCGGCAACGCATTGTCATGTGCTCTTGCAGGAGTGGGCTCAGCTTTTCCCGTGACCACTTCCTTAGACCCTTACCGGGGATGATACGTAGGTGTCTACAGAGCTTGACAGGGAGGGGGTTGCACCAGGGAACCAGCATGGCTCGTACATCCCCCAAGGCTGGGGTTTTGGTGCTCAGGGAGTCCCTTTCAAGGGTGGGTTGTTTACAACAGGCAGAGGTGTCAACCAGTTGAGCAAGCCCATGTATGGGGTGGAAGATGAGGCTGATGGCAGGGACCCGTGTGGCCTCCAAGGAAACACAGGGAGAGGGGACACTTCACCTATCCTGCCACCGTGTCTATCCACACAGTGAATGGAGCAATGTGGCAGACCAACAGCCCAGCCAACCGGGAGTGACTACTGGGTTATCCGGTGCAATGAACAGAAGAATTTGTACCTGGCCCCAGTGGAGGAGAATTTTGGTGGATGTGTAGTCTGGGAAATGCAGTATGTCTGTTCGGCTCTGCCAGTAAAAGAAAGTCCTACTGCACACAATACTCAGTCAGGAGTTAACACTTGTTTGAGGCTAAAGTTAACGGCACTTGACCGTCATTCAGTCTGCTATTGGTTTGCTTTGCCTAGGCTGCCCCAAAGCAGAATGTAGTGAACCTTACCCTGGGAAAACCACTGAGGAACAGATTCAAGATGATCCCTGTGCCTTCAGTGCCCACCTGGCCTCCTGACTTCTCGGTCACACTCTGATACCTTAGGGCACCTCAGTGTAATTAGCAGCAGAAATCCCACTTTCATCCTCAGGTCAAGCTGACATCAACAGCAATACAAGGATCTTGTCACGTCAGAGATTTGATGTTGGTATCTAGCCTGGTTTTCCACTAATGTCCACTTCAAGACAGTGCAACTGAACAACCCAACGTGCTCTCATGCTTATACAGACCTGCATTGTACATCCAGACAGGTTGTATAAAGCTAAAACACCACACTGGAGTCAACAGCATCTCAAAACGAGTCTTTCATTTTCAATGTTAACAGCTGAGAGCAAAATAATTAGTTTGCACAAGCTTTCAGATTGGATTTTTTTCCTTACGATTTGTTTGAACTGCCAATAGAAATAATGGAGATCCAAAACCCCCATGATTTTATATCTCTTGACTGATAATTTTCATCCTTGGTGCCCCGGTCCCATGACCGTATCACAGCTGAGTAACCCAGCCCCAATGCGATGTGGCACCTACTAAGACATTATGACATTTCTTATTTGGTCAGCCAAAATCACAGGTAAAGTTGCCAGCTACATTCAAGTTCTTCTCATTAAATCCACCGATGAGGAAAAGCCCGTCTGCGCAGAGCCTGCTGAGCAGTCAGCAGCTGGCCAGTGCCGCTCTCTGCTCCCGTCCCAGCAGAGCTCCTTCTTTCCTCCCATAAATTACCTGCCACAGGGCATGGACACGGCAGGTTGGTTCGTGCCCAGCAGTGACACCACTGGAGTAGCCAGCCTGGCATCTCAGGAGGATCGGTGGGTTTCCCTGACCCCTCGAGGGGGAAGAGCCACGCATATTAAACTCCTCCTCACTGGATGCCTCCCCATTTCCCCATGGATACTGGCAGCACCGATACAGCAGTGGAGTGGGAACTCAGGGGGAAGCTTGCCCCAGCAGCACAAGCAGCTCCACTTCCTGATTTTGCCTATCAGTTATTAACTGCATAACTAATTAGGATGAGAAAACCACAACGCAACACTTACCTTAATTGTTG
Organism: Burhinus bistriatus; assembly: GCA_013397275.1. Taxonomy (NCBI): domain Eukaryota; kingdom Metazoa; phylum Chordata; class Aves; order Charadriiformes; family Burhinidae; genus Burhinus; species Burhinus bistriatus. Next base: position 44,893 of record VYXH01005307.1, read on the forward strand.
GATCAGGGATATAGAAAATATTTAATATCGGACCTTTACCTGTACATAAAGTGTAGGTAGGACCCACCACAAAAAACATTTTGATTTTCTCAACCACCTGCAGCATGCTCAAAAACACTATGAAACCTGAAAAAAACACCCCACAGGAGACCGCAGAGGTGCTGCAAGCACCTGTCATGTGGTCCCAAGTGCATGAATCCCCTCCTCACATCCCAGATTCCCTGTTTGAGATGCAGGGTCTGAACAATGAGGTGCTGGTGGGACCAGCTGTTGCCCCGGCTGTTTCCAGTCCAGATGTCGTACCCCATGAGGATGAAGCCCAGGCTGCTCTTGGGTAAACTAGAACCCAGTCACTACCATCTAAAACCAAGCCATGCTGGAGCAACACAGGTAACCTGGGTCCTGCAAATGACAGGGGAAAAAAAAAAAAAGGTTGATTGAGGCGAGTACCTGGAAATAGGAAAGAAGCTGGCTTCACCTCCAACCCACGGGAGTGTGATATTTTCTTATCACAAATGGACAGTGTTCTGCAGGGGAGAAAGTAGCTTCCCCTGCAGTTTCTTCTCTCTGCTGGTGCTTTTTCTTCTCCGGTTCGAAATATTTTTGCCACCCCTGGCCCTGAGCTGTCAGGAAACCTTGACAGGGATTTTGCTCTGGAGAAGGAGCCACCGTCACTGTCCTTCTCCAAGCGCTGGGGCTCGCTGGGTCATGCTGCCCCATCCTGGACAAAGCAAAACACAGTGCGGAACTCCTGCGTCCCCAGGGCCAGCTCAAGGTTGCTCCCTCCCCAACAGTGCCCAGAGAAAAGTGCATTTTCCTCCTAGGAGGACCCACATCTCTTCCTGTCTCCTCTCCTCACAGTGCAGACTCCAGTCACATCCCTCTTCCAAAAAGACAATCCTCATTTTGCCTAGATCCTCATTTTGACTTCTCTGCTCAGAAGAAGGGGACCTGCCCAGCCTCACCACAGGGAGATGAGTGCCCACCTCTGCTTCCAGCCTCCTCTCTGCCACCAGGAGTCTGGTTCATGATAAGGAATTAGCCATTGCCCATCAGGAGCTGGTGCTCCTCACTGCGATATCCATAGAAGCGGATTATCTGGCTCTGCAAGGAGATAAACCAGTGGGGAAAAAGGTGAGTGGGTTTGACCTGACTACCAGCAGACCTTGCCCCAGGCACTATGTATACCAGAGGGTAAGCTGGCCCTGGAGATGGCAGAGCTCAACCAGCACTGTTGTGTTTCTTTGCTGTGCTGAATGAGGCAATCCTCAAAAATTCAATATATTAACAGAGCTCAGTTGGGTGGGAAGTTCCCCAATGTGGGGTACTGCCCCTTTGCTTGATGCAGCAAGGGAAAGCCAGGGTGAGAAAGACACAGCCTCCTGGAGAAGGTGCTACTGGGGTCTGGAAGGACAATGAAAAGCAAGCAATGAGAAGAGATGCTGCATGCAAGGAGGATGCTGAGACTCTCCCCCTGACCCCTCAAAAGTGCCTTCTACCTGTGGGGTGGCAAGACATGGGACATGCCGTCTGACCATCTCCAGGAGACCTGAAGAGGTTCTCATTGTGGAAGAGCCCCTCTGAAAGGCACAGAGGGTACCTAGAGCCCGAGGGGCACCCCAGAGGCCAAACTGTCCCCCTTGCAAGTGGGGGGGTGAGGTGGCGACTCAAAGGACCAATGCAGTGACCAGCTGGCCAACAGCCCAGCACAGCCTGGGGGCCATGCCCTGAGACCCTAGGTGCAGATGCCAGGGGAAGGGATGGGGAAAGCCTCACTGGTCCCTTGGGGAGGACTTTGGGCACACCACCTGGGGAAGCCCAGGCCCCGTGAGGGGTGGGGTTGGCCCCCTGGCACTTACAATGTTCACGAACTGCTCGGGGTTGTCGTGACTGGTTCCTGTGCATGGGACGGCATTGCCCAGGGCCCGGGGCAGGCACAGGGCCACCAGCAGCAGCCACGTCTCACCTCTCCGCAGCGCCTCAGGGGTAATGGGGTTGGTGTGAGCAGGAGGGTGGGTGCGCTGGAGGCATGAGCAAACACCGTGTGGCTCCACAAGCAGGAGCACCCAGCAGCACGTGAGTGGCGAGAGCTGGGGTTCCCCAGGGGATGCAGGGGATGAGTGAAGGCAGGAGGCAGGGAATGAAAGGGAAAGGGAGCTTTGAGCTGGGCACAGCTGGCAAAGGTCAAAGTAGTAGGAGACAGTAGTCACCAGAGCCTCCCCACTGGGACAAGTAAAGTTAAAAGCCTTGTGCTTTTCTGCTGATAAAATGTGCAAGAGGAGCTTGGAGGGGTTGAGCCCTTCCTCGCCTCTTAATTCCACCCAGCTATCCCTCTCCAATGACGTGGTTTCTTGCGAAGCTTTTCTTGCTCATCCCATTTAGCTTCTTAGTGTTTAAATGAAAGAAAAAAACACCCACATCAAGACACGAAGAGTAAATTCCAGCAACTCTGTTTACCCTGGAAGGGTTAACTTGTTAATGGCTCTTTGAATCAACAATATCACCTTTTTTTCCCTATATTTGTGCACCATTAAACAAGGTAGGAATTCATAGCATTGTGACTTATTTCCAGAATCTGGGGACAGCTGACAGGGCTGGTTGCCTGAAAGCAGCCGGTACTCGTTCAGCGGAACAGAGCTACCTGACTGCTGAGCCTCGCAGCATCTGCAGACGAGTACCTGCAGAAAGCACTTCTCCTTCTTTGAGTATGCCTGTGGGCACGTGCACAGAAATAGATCCAAGAGCATGCACAAATTTGCCACAAATTCTGTAATAAAAAGAGGGGAAAGAAGCTTCAGACACAGAAAAAACAGCCAAACGATGTTTAACAATCAGGTGGAAACAAGGGACCCTGAACAACGTCACTAGTGCTGAAACATCTTTCCAGAGCCCACCAAAACCACTAGAAGAGCATCCCATTTTCTTGATTCTACCTTACCAGCAGGAGTGTTCAGAGATAAATCCTCCAATTGCCAAAGCCATTAATCTGTCAGCTTGTAGCAGCAGCGTAGCCCAGCACCAGGTATGGATGAGTCCTCTGTATATGCCTTTCACCTTGCCGAGCGGGGCCAGCAAAGGCTTGAGAGCTCCACCTTTTATGCCGGGGGTAAGAATGGCAGAGTATTGCAATTTGAATAGATGGAGTTGACACCAAGAAGAAGATGACCTGGGTCAACAGGGAGTCCTGCTTGGTGTTGCCCGGTGACCAGAACTGAGCTATTTCTATCTTGTCAGCAACTCCAGGACTCAGGAGAAAAACCCTGGCTTGAAAACCTGACTAAAGAGGTGGACAATCAGAAATAGCAACTCAGGGAGACCAAAAGTTTCCAAGGAACAGACACCAGCATCTCCCCACCTCATTGATAGTTGCCCAGGCATCGGAGCCACTCATCAGTGCCTGCATTGGGTGTGACGAGCACATTCGTGCTTAGCCTAACAGCATGCTATCCTCATCTATTTATTACATGTGCTCATCAGTAGGTAAAATAGTCATTTGCCTGTAGAGTTGTGCATGATTCTGCCTGCAAGTTTGCACATGATAAAAGATGCCCACAGTGATCCAAAGAGCAGAAGGTTTTAGGCCCTCCAATCCAAAGAAAATAAAAATGCTAACAATCTGGGTGAATTAAGACTCAGTGAGATTAATCTGCGACCTCTGCATCCCTCGCCTTTTAACAGAGAGAAAAATATGTTTAAAGGATAAAGGATTGCTCTCTAACCCAAACTGACGTCAGCCAAGCAGCTTGTGGGACTGGAAAGCCGATCTCAATTGCTGTAACACATCTGGTGGTACCACCACCACCGGCATTGCGGAATCCTGCAAGACACTGTGCTTAATTTAGAGTGTGCAGCTCAGTGTTTGCAAAGGTATACCAACCCCCAGCCTGTACCTGAATAGTAAAAGGAGAAGTCGTCACTTCAGGGTGCGTCGGTCAAAGTCAATCTGTCAATAGGCTGCCTAATAAAAGGTTGATAAGAGTAAGAAATTGGTATGCAGGTTTGGAGGCCGCTGCTGTCAGTTTGCAAAATAAAGCTGAGGGTAATGAGGACAAATCACATACATACTTAAGACTGCACCTTCAAACAACCCACTTCAGGTTCCTCTTTTAAGGGAAATGAAGTCAGGCTCATGTTATTTCATCCACAAAATGATGAGAATTCGGAGAAAGTCCTAATCACTGTGTTATATTTTTTCCCAAATTGGGATCTTTCATGAATAATGAATTTGCTGCACCAAACTAGAGAGGCTCAGGAGCCAAGGACCAGCAGGTTCATCTGTCACTGGTGTCATGTCAAACCCAGCCATGAACTTGCTGAGCTCCAACCAAAAAACCAGCCTGGAGATCTTTGCCCCCCGTACTCCTATAAAGCCTGCAGCAGGACCTGCCTTTTCAGACGGGAGCTGCCATTTCCAGCCCAAACCTGAAAATGGCCAATTTCTACTCACAAACTCATGGGCCCGTTTGGGGCTTTCACCTGTATTGTGATTTGACCTCTTTAATTATTTAGAATTAGAAAAATAAAGCAAGGGTGTATTTCTTCCAAAGTGGGTCCCAATCACTGAATGTATGGACAGCTGTCAAAAACAGTGGGCAGCTCGTGATCCAGATGAGCAAGTAAAAATATCAGGGAATACATTGGCCTTACAACAGATTGCTATAGATTTATGTTACAAATTACTTATTAGGAGGCAGAGGGGAAAACGAGGGGACTGAGGAGTTCTTAACCTGTGCACTAGCAGACCTGCTCAACAGACCCTCCAGGCTGATTAATTTACTGCTGAAATGAGCAAAACCCAATCCATCATTAATACATAGGAGACAGAAAACAATCGACAATCAATACCATTTGTAATTTCCCTCTAATACTCACCGTGCTTGACAACAAGAACATTTTTGCTTTGGGAAAATATCTCCACAGCAGTTGTGGGTTTGCAGGATGCACAGTGGAGTATATATCCCTCAGGTGCTACTGCATCTACCTCCATCTCAAGAGGAAGCTCTTCACCATCACTTGACATGTATTGTGAAGGACATCTCATTTACCTGAACAAATATTTCACTCCTCTTTTAACTTGTGTGATTTTAGAGGGATTTACATTCAGGCTCTTGTCTTCAGATGGATCTGTCTTCAGACCATCACCTGTTTCACCCAGTTTCACCCACTTTCGCCCAGGCTGAGCTCTTCTTTTGTGGGAGAACGATTCTGTGGCTCAAGACATGTCTGATTATTTCAGAGCATTGAACGCTCATGAAAAGAGCAATATCTTCCTCAATTTCTCCATCTGTTTGCTTTGACCAGTTACAAACACTGAATCCTCTGAGGGCTCCTTGGGTGAATGCTCCATGGTTCATTTCTTTTTCTTGCCCAAAATGTTTCCAGGGGAAGTTGATTGCATCTATATGCAAGAAAATACAGCAAGGAAAGGCTGCCTCGATCAATATACTTTAAATTATCTGGCAACCAGGACTTGCCCTGGTGGCTGTAGCCAAGGCAAGGTGATTTGCCTGTACACCCATATCTCTAAAGTGTTTGCTGTTAAGGGAATTAAGGAAAAAAACCCCAACCCACCATTGTCCATAAAGTCAGAGATTTCGAGGCCATCCCAAAAACGCCATTTTTCCAGGCCATGAGAAATTTGGGGAGATATAGAAATCACAGCAGCAATGGGATGAATTACCAGTTTCCCTCCTTCTCATTTATCTCTTGCCTCCAGCTGTTGTCTGGTTCTTCCCAACATATTTTTTTAGTACTGGGACATCAGTTTCCAGACACAATTTTTTTCGCCCAACTTCTTTGGTGTTTCTGAATAAGAAAGTGGAAATACAAATGTATTTGACACCTGCAAATATATGCTTTCTCAAGTGCATGTTCTGTCTATGGTAAAAAATGAATAAATCAAAAATCAGCCAGCTATCACTTCTGTTCACAGGTGTTAAAAAAATCAGAAACAAAATTCTAGAGAGTGGAACAATCCCTGGTGAAGGAGCAGAAAGCTGGGAAGTGGTGAGAAGACATAAGGGAAGACATGAATAGAGGAGAAGTAAGAGGAAATTCGTGTGTGCCTGGCATGATCCCCTTGTCTGAACTGTGATACCCTTGTCGTTCTCCAGCGGTAGAAAGAAACCCAAAGGGCTGAGGTTTGACCTCTCATAACGCTCACGATTTTCGCTGTCCCCTGGCAGTCTTCAGACTTCAACCCTGCCTTTCGTCTTCTGGCTGTTTCATTCCTGATACTGATACAATTTCGGTGCATAAAGGGTGGAGTGGGCACAAAAACATCTTTGTTCCTCTTTAATTTCTGGTTTGAGTATGCCATGACCTTTGGCTAAAATCATGTTTAGCATGAGGAATGTTGCTTATGAGAATACATGCCCCTATGTCGTCTTTTGCATGAAACCACTGAATTACCTGCTGCACGCCCTCAAAGAGGGTGTCCTGGCCCTGGGGCTCCTTCTCTATCAGTCACAGTGCCCTCATTCCAGCAATGAGACCACCCTGCCCCGCAGCGCGTGACTGCGTCCCCGGAGGCACCACGCATTCTGGTCCAGGCGCCAGTCATCATGGAAACGGTTTAATGAAGAGGGTGTTGGCTGGTAAACCCGCTGGCGCTTGAACAAGATCAACTGGTTTGTGTAAGATTTCACAGCCTGTCTTAACTCCCAGTGTGTGTCTTGTGTTGGAGCTGGTGGCTCCTAGGAGAAAGACAGCAAGAGGTGGTATTGCTTCTGCTCCCCAAGGAGATGCCAAGAGGATAACCCGGGCAGGGTCTGTGGACGTGACACAGTGTTTAACATGAAAACAGACTACTGCTTTCCCAAACCTCTGCCGGAGGCATCGCAGGGTGGAAGAAGTGGCAGCCCTTGTGGGTTAAGACCACGATGGGTGTCCTTCAGTGATTGTGTTAGTGTGACCTGTCCTCCAGGATGACCGATGGGGAAGCAAGTGACAAAGAGCAACACAAGGACCCAAGCTCACCGGGCACCTCCAGCTGTCCCCGGCATCCATCCAACTTCGGTGTGCTGGGCAGAGAGAAAGACAGACCTGTGGGGCCAGGAGGGTCGGACCAGGACCACCCCGACCACCCCACCAGCTGATGTTGACAAGAGACTCGTGCTGAGACTGTCCCTCTCATGATACCTGTGGCTCTTTCCCCCTGTCTTCAGAGCCCTTCACAACCCTCCGCTGCTCCCCTGTGGACCTCAGGATTTCAGCTGGGTGCGGCAGCAGCAGCTCAGCTCCTCCCCAAGCTGGCCAGCTGAGTCTTGCCTGCAAGCCCTTTGGCAAAAGCCTGTTTGACATCCTTTTATTTAGGGACATGTTCATCTGTCAGCTGAGAGACAATCTGCTGACTCAGCAGGTGGTGGAGTCTGGCATGCAGCCTTTTCAGCTTCAATTACCCTTTCCCACCAAAACAGCATGCAATAAAAGAGGTCTTCTCCTCCCACAGAGTGGTGGTGGCCTCATGGCAGCGCTGATGTGCACTGAGGACCCGGGTGCCATCCCAGTGGTTCCAGCACGGGGCACTGTGTTTCCCAGCTCCCCGCGTGTCCACCAAGTACACCCCACCGGCAGGAGATGCAGGGGCTGCCACAGCAGCAGGTCACTGGGGGCTGTGTCCAGGTGAGTCGGGGCTTCTCTGACTCCTGGCTGAGGGGCTCTGCCCAGAGTCTCCAGTCCCCTCTCTAGAGCTGTTGCCCCCGGGGAAGGATTTGGGGTTTGTTTATTTATTCGTTTATTTCTATACACCTCCTGGGCCCAGCCACATGCCATGTGTCTCATCTGCAAATGTCTCCTGCTGCTGGGAGCTGATTTATTTTAATTTCTGCAAGAATTTGGGTCACGGCTTTGTTTTAGGGTTTTAAAAGAGACAGAAAATGTTGAGGCACAATAAAGGAGACAAAGCAATCAGGGAAAAGCCCTTTTGTACCTAGGGCAAAGTACCAAGTCAAAGTTCAATTTTTTTTTTAATTGGGCAAATTGTTTCTGCAGAACTGAAAGAGAAATAAAAAAAAAAAAAAAGATGTGTTTAAATAGGATTAACTTAAGCAAGAATTTGTACTGCAGAAAGACGCTTACAGAATTTCTTAAAGACAGAAAAGTAAACAATTGTCTAATCTGATAATCTGATCATCCGATAAAATTTACAAGTCATCTTTTTAGAAGAGACAGAAGTATTTACTGGAAACAGACTGTCCTGAACAAACTAAAAAACCTGATTAGGTGAAGAGCATTACCACAAAAGACAATTTTACAGAAAGCGTCTTGGAATGAGGCAGAAGCAGAAGCAACATATTTAGGAAGAAAACGGGGGTGGAAACAGAATTAAGCCATTTAGTACAACCAACATGGTTCCGTGATATCCCAGCAAACTGTAATGAATGCAAGCTTCTCTTCATAAATAACTTTAATTAAACTTTCACTCCTGCTTGCTGACTTTGTTCTTCAGAGAAGAAAGGCTTAGGACAGGACCTATAAAGAAAGCAGCAGAGGATAAAGCACAGAGCATCACCGCTGTACCACGGCCATGGTGTGCTCCTGTGTTTTTCACTAGGAGTCACTCCATGAAGCTTCTCTCCAAAGGATGCTGCAGATACCGAAAGTTTACAGGGATTGATAAAGCAAGTGGGCAAAGACTTGCAACATCCATCACGAAGCGTTCAGTAGTACCACGGCTGGCTTGGGAGGATGGGACATTGTTTGCAGGAAGACTCCTGACTGACTTGCTCTGCTCTGCTGGAGGCACGCTACAGGGTAAGACGAGCGTTTCAGCTGGCACGAGAGTAGCATCCCACAGTGGTCAGCAAGGTGTCAGGGACATCCAGCATCAGAGAGGAATCTCTATCATTCACTTCTACCAACCAAGTTCTAGTAATGAATTCCATTAACAAAAATAATCCACAACAGCATTTGGAAAGACTGTTCTCCACCCAAAATTATTTTCAGTGTTCCCCCACACCGCTCATCAATCTACTTTGCCTTTCATGGCTGCTTCTAGGTGATGCAGATCTTCCCAGGAACTTTTAAAGGAAGCATGACAGACTGAAAATTTGGCAGTGCCTCAGTGCACGACTTTGAGTAATTTCGCCTTGAAATGTTGCTTCTCCTCACAACTAGATTCTTCCTCCCTGAAACAAGCTAATTCTTCTGATGGTCACATCATTAACATGTTTATCAAGTTCTTCCGATGAGCCTCAGAATTTTGGCTGGCAGAAACAAGGATGTTGTTATAAAATCGATGTTCTTCCTTCAGGTAAAGAAAAAGTTGTCAACACAGCATGGCACCTCTGAGATCACCACGTTCTCTGTAAATGCCGTGGGGCAAGAGATGCAGCACGGTGCAGCACGTGGGGCTTCCCACTTGGATTCCCACCCATTTGGTTGGTCTACAGACACATGTTGAACTGAAGAAAGAAGTGAGACCTCCCGACCGCTCAGGGTAAATGAAATGGCCAGATCTGCAAGTGCAACCAAAAATAATACAGCCTGCATCCATTCCAAAAGGGACTGGCTGGAACAAAAGCCAGAAAGAAATTTTCAAGTCCCCCTGAAAGGGAACTACAACCTTCCTCAAGGAGCTTTCCACACCATGACAGACCCTCTTCTCTCTCTCCTTCAAGGGAAATGCACGCAAAGACCTGCAGTTCATCGTAAGAGGTGCTGTACTGGGGGCGACCAGCTAGGTTGAAGGATGATATCTTTCTGCATTGAAGGTTTAAAAACATTTCCTATACTACAGCACAGGAAAAATAGCTATTGTTAAACAAGAGCTTGTCAATGTGATATCAGCAGCTAGAGAGCATCTTGCTCATGGCAGAAAGCATATGGACCTGTTTAAGACAAGAAATAACTCCCTGACCTGTTTTCTTCTGGTCTGCACGCCTCAATTAAAATATTGTTATAAACGGGAAAAACAGTCCTCACCATGTTTAACATTGAAATTCAAGCCAACTATTCCTCTGTTTCTAAATAAAGGTCAATGCACTGAGTTGGGTTTTAGGGAGGATCTGCAAATTTTGTTTCATGTGAACTCAGGTATAACAGTTCAGCCTCTGTTTTCCACGTATGTAGGGACTCTGGGATGAAGAAACACCTTCTGACATGCTTGCCCATGCAAAGAAATGCTGCTACAGTTTTGTTCAGCGTAAATGCTCAGAACCCGGCCATATTTAACACAATTTGTCCCAAACCTGTAAAGACAGGAGTACGTAGAAGTCTTATTTCTTAAAGTAGCCAGCCTTCATCTTATTTCTTTGTGAAGTACTGATATTGATGATAATATTCAGCCAAACGTAGACCGAACCCTCTCTTGTTGGCAGCTACCTGCATGCCTGGTCTGCTGCATAAATGACGCACTACCAGGGATGATTTTTGCAACGCTCCTTGGTCACGTGTATACATGCTGGATTTGAAGAAAGCACTTTAGGCAGAAAATACGCAACACAAAACGAATGACTCAATCTTAGTACCAAAACAGCTCAGATAAAGCCTAAGACACAGGCACTTCGTACGTTGCCTAAGCCTCTTTTTTATTTGGGTTTTGCACATTGTGTATCAGAATCACACGCTGGACTGTCTTTCTTGTAATTACTTTTCAGGATTTATTTCTTTCTTGATTCTTCCTTTTTGGCTTCTCAGTTGTTGAAAGAAAAAAACCCCACCCACATGAAAACTGTGATTAATTACAATTTTTGTTGAATTTCAAAAACATTAGTACTGTATTGCCTCTAAGGAGATGTATTTGCGTGGCGGTTTTTCACCACAGACCTGTTAGATCTCCTTCTGATCCACAGGGGTAGTTTTAAAGGTCCAGGGGCAACAATGCCAACTCTGAGACAGCAATAGTGAGTTTTGTGTCTCTGATGAAGACAGGAATCAACCGAGTTACAAGGGGGTCCAGACCCCTGGGTCTCAGGGTAATCGCAGGCACTGTCAAGCTAACTACATGGGAAAGGCTACACAGGATCCATCGGGTCTCAGAGACATCAGTCTTAATGAAACGTCTGAAAACCCAGTTTCCTGTACTTTGCAAATAAACGTGGCTGATGAAGGAAAAAGGCTGGGAGGGGGAGAAAAAAGAGGGGGAAAAAGAGGGAAAAAAGAAAAAAGGGAGGAAAAAAAGGAAGAGAAAAGGAAATGAAGTGCCAGTCGGGAAAAGCCCCACCCTGTCACTGCTCTAGTTAAAAGAACATTTTAATCAACTACATTCAGGTGGTCCAAATAGTGACAAATTTCAAAATTCTTTAAAGATAGCATTAATCTTAAAAGACAAATCAGCAAAAAATGTATCAAATCAAAACAGCAGCTTTACGGATGCCTCTTCATCATGTCAACGATTTCCTGGTACAAAACCTCGGTTGCATCAAGCCCCAGTAGGAAATCCAGGTGGTTCCACTGGGGAATCACCTTGTGGTAGACCAGGTTCCTGACCTGGGGGAGCAGGAGGGCAACATCTCGAGGGTCAGCCAGGCAGTCCACTCCACCGCTCCAGATGGCCGTTGGCACTTTCATGTCCTTCACGTCATAGAGTGGTGGACCCATCTGAAGGGATGGAAAATGAGGGTTTCACAGAGGAGAGACATTGCTGCAATGCAATACAACATATGCCACGCAAGAGCAATTGCTATTCTTTGGGAATTAAGGGAAAAAAACCCCAGGAAATGTTTTCTCCTAGAAAGAAGAGAAATTTTATTAAAAGACCCCGTGTAATCTTACGTGCTACAATTTAATGAGCAAATTAAAATAGTAAATTTAATTTAAAGTAATTAGTAAATTAGTTCTGCCCTGTTAGAAATTCTGGTTCTGATACTACAGACAATTTGATCAACTTTGATTAGCAGGCGAAATTTTAGCTGCCCTGATCTAATGCTGGTGGATCATCCTGCTTCAAGCAGGAGGTTGGACTGGAGACCTCAGAGGTCCCTTCCAGCCAGCTCTGCTGTGGTTCATGCTTACACTTCATGCAAGCAAATAGCCTTTCCTTCAGCTTCCTAATAGCAGGAAAGTGTTTGGAAGCAAGTTCTTGAAAATAAGACACATCTGGAGAGTTGATCTGGCTCAACACCACCAGGACTTGCCACCAGGTGATTTGTCAGCACCATGTCTCCTTACCTGCAGCGTCATTATTCCAGTTAAAACACATGCCACTTTGTGAATTTGATTTTTCCTGCTTAAGGAAGGAAGAAGCTTTTTTTCTAAACCGTGCTATGACTCTGGTACTCTTCTCGCTGTAGAACAAGAATTGCCCAGGCTCTCAAGGGATGCAGAGTTAACTGCTCACCATTCATCTTGTGGTTTTGGATCTGGGTGGCAGAAGAGCTTAGCACCTTGCTTTCCATCACGGCTAGACAATTTACAACCAGCATTGAGACTTCAGTTTTATAGGTTTCAGATAGTAACTGGTCACAACTGGTCATTATTGTTGCTTTTCTATGGCAGACTGTGGACTCTAACAAAGACACTGGTTAAGTAGAAAGCACCTAATACTTTATTCCATTTAGAAGGTATTTGTAAAATAGAGTTTAGAGTAGAAAATACTGTTGTTCCAAGCGGAGGTCCTGCTGACTTGCTACTTGCATGCCCAATTTGTGAAGGGAGGACAACAAATTCAAGGGAGTTGCACCAGACTAATGTAAACACAAATGGGAACAGAATGTCTAAGTGAAAGGGAAGGCCACAACCTTGACCATTTGAAACATCTTACCTGTCTATAGCGAAGACTGTTATACATGCTTCCCCCATCATAAGCTCTCAGTGCACCGCTTTGAACTCCCTGCAGCAAATTCAGAAATAAAATGGTCCAAATGAAATAATAGTTCTGTCGGGGTGCAATCAGTTTAAGAGAGGAAATTCAAAAGTTGGTTTTCATCATTGAACTGGCAAGATTTTTAAAGTGTATCTCACATGTCTGCCATAGGCCCAGTACAACTAATTATTGTCATTAATCTGGATAAATGAACAGAGATTACGTGTATACAGTTTGTGGATGGGAGGAAAACAGGATGGGAGGAAATTAAAATGTTCTAGAAAATGGGATTATAATTCAAAATATTCCTTGTAGACTGAAGAATGGCCTGAAATGATATGATCAAAGACATAGTGGTTGGAAGGAGCCTCTGAACATCTCTAGTCTAACTTGAACAGGACTATCAGCAATACAAGGTCAGGGTGGCCACGGTGTGGCCCTGCCAGGACCTGAACCCCTCCCAGGACGGAGACTGCCCGACCCCCCCAGGGACCTGTCCCAGGGTTGCTCCCTGCTCCAGGGGAAGAAGGATTCCCCACCTCCAAACTGATCACAGAATCACAGAATGGTAGGGATTGGAGGGGGCCTTTGGAGGTCATCTAGTCCAACCCCCCTGCCAAAGCAGCTTCACCCAGAGCAGGTTGGACAGGAACGCATCCAGGCAGGTTTTGAATATCTCCAGAGAAGGAGACTCCACAACCTCCCTGGGCAGCCTGTTCCAGCGCTCTGCCACCCTCAGAGTAAAGAAGTTTCCCCTCACATTGAGATGGAATTTCCTGTGTTCCTGTTTGTGCCTGTTGCCCCTTGTCCTGTTGCTGGGCACCACTGAAAAGAGTCTGGTCCCATCCTCTTGACACCCGNTTCCTCTCTGCCCAACTCTCCAGCCTGTCCAGGTCATGCTGAATGGCAGCGCAGCCTGCCGCTGTGTCAGCCACCCCTCCCAGTTTTGTGTCATCAGCAAACTTGCTGAGGCTACACTCTGTCCCTTCATCCAGGTCGTTGATGAGTACGTTGAACAGGACTGGACCCAGGGCTGACCCCTGGGGAACACCGCTGGTTACATGCCTCCAACTAGACTCTGCGCCGCTGATCACAACCCTCTAAGCTCTGCCATTCAGCCAGTTCTCCATCCATCCCACTGTCCGGTAATCAGTGGGCAATCAGTGTTACTGATCCCGCGGGCTGTAATTCGTGCTCATTGCCCCTAGTTTTGCTCTTTGTCACTACTACTCATCAGATAAGCTGAAGCCCAGTAAAGAATCATATAAAAAATTATACATAGAAAAGAAAAACTGGTGGACATATACAGAATGAGGACTAACACTGCTGAGCAACAGCACTTCAGAAAATGGAGTGTGTGTTCTTGCTACAAAACCCAAAAAGTTATTTTGGGGTCTCTGAACAGGAGTGCCACACTAGGAAGAAGCTGTGCTCTGCATACAGCCTGTGGGACACAGTTCAGAGAAGGTGCATGAACTGGTGAGGGTCCAAGAGAGATAAAGAAGAGGCCATTTGAATCCATGATCTACAAAGAAACGTGCAAACAGACGGGTACATTTAGCCTAGGGAAGAGAGAATGAGGGCAGCATAGCACAATTTCAGTGTCAGAGGGGCTCTGGTAGTGACTGCTCTCCATGCCCACGATGGGAAGAAAGAGAAATAATCACCTTAATTGGTAATAAGGTTAATTTGGTGCTGTCCAGAAGAATCTTTGCCGCAGTCTGAGCACTAACGGCACTCAGGTTGCAGGGCAAGACTGGAGCTAGTCTGAAATAAGACCCCTGAAATGTCCTTGCTGTGGATGCAGGGTCCTCAGCTCCAAATGTTTCTCTATGCAGATCCACTCCTTTGGGGCCATTCTACTTGAAAACGTACAGGCAGCTCAAGAAGCTGCAGAGCATTTTATGAAGGAGTGAAAAAAACCCGCAACAAAGATACCACTGATGTGGGGCAGCAACCAAGACAAGAGACTGACCACAAAGGATCATTAAAATACTCTGTACTCTGTTTTGCATAGGAAAGTAGCTGGGAAGGTTTACCTGCATCCAGTGGATTACATTTTGTACTGAAGTCCCTGCTGGGGAGTGTGCTGCATACACATCAACTCGGCTCTGAAAGGAAACAAGGGCATTTCACAACAGGTTTCACCTGGCTCCAGGAAAACAGGGCAGCCTAGGCTTTGTCCTTCAGAAAGACGTCGAGGGCCCTCTGCAGATTTATTCCTACATACCATATTTACATTCTTCCAGTTAAATCCAAAGAGCATAGACAAGACACTCTTGCAGGTCTTTGAGCAGGCACAGAATTTGGACAGGACCAGCTCACCCAAGGCACTGTGCGGTAGGAACTCTTTGGTGCCAAACATCTCCTGTAAGATTGCAAATGTACTCATAAAATATAAAGACTGATCATGTTTTTCCTCAAAGCACCACCACTTCATAGCTTCTATTTTACCCCCATATCGAGGTATGAGGTTGCCCACGAGTGGACCCTTCCTTGCACCCGGTTAAATGCTTGTACATGCATGACCTCTTAAATTCATTGTATTTTTGCATTAAATAATAGGGCTCAATTCACAGTCTCTGCATCAGTTCTTTTCACCAACATTTTGACACCTGCTGTGTGCACATCTGCCGGTACCACTCTTGGCTCTACTTCTGCCAGAACATTTTTGGGAGTAAATTCAGGACAGGACACAAAGACTCTGGACTGAGATGTGTGATTCCCTTTGTTATGAAAACAGATGGAGCATGGAGTTCCTCTCTCCATAAATGGTTTGAAAGACACTATGTGGGTAATTTCACAATCTCTATGAAAAACTACATTCATTTTTGGCTATGCAGAATATAGTCTGGACTGACGTACCTTAAGCCCGTAGTCAGAAAACAATGCGAGCTTTTTAAGTGGACTTTGAACAAATATTACTGTGGCCACAGGTGCTAAAGCAAAGTACATCTTGATTTTCTGAGCCAGCTGAGGCATAGTGGAAAAGGCTATAAAAGCTGGGGGGAAAAAGGAAAAAAAAAAAAAAAAAAAAAGGAAAAAAAAAACAAGGAAGAAAAAAACAGTTTACTCTTTCAAGACATTCATGTATGCAGTTTAACTTTAGTAAGAGCTGTTTTACAAATCCCAAAGACATCCTACGCTGTCACCAAGGTCAGTCAAAAAGACCCACTTACCTATCGTGGTGCCTTGTGAATGACCAATGTAATATAACTGCTTCTGTCCTGTTTTCTGTTCAATAAAGTTTATAATTGCTGGGAGGTCATACTTAGCCATTTCATCAAAGCTGCAGAAGGAAGAATAGCCATCTTACCAAGAGGTGTAGCATCTACATCTGAACAACTCTCACCAACAAATCACAAAACCAGAGGGGAGGGCAGGACAACACCACAAAGTTCTTTATCCTACCCAGTGTGTCCTTGGGTAAGCACATGGGCTTTTCACCTAAAATAAGTGGATGTGCTTCAGTTCAGCCTGATTCATTCCTCCCTGAGCTAGGACAGCATCACCTTTGAAGATGAAAGAAGTCAGCTGTTCCTGAGATCCTCCAACTGCCCCTGTTTACCTGAAAGCCCAGAATTCCTCCCGTTTGGGAGACAGGACCAGATGTCGCTTGGACCAAGTGTTCCCTCTGCTGTTGCCTATCCAAACATCGTAGCCAGCGTCTGCGAGAATGAAGCCCAGGCTGTTGTTGGCCAAATTGGTAACCCATATGCTGCCTTCTCCAAATAAACCGTGCTGCAGAAATGCAACGGGCCTTGGACCTGGAACACAGGCATCATGATGACTTCTTTTTTTTTTGTTGTTCCAATGCTGTCTGTCATCATTTGAGACACTTTAGGGACTCTTTTCCTCCTTAATTATGGCAGCTGCAGTGTACGGAGGTTGTGTCAGTGTTAGGTAGGTCTGTTCCCTTTTATTTCAGTAAAACAGGTTTGCTATGTAGCAGTTGCACCATATCTCAGTGCACCATGTTGCAGGTGCACCATATCTAAGAGTACTTTGCCTTTTATCCCCAACACCCCTTCTCATCTTCTCTGCATATGACTTATCATTAAGAAAGTGAACATCTAGAGTTCAGGGACAGTCTAAAAAACCCCAAATCTTCCCATGTTCCTTATCTTCTCAAACCCCTGAGCAGAGCGGGAAGTTCTTCCCCACAGCCATCCATGCCCCACCAAGATGTGCTCGTGCGTTCTTTGCTGAAGTGACAAATTTCACCAAGAGGCAGAATAAATTTTTCCACCTGGTCTACTGTCACTTTGGCCACAGTCTCAGGGCTGGGAGGGAAAAGGTTTGACCATGCAGAGATGGAGAAGAGGACTGAACCCCTGTCTCTCACACCCTGCAGCAGGTCCTTTATTACTATCATAAATGTGTACAATATGTAAAGCGGTATTACTATTCCAGAGACATCTCACACCATCTGCTTTTGTCTCCAAGGACACTGCCTGGCTGGGAATTTTCAGAGACACGTGTAGAGCAGTACCTATGCTCTGCATCTCAGCAGGCTTTTGTCAGAGAGGCTCTGCTGAGAGCATTAGCAGAACTTGGGCTTCCCAGCGAGCTCTGTAGGCAGACATGGAGGTGCCTGGAGAGGTGAGAGGATGCACCTTTTTATGGACCTAGAGCCTCCCAGCTGTCACTCCTCACAGGACCGGGAGGTCCCCTGGAAGCTCCTCAAGGAGTATCAAACTGGGCTGCTGATCTGCCACACGGCTGCAGGACCACGTACGAAAGGCCAGGCTCCCAGGGAAAACCCAAGGTGTCCACGAGGCACCAGTGGGTAGGACGGATAGGCTGCTTCTCATTGCCAGGACTGCAGCCTGCCGGGTGCATGGGGCATCACCCACGCTCAGGTCTCCACGCAGGGTGAGACAACATCACTGCAGGGGATCAGCCTTCCCTACAAATTCTTACTGATCAAAACAGAGGCTACAGATACCAAAGCCATGGGGGACCTTGAAAAGCCTCCTGCACAAGCCCTGTTAACCCAATTAGAAGACAGCGTAAGGTGTGGGTTTCCTATATAACACAGGTACTACTCCTACCTTGGCTTCCAGCATTTCCTCTCCCGTAAGGAATTCTGTTCAGCTGAAGGATATAGCCGTCTTCTGTTACCACATCATACTCCTCACTGGGGTATCCCCAGAAGGACACCATTTCACTCTGCAAGAAATGAAAAGGAAACAATGTTTTCAAGGCTCTACGATGCTTGTCTTCCAGGTAATCCATAAACATGTATTTAGCTATCAGTATTTTATACTGACTGTTTCCCAGACACTGACTGCCTCTGCTCCAATGCCGTCATACTTACGATGCTCATCCGTGCTTCCGGATTCTTAGAGTAACGAAAATTAAAGAGGCATTGTCCAGATACCATCCCACGGACCACGGACATCAGAGCTAGAGCCAGCCACATCCTCGCTTTGCCTAGAACAACACATCCATGGTGTCAGTGCCATCGGAAACAGGGGAGCCTCAAACCATATCCACACTTACCAGGTTTTGATTTCGTATCACTTAGATGCTCGCTCGATATCCAGAGAGAAACGCTGCTCACCGATCAAAGCTCAGGAGACACAGCAGCACACGGGCAAGAATAACCTGTGCTTTCAACTGTAAGCTAACAACGGGTGATTTCCAACAGCAAAAGGAGAGGTGTGGGCAGGAAAACACCTCTGGTAGGACTCAGTCTGGTGGCCTAGATGACCGCTTAATACATGTGCAGTGGCTCAGGAAACACTTCTCAACTGGGACATTTACAAGGAGGTGCAACAGACTTTCAGGAATTCCAGTAAGGGGCAAGGCAGCAATCCTTGCAATGCTGTACATACAGACCACTGGAAATTGCAAGTGTGCTAAAATAAAACATCACATGCCTGATGCTTTTTTCTGTTATTTTTGTCTAATACATCTGCTCCTGTCCAAAAGAAACCAGAAAACACCTTTGAACCCCAGTCCGTAGTGCAATTAGCTGCCGGAGCTCATGGGCAACTTGGTGCTTTTTACAGGAATTGCAGGACTGCAAGGCAAGGCACGTCAAACAGAAAATCATGGAGCATTTAATTATGGCTTTAAAAAAAATCCATTGCAGTATTGTGGGCTCCCGTTTTAAATGCTAAATTCCAGTGTTCACCACATGGTCCCCCCCTAGACTGACCACTGTGCAAACGGTCTCCCACATCACCTTTGGTAAATAGCTACAGGTTTCTCATCTCAGCAAGACATACAAGGCAGAGAAATGTGAAGTCCTCCACACGAGAGGAAAAAAAAAACCCATGCCACAGTACCAGGTGGGTAGACTGGGTAAAAAGATACACTCCAGACAAAAATCAGCTTGAGGAGAAGGAGGTGGGAATTGCAGGGGACAATAAGATTACCAAGACTGCACCCTGGCAGTGATGAAGGCTGTGCTGGCCAGAGCACAGGCAGCAGGTCCAGGGAGGAGGCCATTGCCTCTGCTGGGCACTGGGGAGGCCACAGCTGTATACTGGGACTTTTAGGGGCTGCCCAATACAAGACCTGTGTAACAAACTGGAGCGAGTCCCATGCAGGGCTACTGCATCAATAGGGTGGAGGCCAGGAGAGGCTGCAGATAAGGAGGTGAAGGGGGATCCAACAGCATCTCCCCCTGCCCAAAGGGGTCCTGGAGACGCCAGGGCTGGACTCTGCTCAGAGGGGCACAGTGACAGCCCCAGAGGCACCGGCACAAGCTGCAGATCCCAAGCCAGACTTTCTCTTACCAATCATAGAATCATAGAATTGTNTGCAGTACTCAAGCTGCAAAGGATGTAGGGTACACAAAGGATGTAGGGTGTTACTTGTCACATCAGTTATGACACGGTGCAAGCCGCTTCTCCCCTATCTGTTCCCAGCAGCATTACAGGAAAGGGTATGACTGAGGGGGAGAGGAAGTTAACATTCCCATGCTGTTTGCATCACCCATTAACACAGCTGTCCAACACAACTGTGTAGACACCCAGGAGACAGAGGGAGGATAGCAGGTTGACTTTGATCAGTCGAGTAAGGGCAAACACTGCATTCGCTTCCTAAAGAGAAATAAAATCAGGAAAAGAAAATCTCTAATGACTTGATCACAGTGAAAAACACAAGAATTGATTACATTTCATTCAGACAAGGACATTCATAAGTGCAAAACTATGTGTGAATTGTATCACCTTACTTGGGAGCAATGTATTTTCCAGCAGACCTAGACATCACTTAAAGATACTGGGTTTAACGCCGTTTAAAAAACTACTTTGTGCACTGGTGAGTGCACCTACCACAAGAAGTGGTGAAGGCAAATGGGAACAGCAGGAGAATTTACACAGAGTTATGGGCAATAGGTCCATAAACAGATACTCCAACAACAGCTGTAGATGTTAGCGACCAAAAAGTGATGGACCACTGGGCAGAGAAAACTGGGCTGGACCAACCTTTGGATCTGATGCGGCAGATCAGATTTTGGTCTCCTGTTCTCCGAGAAACACATGCAGTTGGGTTGGAGTTATTTTCCTTCAGTCGGAGACATAAACACCATCCACATCCACACGCAGAACACGACCCAGCAGTACCGATGTTTTTCCCACACTCACCTTTATAAAAGCAGAGGCTACCAGCCCCGCTGAGGAGTGGCACAGCTCCTGCAGAAGGAGATGGGGAGATGTCCGCCCCTTGGATGGATAGACAATATAGGGAAGTGATGCCTGGTGTGCAGAGGAGACGGAGACAGGGCACACAGCGGCAGCAGAGGACTGATCGTCACCTCTCGCTGGTGTGCGGCGCAACACTCCTCACCTCTCTTAAGACAACCCTATTTGAACTGTCTGGAGGGTGGGGTAGCAAGAACAGAGAAGTCTAAATGTAAACACACTGAGATATTAAACATATAAATCATTAGGCAATACCATAGTTTAGAAAGTATGGTTCCCAGAATTTGTTTGTGCAGGCCAGTTAAATACTGTTTAGGCACAGTCAAATAACTATGGATGTTTAAAGGTGATTTCCATCAATAAAGTGATTTAATTGATAACTCTGAAGAAAGTTTCTGGCTTCATGTTTCAATGGCCATTTTATTTATTTATTACACGAGAAATAATTAAGTTATTGCGAGGGAAGATTGAAGTCTAAAATGGGTTTCCAATGGCAGATCTTGTGTTTTAGAAATGAGGGTGTGCCAGACAGAGCTCTACAACTCTTTGTTATATGATATTATGGACAGAGCTATCAAATGTGAGCTGGAGATTAAATCCCAGGCAACAGTGTAAAAACATCTGTACTGGGTCTGGCTGGGATGAAGTTAACATTCTTCATAGCACAGGGATGGGACACGGCCAATTGGCCCCAGCAATTCCCATACTATACAATGTCATGGTCAGCAATAAAAACTGGGGAGGGGGATGTTGTCTTCCAAGGTAGCCATTGCTCGGAGACTGGCTGGGCATCGGTCTCCTCGTTGGGAGGTGGCAAGTGATTGCCTTTGCATCACTTGTTTCTATTCTCTTTCCTTCACTTACCGAACTATCTTTCTCTCGACCCAGTTTTCTCACTTTTGCTCTTCCTGTTCCTTCCACCTGTCCCACTTGGGGGTGGGGGGTGGAGCGAGTGAGCGGCTGTGTGGGTGCTTAGCTGTGGGCTGGGGTCAACCCACCACAACATCCTTGATCTTGACGCCCTTACAGGAAAGTATGAAGAGTGCCTAAGCACCCTATCCTACGTACACAGTGCGGGCAGGGATAGTTATCCTTCTCCGTCACCCATGTCAGGGCTGTGGCTGTCTTCTGCCCTGCCTTCCTGGATTGTTTTGCTTTGGAAATCACAGTGCGGGCTCCATAGGGAAAGATGTCTTCTGGCTGTCAACGTGGAGTGGACCTGAGATACATCCGAGGCATGCACCTAGATTTGGCAATTGGTCCCACTCTTGAAACATAACCGTAGTAGAACATTGACTCATCATTCAGAGATTTGGACGTTAAGAATGCTTTGCTTTTAGGGTACAGAAGCCACACTTCACTGAGTAAGACACCTTTGACTTTCACCTTCTGAGGAAACAGATTATGGAAGTCTATACTCCAGGGAAAGGGCAAGGCAAGTCTGGTCACACTCATCTGGAGGCACTGTCCTCCCTGAAAGATTCAAGACCGAGGTTGCACTCATAGTCTTCAGAGTCCCACAGCACTTGAAGACTGAGACGTTATCACAGGTCTTGCAAGATGCTCAGGCCTCTCAAAGGTCATATGCAGCTCTTGCTGAAGGATCATCACTGTAGAAGCTGAATGGGATCAAGGCCCTTGAGCTTCATTACATAGTCATGACATCAAAGAAATGTTGGTGGAAAAGGATGTCCAGAGGTCTTTATCCACTGTTCCACTAGAAGCAAGACTATTCCCAGTACTGGATCAGACTGGCCCTGGCTTTGAGTAGTCAAGTTTTGGAAATCACCCAAGACGGATATCCCCCACCTCTGTGGTCAGAGAGGCATTTCGCTCTATCACCTTTTGCCCTCCGAGGAGTCACAGGCTGCTCTCAGGCTGCCCTCAGCCTCGCCATGGCCAGACCCAATAAAATCAGCTCCGTCCACCTCCCGTTGTAGGGTTGCTGCCAGTTCGTCAGCCTCTACGGGGCCCCACTGGTGTCTCCACATCCCTCACATCAGGCAGACCAAAACTGGACCTAGCATCCAGATGCGGCCTCCCTTGCACCAAACAGCAGGGGTGATAGCTAACTGAGACCAGGCGGCCACCTGTCTGCTCTGGTAGCCCACACTGCGGTTCTCCGTCTTTGCGCTGAGAGCACGTTGTTGGCTTGCGTTCAGTTTGGCATCCGCCACCCCTCCCAGGTCCTTTCCAGTAAGGCTGCTACACCACAGCTCCTAATCACAGCGTTACTGCGCCCTGCCCTCATCCACGGCCGCCTGCCAGCGGCACATTCTTCAGGTAGGTGTTTGGCCCCAAAGCAGAAACATGTCATACATCCAAGAGTTCTCACTGAATTCCTGCACCCCTGTCTTGCAACACTCTCGCTTTCCTTGCTAGCAGTCCACACGTCGTTCACTGGTGGGCACAGAGCTTTTTCCATTGCATCGTGCTGTTTTTCTTTAGCTGCTTTCACTACCCATCCTGCTCGTTTAACAATCATATTTTCTACAAAATTACTGCCAAAGATTCTCTCTTAATTCTTGATATTTCTCTTTTGGCCTCGACTCTTTGACTGTCTTAATACTCTTCTATGACGACCTTCCTACCCGCTTTTAGCAGACCACTGTTAAGCAAGAAAATGCACATTTAAGAAACTCTACTGGACTCTCTTGCAAATCCAGCTGGCAGCAGCGTCCAGATGACCATTCAGTACAATAAAGCATTCCCAAGCACATTTAGCGTACAGACCATTTGGTCATAGGCCAAACACTTATGAGGTTTGAGAAATCTCCTTTTCATGAATAAACAAGTAAACTGTCGTGACAAACCACCACCCAGCCCACTGGCAGATGTACAACTGTGCAGTCCAGCAGGTCTTTTAGAAGACAGCAGCTACAACTGAATTCCATTCAGGACCTCCTACGCAAGGCTGCATGCAAAGCCACAGATGCCCCGAGCCCTAGGACCACAGTGGACTTCAGCTTTGACACATCTATGACCTAGGCACCTGATGCCCACAGAGAAAGGCCAGCTCTGAACTGCTGCCTGAGCCATCAGCGTGGTGCATCCCCGTCAGAAGGGATCCACAGTAGGCAGCGTGCAGAGCAAGGGGCCAGCTGGTACCCTCCGTAGGAGGTGATGAGGAGGGGGACATAACCTCCTGACGCTTCATCCCAGGGCAACGGTGCCAAGAAGAGAAAACCTCCCACCAAATCTGAATTCACAGCTCTAAACTCTTAGATGTTGGAGGGTCAGTGATAGGGTCCATCTTTTTTTTTATTTTAACTGAGGAAGCCCCAGACTGAACACCTGTTCTCCTCCACAACTGCCCCACAACTCACATGGGAAGGGGAGACAGGGGCTCCAACCTCTCTCCAAGAAGCACCTATTAAACAACGTCTGCCTTGAGGCCAACTCGGAGCTCCCATTGAAAATGAGTATCATCAACATCATCGGTGGGTAAGCCCTGTCCCTTAGGTGCAATGAGCTCCACGTAAGGGACTTGACATCAATCTGTTGCTAAACACCTATGCCAAAGTGTCAGGTTGTGGTGTCCCCCATACCACAGTGATCCTATCAGCAGTTCTCTGGAACTTCTTCTCTCACCTACACAGCTAGGCAAGGACAAACTGCTGGTGAGAGGGGCAGCTCCGCAGTGACAACAACATCAGGCAGGTGAAAACCCTCCAGCTCCTGCCTGTGGGCTCCCGGAAGCAGCATTATCAGGCCAATGAAGATGTCCTTAGAAACTGCTGGTTGTCACCTCCTGATGGATGTCTTCTGTAACTATTGTCCAGAAAACTTCATCCTGCCCCAGGCAGAGGCGCCGCACACATGCCACCACCCCTCAGCACTGTCTATTCCAGTCTCAGCACCTCAGGATCCCACTTTCCTAACATCAAGCCATAGCTTCTTGCAAAATAGCAGCTACTGTCGTGCATGGTTACACGAAAATTCCAGGTGTTGGAGACAGCCCCTCGACACTTTCTGGAAGCTGTCACACCCTCGAGCAATTCCTGCTGGGTAGCACCTCCAGGTGGGCAGGTTTTGATGATGCCAGAAGCTGTTCAGTAGGGTGGAGCAGACCCAGTTTCAGAGCATTCCTGGATGACTGGTCTTGGGACGAAGTCAGTTCCGTGGCAGAGATGGCTTATCACAGAATCACAGACTGGTCGAGGGTGGAAGGGACCTCTGGATATCATCATCATCCTGTCCAAGCCCCCCTGCTCACACTGGGCCACCTAAAGCCAGTTGCCCAGGACCACGTCCAGATGGCTTCCGACTATCTCCAAGGATGGAGTCATCCTGGGCAACCTGTGCCAGCGCTTGGTCACTCTCACAGTAAACAAGTGTTTCCTCATGTTCAGAGGGAACTTCTGGTGTTTCATTTTTGCCTGTTGCCTCTGGTCTTGTCCCTGGGCACCACTGAAAAGAGCCCGGCTCTGTCCTCTTTGCACCCTCCCCCTTCAGGTATTTATGAGATTCCCCCTGTGAGCCTTCTTTTCTCCCGGCTGAACACTCCCACCTCTCTCAGCCGTTCCCGGTGGTCCTTTACTGGAGTCTCTCCAGTTGGACTTTCTCTTGTACTGGGAAGCCCAGAACTGGACCCAGTACTGCAGGTCTGGCCTCACCAGTGCTGAGCAGGGGGGAAGGGTCACCTCCCTCGACCTGCTGGCAACACAACTAGCACAGCCCAGAACACCATCGGCCTTCTTTGCAGAAAGACATTGGTGGCTCACGTTCAACTTGGTGTCCACCAGGACCCCCAGGTCCAGTTGGGTGGCCCTCAGCCTGTACTGGTGCATGGGGCTGTTCCTTCCCAGGTGCAGGACTTTGTACTTCCCCTTGTTGAACTTCATGATGTTCTAGTCCAGTTTTTCAGCCTGTTGAGGTCCCCCTGGATGGCAGCATGACCCTCTGGCATATCAGCCACTCCTCCCACTTTGGTGCCATCTCCAAACTTGCTGGGGGTACACTCTGCCCCACCATCCAGAGCAATAACGAAGATGTTAAACAGGACTGGACCCAGTATTGACCCCTGGGGCACACTGCTGGTCAACGGCCTCCAAGGATCACCATCCTCTGAGCCCAGTCATCCAGCTGGTTTTCAACCCACCTCACTTCCCGCGCATCCAGCCCCTACATCAACAGGTTCTCCATGGGGTTCTTACGGGAAACAGTGTCAAAGGCGATGTCCAGGTAGACAATACCCACTGCTCTCCCCTCATCTACCAGGTCAGTCACGTCATCGCAGAAGTTTATTGAGTTGGTCAAGCATCGTTACTCAACATTTGACGCTACTCAACACGTGCCAGATAGATGCAGCACTTAATACTTCCTGGGGGCAGAGGTCTCTTGGCAAGACATTGATTCTTCAAGTACACGTTTCACCGCCCATAACTGATCATCCTGGTGGATGGTCAGTTGGGTTTTCACGATTAACAGTGTCTGATCTGTCATTTTAACACCTCTATTTACTCCTTGCAGCTCCTTGCTTGTCCCCTTTCCCTCGGCAAGGTGGAGGAAGGCCTTTCACAGGCTTCTTTATCTCTGGTGGCTTCAGCTCTTGGCATCCAGCCATCCTTGAGGAGCTCAGCAGCTATCAGCCCCTCCATGCAGCGGGTTGCCCCACTCTAAAGCTTGGAGGTGTCACTGAGACCTGTTCATAGATGGCACCAGTCACTTCTTTGGCCTCATCCCAAGCGGCTGCTGTCACCATGACTGGTAGTACACGGTGGCCTTTCTCTCTGCGGGGGGAGGCGGTCCTCGTGCTGCCGTGCCCACCTCCACTCGTGTCCCTCGCTGGGAGGACGAGGTCGGGGCTGGGGCTGAGAAAGAAGCGAGGGGCCACCAGGAGCCTCCAGCATTTCGGGGAGGAGGAGGAGCGCCAAGGGCACAGCGGGGTGACAGGGACAGAGGTCACCGAGGTGGCTGGGGGCTGGGTCAGCCCGTGCCCCGGGAGGCG
>VYXH01005308.1:0-35022 GCA_013397275.1 Burhinus bistriatus
GTGGTCTCAATTTATAACACAACAGAACTAATTATTCTGGAAAAATAAAAGGAGTACAAGAGACCTTTCTTATCAAAATCTAGATCAGATGCAAGGTGGGTTTTCTTAACTTTAAATTTTCTGCCTTCCCCCACCCCCCTTTTTTAACAGCGTTTATTATTCTAGCTTGCAATGCTATTTTCATGCACAGCACCATACAATATAGAACAGCTGGTTCAGATCAACACTGCCAGGGGTTTTGTTTTAATAACAACAACAACTATTCAGAAGTGGTAAGATTTCCCAAGGAAATCCATCATCAATAACTACGGCTACTCACTTATGTCTCACCACTATACTAGCCCCTTTGTCCAGTAATAACCAAAGGTACGGAAAGCAAATTAGGATTGAAGCTGCAGCTCTCTGAAAAGAATTCTCCCAGTGCCACAGAAGGATGCTGAAACTACTACAGTGGCCACTGCTTTTTAACTAAATTTATCCCAGAAAAGAGCCTGAACCTCCACATAGTAAAAGCACAACTACTGAACCCATTCTCCCCTTGGATTCATCTACATATACACACACTAAGGAAATACCCTTCCTTGCTGGAGGAAAAAACATCATCAACAGCAAGCAAAAAAAAAAAAAAAAAAGACAGTAATTGTATATCATATGCACTGCAATGCCATTTACAGCTAGAGAAATTACTTACTAGTTATTTGTTACAAATCCTGGCTTCTGCAGTGCATCTGTGAATGTATATGAACTCACTTGGACATCCTGCAGAGTGCTTGGCTATTTCTGGATGCAAAGAATCTGGGGACAGAACTTGCTCTCCAGAAGTGAGAAGACAGCTTTTTTCAACATTACCCCTTTTCTCTAGCTTTGTGTCCCCTTTAAGCTTTGACAGTAAGCAGTACACAGAATAAGGATAACTACTCTTGTTTATTTTTAATACAAACACGATGCAATAAACAGAATGAAACCCAGCAATATGTTGCCAAACAAAAACACATTAAAAAATTAGGTAAATAAATGCTAAATGCTAAGATTTAACTGCAACAATAGTACCACAGCAAAGGCTTCTTCTCTTACACGTTCATATACTCCTTTACATTTTTACCATGCATTCCTTTCTTTAATTTGATTTTACTTCTCTGTCAGAATTTGCAGATGTTCCCTCAAGTACACACTCCAGATTGCTCAATCTGGGAACAAGGAGTGAGAGAAAGAGGAAGATGTTTGGGCTTTTTACATCAATGTGCTTGCTAACAGCTGCTATTTGAACAAAGAAAGGATGCTTTAAAAGCTGAGTAATTTACACACGGCTCAGAGAGGTAGCAATATTCAGGTACCTGAAGTAAAGGTATTCAAGCACCGTTATATATTACATAAAATGCATACATTCAGACACACACACTCCCACAACGCATCCAGATAACAACAGCCTTAGGCACAAGAGTGTATCCTGCATGCTGAAAAGTAACGTTACAGTCACAGTCCCGATGTCACTCTTGTTAACCAAAGAAATGGATAGCATCATTCGAAAGAGTAACCAGTTCAACTCTGACAAACTGCACAGAAGCAACAAAGACAACTTACTAGCAAAGGATGCACCTGGGTGTAAGGTACAGGGCCTTTCACAGTAGCTATACATTCCCCATTAGAGGAACTATTTGTGCAAGGCTTCCATATTAGAGGACTAAATAGAAGTTGTAGTAAGATACCCATCTCTAACACAGGAAAAGTTTTGTCATCCTGAACCATGGAGCAAAGCAGAGTAGTAGCCTCTTGCTAGCACTTCTCTCATGCAGGTATTATAGGGGTGACTTTTTGTCCTCCCCCCTTTTTTTTTCCTCTAAAGGTGACCTTTCAGCAAAACTGAAGAGTAAACAGTATTTCTAACAAACTCTCACTCCAATACAGCCAGATGGCAGCCTACTTCTCCACTGTTATTTGCTCACTTCTAAAAATTGCTGCATATCAGTTTTGTCTTCCAGCATTTTGTACAGTTATTCCTGCATCTACAGGAACATGCCTTTGAGATTTCTCCCAGGCAGCTTTTTGAGGTTATAACCAAACAAGAGAAAGCTCTAAAACTAGGTTTACTGTGCCTCCAGTTTGTTTCAATGCATGGGACCTAAAGTCTTTTCAAGCAACTGCCTAAGGCTTGCATTTCACAGGCACCTATCAGTAGTAGCCCTTCCAATACCCTCTATTTGGGCCATAAAATGGGGCACAAAACATTCACAGCATTC
Organism: Burhinus bistriatus; assembly: GCA_013397275.1. Classification (NCBI taxonomy): domain Eukaryota; kingdom Metazoa; phylum Chordata; class Aves; order Charadriiformes; family Burhinidae; genus Burhinus; species Burhinus bistriatus. Next base: position 2,238 of record VYXH01005308.1, read on the forward strand.
TTGCTATTCCAATTACACCACTGGTGCATGAGGTCTCTGCTGCTAAGGTGTATCTATTACCAACTTAATTTGTAGTTTTGCTAGAAAAAACATTTGCCAAAGAGCGAGAGCCACACTCCAAGAAGTCAGGAAAACACCAGTTGGGATTACCAAACCAGAAAGCAGTATCTCCACAGAATTAACCTCAATAGAGATAATTTTTTCCCTCGTTACATTTCACATCCACAAGAGACTACAGCATCACCAATAGATGGGAATGTGTCAAAGGAAGTTTCAGGTGTTAATCTATCGCTAGCAAAACTATTGACCCAGTGTGAAATATTGGTGCTTACCTCTACAAGAGCCAGCAAATTAATCTTCCGCAATAACCTGACAGCTATGAGAAGTGCATTATGTACGCAAAAGCACAGCACGTAAACATCCCTTTCTACCACAGGGAGCTTAAAATAAAGCAGTATGTCAAAATTCTCTAATACCACCCCAGACAACAATTATTTCCACATTTCATATCTTATTCTACAAAAGCTCTTAAAAAATATGGTCACTCCTCCTTACTTGTACATATTCTTTCTGTGGCAGACTAAAGGAACTACTACAAATAAAAAAACATTAGGGCAAAGTCCTGCAAGGAAAAAGGTTTGAGGTGCTGCGGGGAGCACTGACAACTCCTCCAGCAACCTAGCAAGAAGGATACAGAAGTTATTTTTCCTGCGTGTACATCTTCAACAATCCAAACAATACCCCACACCATGAACACATCAAGCACTGCTTCTTCCCACCCTGTGTCCCTCCATCCTTCCTGAAGGTCAAACAGCCACTCAGACAGCAATGTATGTTTTGGACTGTGTACACAGAAATGCAAAAAGAGAAGAGGGGCTGTGGGAGCAGCCTGCTTTCAGAGTCCAGACAAGCTGCCTAACTGGATCTGTTGCTATGCCATCAGTGGAAAGGCAGAGAGGTGGCACTGCTAGGATCCTGCAAGAGCAGCTGCCTACGCCACAGTGCCTAACCTTCTGCTCCCCTCCAGCACAAGAGAAAAATCCTGGGACTTTCCAAGAGTCCTGCTAACCTTCCACATGTGTAACCCAGTGGTGTCTCAAGACCTCAAATCCAGATACATAATTTTTTAAGGTAACAAATGCTTCCATTCAAGTACTAGGTTTCGCTGCTGTAAATTTCACTGAAGAATAGAAAAGTACCACAAACAAAAGAGTGTTTTGGAAGAGGCCATGGAACTCAGTAAGTTCAATATACGCAGGTTACATACACTGAGTTACTGTGGTACAACAAATAAACATTGGGTGAGTGAGGTTAAATGAACACACACAAACACTTAGCTTACCCCAATTACAAAGTCAAACACCTTAACATAAACCCTTTGTGGTGCTCATATCCTCTACTCTCAAACTGACATCATCTGCGCATTTTGTAAGTAGACGCTACTCCATCACCTAAATCATGGATGCCATTATCAACAGGCACGGCAAGTTAGTAAGGAAGCCTACTTTAAATACCTTTCCAGGCGATCCTGAATCCCTGTTAACTGCTCCACTGAACTATTTTTAATAAGTTTTGCTCCTATAGTACGGTGATTTAAGGAAGATCCCGTTTTGTAAAAAAATCACTACACGTATTACATTCAAAAGAACATCCTTCAAAACCTTATACACTTCAAGTTGTATCACTTCTATCCCTTCCCTCCCTTATGCAGTAATCCAGTTCACCTGTCAAGGAAGCAAACTAAGCAGCTCGATATAATTTTCTCCCTGACAAATTCATGTTGGTTGGCTGTCTTCCCTTATTGCATTATCTTCTATGTGTTTATAAACTGCATCACGACTTTTACTATTATCCGTGTAGCTACACGTGAGTCATGCCACAGATAGAAAGAAACTCAACATGGCCCCACAGAGAGCTCAACTGAATCAAATATAGCTGGCTCAGGTCAGAAAGAACATAACCACAGCAGCACTAAACCCAAGCTAATAAGCTCTGCCAGTTCTTGCATGTCCTCGGAACTGGAAGAACAGGATGCATAAAGTGCCAAGGAAGTATTTCCTACGTAAGTATCTGAACAGCAGATCATGATACTAATAAGACAGCCTTCACAGATTTACAAAACAGTCTGCATTCAATAATCTGCTTGAAACTAACTGCTTTTACTAAGTCAAGAGGGAGACTAAGGAGAGAGATGAGCCTTTCATCTTTTTTTAGTCTCCATAAAGTAGAATATATTTTAAAACAAACAAATTCTAAACACAATAGGTTGAAGGGAGCAAGATATTTTCTATGAAAGTGAAAAAAGGTATATTTCTATCAGACCCCCTTGTAGACAGATTTTTTTTTTTTTCCCTTTTCGTTAATGAATAAAACACTGGAGACTAAAGAAGCAGCACAGAGCTAGAATGAAAGCACTGATGTTGGGTTTTTGTCTTTCTGTTTGCTTTTGTTAAATTAGAAGTGATACCTCCCCATGAACACTTTAAAACTCTCACTTTTATACCAGATAGAATAAAGATGGGTGAGAACATACAAATAATTAAAGCCATAAGAAATGGCCCTACTTAGAAGAACAGTTGTTAAGCTATACATGCCTCAGAGAGCAATGCCAACTAGTGTTTCCTTGTACTAATGGGTCTTCTACCAGGCCACCTCTTCACTTTCTGTGTCTGTGACTTGCTGCAGCATTTTTTCCACTGTGGGTTTTTTTTTTTTTCTTTTTGCTCCAAAAGAGTCTGTGTGTTAAAGGATGTCCTAGCAAAGCATGGACATTACTCTTCAGTAGCTACACCACACACATCTACACTTTTAAAGTAAGCTAACAAAGATTAGAAATCCTTTACAGTAACCAGACAGGTTTAATAGATTTTAACTCAAGGGTTCCTATGGAAATTCACTTCTTTGCTTAGGAGCACTTGAACATGCCTATGTCTTTCCCTCCCCCTGTCCACCCCACTTCATCAAATTTTACTTGCTACATTCATTTTTCATCAGCAAAACAAAGCTCTACTGAATTTGATAGTTCTACAAGCTTTTTTGACTTCACTAGTTAAGAAGAAATCCATCGGGTGATAAATCCACTTAATCCTCTTTAGCTTTACAAAAAATGTGAAAGTAAACTAGATTGAATACTCTACTTGCAAGAGGAAGCCTCTTGCAGGCTATAATATTCGTAGCAGAACTTGGGAAGAACACTCACAGCAAGCTGTCTAGCCAGCTTTTACATAATCCAAAGAAATTAGGATATAAAACCAAAATACAAGTCACTTGAGGCAAAAGTAGAGATAATATTACCTTTGTGTGGATACAGAATGGACCTCTCCCAGCCTGTCATTCTACTGAAGAGCAGGAGTATTCTTCTCTCAAAGTAAAAATGAGACTTGAAAAGCTCAAAAAAATAATCATGTAATATGGTCTCATGTATTATGAGCATTCTCACTTTTTTTTTTTTTTTTTTAAAAAAACCTATCAATTAAAACCCCCAAGTTTAACGCAGCTTGACTCTGAGCATGCTTTTCATCACACCACTTTCTGTGACCACCCAGCTATGTATTTCTACAGCATCTGCACATATAAACAAAACCCTAAATGTTGTTTGGGTAGAGCAATTTTAAATGGGCCATGTTCTGACAGTGCCTGAATTAATGCTCCTTCTGTGACAGGCAAATGAACTGCTTCAACAGAGAATTTATTGAAGAGTGTGCCAATTACAAATTAAAAGGCAATTTCTACAAAAGCTCTTAAGCATCCACATCACTAACCTCTACAGCATTCCTGGGATCAGCGCAAACAGCTTCAAGAGTACAGGGCCCATTCCTTTCCAAGGTTTCTCTTCAACTGTTCTTTCACTAGGTAAAGTAAAAGGGGAAAAAAGTTAGAATATAAACGTGACCAAAAAAACTACAGAGCTTTGCCGTTTTGAAACGGAAGAGCAGTCACTCCTATGACAACTGGACGTTCACAAATATAAGAAATATTTTAAATAGCTCCTGGAAAAAGAGCTGTAGCAAACTAGAAGTTGAAACACAGCATTAAGCTTAAACAAGCATTATCCTCCCAATTAAATGATACTCACTGAGAGTACATGAACTGCTAAAAGAGTTACTATGAAGTGCAAGCCCAGTAATTAATGCACTGATAGCCTGTGATCAGCAAGAGTATCCCTCTAAGGAGCTACGTGATTTCTCATCATTACAGCAGGGGAATAAGAACTATGCTGCATTGACCCCAACCCAGCTGAGCAACTGTGAAACTACTGAATTCATCTGGCTTTCCCTGGCCTCTCCCCTAGTTTTTCTGCCTCTTTTGTCAGAGTTATAAAATGCTTACCTTAGAATTTCCAAGTAGACACACACAAGCCAACAAGGGGCACTGACTCTGAGCTCACTTCAGCATGACTCCATGAATCCATCACAACGACATTCTGCAGCTAACTCAAGCCAAGTGGCAGAAGCAACAAAACCAGCACTATTCACTCTTGGACCTGACAAACAACTAGGTACGTTGGTGAAATGCTGCACCTTGGTTATTTAGCCATGAGATGGCAGACCATTATTTTATGTCTGATTTCCAGTCAGCCCCATTCAGCAGTAGTAGTTCAAGTGTTCCTACACTACAGTGCACTACACAGTACAGGCATGCCTAAAGCAACTGGGAAAACTTTATAATACAATTCATGTCTTTCGCTGCTTTATTATTTCCTACACTAAAAGGAGCAGGGATGATTTTAGGGCATGAAATCGACATAGGTCAAAAAAAGCAGCACAATATCAGGTACATTAGAAAGGCTTTGTGAGAGAGATGGCACTAATGTGACAAATTTGCTCAGCGCTTAATAACAATAAAACACTTTCTTACAGAATTGCTGTATGCACTAAAAATTTAAGTACCTTGCTGGCAAGTGCAAGAGTTCAGCATTAACAGCTAAAGCAAGAAGTTCTCTTCTAACTCCATCCTCCATGGCCATAAAACCCTCTGCTACTCCTAGGACAAGGAAAGGAAGTCAATTAACAAAGTACACCATTTGGGACTCAGGAGTTTTTAAACTTCGTTTATTTTGTTGTAAAACTCAGAGCCCTTGCTTGTTGAGTTAATCCTGCTTTTAACAAAGAATAGTCCTATTTTAATCTAGGAAATTGGTAAAGGCATCTAAGCAACAAACTAGAAAAATACACCAACATGCCCCCAGTACACAAGACGACAGGCTAACAAGTTCTATCTCCAGAGGGATCCATCCACTCAGGCACTTCCTGCGTTCACTCCACTAGCATTCTCAACTGCATTTTCGCTACTTCAGCTCAAATACCTCTCCTACCCACAGGCCACACAGCATCCGCTTACAATTATTTTCTTAGGAGATTAGCTCCAGCAAACCACCTGCAGTGGTCACCATAGCTAAAATAAACTAGATAAAGTCAGACCAGCCAATATCCTACAATCCAGCCTCACGCGTGTCACTGCATCCATGCCCATGATTTATGCAGTATCTTAGATGCTTCTTTGCCAGTGTGAAAGTCCAGGTTCATATCAGGTCTGGGCGACATACCGCAGGCCCATGCTGGCATGTAGAATCATCAAGCCCAGAGAACCACCCTGCAGTATCCTCGCCTTATTCAACATAACATGCCGGTGGAAGGCCTTCATCTCCGCTTCTACCCGTCTCATCTCCTCACTTTCATCTCATCATCAGGCAGCTGTTTGTGGGGAAAAATAAAGAGTCAGCAGCCACTACCAAATACTGTGTGTGTGCAGAGCATATGAAACAGGAGAACTTGGACTGCAAGACTCAGAAATGCAAGAAGTAGGGGGAGCACTTTTATTTTTACCTCTACAGAAGCAAGTAAATATTTAAACTAAGAGGATAAACAAATGGTCCTTTTGTCATAGGAAGAGTTAGTGGGACTAGCTTGGCAGTAAGCCTCAACACAAATAGGGAATTGTAGTTTCTGCTACCTTCAACTGCATTTCACTCTGTTAAGAACTTTACTATAACACCAACAACCTCTCAGGTTCAAAACAATAGATTTTTATTTTTACATACAGACAATGGAAGTCTCAGGTATGGGCTCCAAATCGGGTCAGACTGCAATTAAGCCAAACTTAATTAACACTTACTATATTTGCAAAGCTCAAATGACCAGTTACACTACAAGTACTCAACACCCACAAGCTTACTTGAGCAGAAATAAAAAGGTAGCATCAGCATCTTCTCCAGCTAAAATTATAAAAAACACCATTAGGAAGTGAAACCCTGAGGACAGCTTGCAACCCTCCGTCATACATGTTATTTACTTGGTCTAACAGAAACTAGGTGCAGTAAAAAGAAAGAACATTGTGGGAGCACTAAGGAACCATGCCTCCAACTGGGTCTTTTGGGACCTGAACCACCTAGTTTATCTATATTCCCACAGTACATTTGGAATGTCTTGTCTCTAAGTCTTGATTCCCTTACATTTATCCTACTTCCATATTCTAAGTTTGTTAGGATCACAATGGCTTGAGAAATGGTTCATCAAAAGCATCTGCACAAAACAAGTTGTTTTGACTTGCAGTCTCAAAACCGATTAACATGGGGGGGCAAGAGGTGCTGTCTAAACATAGTTAACAAGAACTAAATGCCTGCCTTGGTGCAAAAAATAAACCACTCCTACTTTACTTACATCAACCAATCTTTAGTATTGCCCAAGCTTAAGTTCTCCCTGTGGTCATCAGTTGTGTTACTGAAAGTGGATACAAAGCCAATAGCACACCCCATTTATACTAGAACAATGAGAAAAAGGAAGTTTTTAACCTTCAATATCCCAAAAGACTGACATCCTCCAAAGAAATATAACTAAGTAATAAAATAGCTTAGTTTTGAACCCACAGGTCACAAACAGCAAACTCTGGAAGCACCCAAGACAGTTCAAGAAACGCCAGTCTCCTTGCATCTCCCAGCCTAGGTGAAGGCTCAGAAGCATCCCAAGCAGAAATTGCAGCTAGTGTATGTCCTCCAACTATGCTACACTTGAATAAACCCTGCTCCAAGTTCTGAGAAAGGAGAACCCTTTCTGGTCAGTGACAAGGGGGCAGCATAGCTTTGTTACCTCCTACTCAATCAAGTCTCTGCTGTAAAGGAGAAACACCTCTGGGAAACATCCTGGCATGTTAAATGCTGAAAACAAAACCATTCCTCTTCGTGCTTGGGGAAAGCATCTATGTTTTCCAAATGATCAAGACTCAAATTTAACTTTCCTAGAAGATTTCTTAGGGCATTCACCCTCTCTCCATCTGAACTAGGTTCCTGACCCTCCACAGGGACAATGGTCCTCCTGGTGGCATGCAGGCACATAATGGATTTCATAGCTGCACTGCCTACAGGCTTCCTTACCCATCTCTGTCCACTGAAAGGGTGCAGAAAGGAACGTAAGTTCACCCTGAATCAGACTCCATCTTTCCAGACACGCTGTGAGGAGACATGCAGCACCTTCCTCTCTGGCTAATGGCCTTCCCATTTGCAGTTCCCATGCTATCCAGAGGCCGCAGAAACCCACAATGGAAGAGCAACACAGTGAAGAACCAAACTACCCATTTCATTTTAAGCGTCTTCTCATGACCATTTCAAAAGCATATCAAGTGGCAATTACCTCATGAAAAAGTAAATGACAAATAACAAATATAACAGAGTTGCCATGTTCCCACTTGCTGTCGAAAACAAATACATTTATGATTTCTCATCCTCCAGAACACATCTGCACTGATGTACACACAGGCGGCACGTGATCCAGCAGACGCCAGCACAACTGGGAAGCCATGCTACCAGCTCCCAGCTCTGAGTCACTTCATTTTCATGACCCACCACTGAACTCTGGCAGCAGCCACATCTGTTATTTTCCAGAAATCAAGTGTCATTCAGAAAACAAGTTTCAGTCACCAAAAACGCCCCCACCCATGGCTTACATAAAGCTCCCTGCTGCACTGAAGGCCTTCCTTTGGTTCAAAGAGTTAGAACATGTCATTTGCAACTATTTTTTCAAAACATAGTATTAGGGTGGCTTCAGCATGACCAATAAAAACATAAGCGATACTTCACAGCAGTTACCATCAAGTTTAACAGACATTTTCTCTTTCAGACAAGTCCCAATCTACAGGTATTTCTTGAAGAGTTTATTTATGTAGTTTGTATAATTATGCAACATTATAAAAAATATTTTTCAATCAGATGAATAAAAGCTTTTGGTTTTTTTAACTGCATAATACATTGGGTCAGGATGTATTTTATAATAAATGCACTTTATTATAAACATCTTTTTATTAAGATAAAGGATACAGTCAACTGAACTTTGACTACTGCTTAACCAAACATTCTTTTCCAGAATTTATGCTGATAAGCGTAAATAATTTTCTAATAATATGTATGTATGATTTAATAATTTCTGTTAGCTGCCATTACTTCTTTGTCCTTGTCATTTAAATAATTTGCTCTCTGTAACATAAAACATTTGTACTCCTGCATCCTACTAGGTATTCGACCAGGAGTTTTAGTTAGGTCTCTCTTTTTATTTCAATTGAATATCTCAGTACTTCTAGGCACTGTTTCTAAAGTTTAACAAAGCAAATAGAATTTGATTGCTGCCCTCAACAGACATCCCAGAAAAGGTGCTGAATAACAAATCTCAGCAATCACAAACCACTTGGTTTCTGCAACGAAGCAAATTGATACAGTAACATCATAAAATCTGCCTTTTTTTTGTAGGTTTATTTTCTGAAAAAGAAATACAAATGCTATGTAGACTTCCAGCTTAACTGCATTCCCCTCATTTAAGATATTTTGCAAGTATACATCTGTGGATAAACTATGTTTATCAAGTTTACACATACCATACACCATCAGAATATAAAAAAAAAAAAAAATGAAAGCCCTAAAATAGCATCAGGTTTCTTCTGTGCTGCACACCACAGGTATTCAACAGAAACCTATTCAGACCTAACCAGCCATTCTTCTACCTGTTGTAGATGATGTCCTGTCTCCAAGTTCCAAAAATGCATGTAAGAACAGATAAGCACTGTAACCAGAGGAAACCTCTACTTCTCACACATAATGACAGACATGCTGTTTGAGCAGGTAATCCCAATTATAACTGGGCTAAAACAACGTGAATGCTTTAGCTTATATTCCCAACAACTGTCTGTCTCTCTAAAGAGAAAGAAAAAAAAAAGGAAAAGGGGGGGAAATAAGATATCCCAGTCTGTGAGACAACGTGCCAAGTCCCATGCCAATCCTCAAAACACAGACATCTTCACACACAACAGCAAAGGGGAGGACCCTCACAAAAGGGGTCATCATGACAGATCATTACAGCAACCTGACTAGATACAACTCTTAAAACATTCCTCCTTTCCACTGAGGTCATCCAAGAACTATATGCAATCAAACTACAGAACCTTTGACAGGTGGTATCTCAGGCACCACGCACTCCTACACCTTTCAGACAATAGTCCCTTCTTACCCAAAAAATTCTAGTCTTTAATGGGTTGCATTTCAGCCAAATTCTTCTCAACATAGCAAAGCGCTGAGAAGGTATATATGCAAAGTGCCAACCAGGTACAATAAAAGGAGACATCACCCTAGAGAAACTTCTCAAGCTGCAGCTGCGTTCACGTCTCCTCCAGAAGCATCCTATACAGAGAGGAAGGACACCAAAAAAGAATTTCAACAATTTGACACTTGGTAGAATTTAAAAGCAAGGAAAAGTTTAAAGAAGTTTGAGTTGTTGGTGTTGAAGCAAGACAATGAAAGTTAAGGAAATAAATCCAGACTTATTTACTGTGGGCAAGCTCTGTTGGAGAGCGCAGGTCTTACTTCAGTGTTACTGCAGTCATTTGGAAGACTCAGGAAGACCAAACACAACCCCCGATTTCTACGCCACTGGAAAGAAGAAGTGCTCCATAACCTGTGCATTTATTATGTTAAGTCAAGGCCAAAATTAGACTGAAAAAGGAACAAGAAAATTGTCGTACATGCTTGACGTTACTTCGCTCTTTAATTACTTCCTAATTAAATTTGCATTCTTTGATAACATCTACTATTATAAGCTGATGCTCCACATGGAAATAAATGCTAATTCCTCCACCAAACGAGCCGTCAAAACCATGTACTTTTAAATAGATTAGTAAGATTTATTTCAAGTTGTCTTTAGAATATTCTCATCTACTGTACTCAATCCTCAATTTACAAAAGTCTTTGCCAAGGATGCATTAATCCACGATTGCCCATAAACACTCTTCTGCTCTTAACAGCAAAGAGATGCATTTCTTATAGAAATATAGCGCAATCTGTCAGCGTTATACTCAAGATGGTCCCTACATAGATATGCTGAACTGACTTGCAGGTCACCTGTGACATAAAATTTTGTCAATTAAATTGCTTGATAAGAAGCATTATCTTTTCACATAGAGGTTTTCAAATTAAGTAATTGGGTCTTAATGTTGCAGCACTACGATTCCTACCATAGAAATACTGGATGTTGTTTACATATAAGTACAGAATCATATATGCTGGAAGGCATCTATGAAGGTCATGTGGCCTAACCTTTGCTCAGCACAGGATCAGCTTAGATCAGGCTGCTCAGAGGTCTAGGTGAGTTCTGAGCATCTCCAAGGGTGGAAATCCCATTACCTCTTTGAGAAACCAACTCCAGTGTTTGACTACCTCTACCTTCATGGTGTAAATTCTTATCTTAGCTGCAATTTACCTCGTTGCTGCTTCTGTCCAGTGCCTCTCATCCTATCCCTGCGCATCTCCAAGAGGATAAGAAGAGCCAAACTTTCTACAGTAGCCACCTCTTCTAAATAAAGATTAGTGATTATGTACATACTTTGTAAGTTGATCAAAATATCAAAAGACAGGGCCCTTAATCGGATCTGTCAAATACACAAATAGTGACTCTATTGTTTATACAAGCTATTATTTTATTTATGAAAGAATAAAATAAACCTTTATGAACACATTGTGCTACATCAAATTGGAAACAAAAACTAGAAAAATAGAGAGGGATTCTGTTTATTTCAGGAAGCTAATGCCTTGCTAATCCTTTAGCTCTCCACAGGAATGAATAAAACCCTCTGGATACAGAGACAAACCCTGATTATCTAAATCACTAGTATCTAAAATTCTGAAATCCAAAGGTCAGATACCTCCCCAGAGGACAGATGCTCTGGCACCCTTAAGAACAAGATCAACTACCTTCATGAAATTTGGAGGCTTGCAACACAATTTTAAGTACTATGTTCAACTGTCTCAGTGGTGGGGGCACACTTATTTGTTTCTTTTACTGAAAGAAGTGTGCAAGTTGTTCCAAATAATACAATCAAAAGTAAATAAAGATTTTTCCCTCTTAATTAGTGTATACATGCTAGCTTGCTCAATATAGCTACACTCACTGATGTTATGTTGCATAATGTAATCAATATATCACTATGCTATCCCAGTCATTAATTTCAAGCTCATATTAATTTTTATTTACTTTAATTAATCACAAAGTTACAATTTCCTAACAAGGCCCAAAGGCTGACCTATATTAAAAGGTGCCACAGGCTATTGGCAAACCAAAGACAAAGCCAGGCTTTTCACAGCACTGCACAGTGGGAGGACAAGAGACAACAGGCATAAACTGATACAAGAGAGTTTCAGACTGCATATAAAGGGAAGCATTGCTGCCCCCCCTCCCTCCTCCAAAGGATAGAGAGGCACCGGAATGGGGCCCATAGCGGCTGTGCTGTCTCCAGCCTTGGAGGTTTTCATGACACAACAGGATCAAGCCCAGTGAAACTTGGTCCCATCTCACAGCTGGTCCAGCTGTGAGCAGGAGGGTTGGACTCCAGGCCTGCTGAGGTTACTTTTAATCTGTCAGATCCTGAGAGGTTCTTTCCCCCACTGTAACATATACACCGAGTCAATCCCAGCATCCCATTCTAACATTTAATGTGCAGAGTCAGTTGACTTACTGCTCTGCTTTCCCAAATCTCAACTGGATGGACTCTTTTAACTCTGATCAAGAGACTTCAGCTTCCTGCCCATTCTGCTACTTTACAACACGGAAGGTAACCTTTCAACCACTGGACGTAGTTTTCTCTCTGGGCATCTCCTTGGAGGCCAGAATAACAGTCAACAAGTCATCAGTAAATAAAAAACAGAAGGGAGAGAACAGCAAGCAGACATACTATAGAACACGTAGGGCAGAGAACAGGCTCTCCCAAGCATACAGACCTCCTGACTAGCAGAGTCTTTTGTATTTGACTCACATCCAGCCTGAGGAGATCCAAGCAGGTTCCTCAAGAGCTGTTCCAGGTGCCATGTTCTGCAGCATGTGAGTCCTGTGACAAATTTTTCTCCAGCACCCCCACTGTGGGGGCAACATTTTGACCTGCATTAACAACCCTTGCTTAACAAAGATCACAGAGAATCATGGCATGGCAACATTTCGGTGGTCCTACCTGGAGTTAAGTCCAGGATACTGTCCAAAAGCAGCCGCCCTGGTAAGCTGCCTTTGACAACGAAACAGCTATTTCTGTGGTGCTGTATTTCAGGTAACATTTTCATAAGTGCAAGAGCTGACATTGCATTAAGTTAGCTCTTACCTCTCTGAATCTATGTTTTCTGTTCACCTGTGACATGGAGAAATGATGCCACAGATAATGGAGAGGTAGCTGTGCTTCCTGCCCAGCATCACTAGCCTACATGCATCTCCTCAACAGTTTCCTCACTCAAAAGCCTAGAACGAGGCTTCACAACATGCGCAGCGCCAAGCCGTTTGCTCAGTGTGTGTTGAGTGAAAGGAAAATTAGGGCAGCAGGCGAAGAAGCAGCAGCCCTCCAGGTAACTGGCCAGCCAGGCTGCACACGTTTTCCACCAGTCCTCCTGCCCTGGGCTAAGCACGCTGTTTTCAGGCTGCACGATGCACAGCTGGTGTCCACCTATTCCCAGGGATCAGAAGAAACAGATTTGCAGAGGAGGTTTCATTTCTGAATTGGCAGCTAGCTATTTCTGTTCTAGAAGAACTCCTTTCTGGTCAGCGACCTTGGACTTGAAGCCTTGAAGTGCATGTATTCCAAGAAATTATATCCTCTCTGCTAAATTAAATGTTACTGTTCTCGGAAGGTCTTTGGGTCACATCTTTGTGCTAGAGAATTTTGCCAGCTCAAAGTTAAGGTAATAAGCAGTCTGACCACCAAAAAGTACAGATCAGTATACATTTAAATGTTTATGTCTATCCTAAGGATTCTGTTCAACGTTGCAACTGAACAAGTCAAAGGTGATGATATACATGACTCCTGACAATAAAAGTTTACTTATTTATCCTATCACATGCTACACCAGGAATCTTCAGCTCCCAGAGTCTGTTTCCAAAGCACATGTACAGCCATAAAACGTTTCTGTAGCTGTTGTGGTGCTAGCCATCTCACCACAATTTGCCAACCTTCACCTCTCAGAAGTGTGCTGCAGAATTCCGATTCTTGCCTCACAGAAGAGTCTTTTTACATAGCTCCTTGAGCTGCCATCTGTAACCAGTCATTCGTACTCTGACAGTTTGCAAGGCTACGATATACTCGGACAGCTCTCTCCAAGCCCAAGTCATGTTTAACAACTGCAGTAACAAGGCATGTTAGAAAAGGAACATTAAGACAACAATTTCCATAAATGTCTGGTTTACTGCACAGTTTATCAGCTTCTGATGGTAAATGAGATGATGCCTTCTTCCAGTAGCTACCTGGAAACAAGGAAATTCACTGAACTACCAGCGCTATCCTGATAGGAGAGAGACCTTCTGAATATCGTCCAAGATTATTTACCATATTCCTGGGACAGTTTGTTCTGCAGACTGCCTGCAAAGTCCTCACAGCTTTGGGTTATGCCTTCTTGGCTGCTGCCAGCGATCTCATTTTGAATCAAACTTTTCTGTTCTTGACCAGCTTAATACAACTGTTAGAAATAAAATTTTTAAAAATCCCAACAAACACGAACAGACTAAACCAATAATGAGTAACCAAATAATTGTTTCAGCCTGCAATGTGAAATCAAAGAGCGTCCAAAGTAAAAAGTCATTTTTTCATTTAGTGACCTCCAAGTTGAGCAGAAGACTAGCTCCCACAGCCTTTTGGGGGAGTCAGACCTCCCCATGCGGCTCATCACTGGCACTTAATACAGTAAGCTAATTGATTTTTCCTTTTTATTGACCCAAAGGGAAACTAAGGTACTGGAGATCAAGTCCTAAGCAGAAATAAAAGAAGTGTCTAAATGGAGTCAGTCTACAAAAATTATGACCATGGACTTCTTTCTCCTTTTCCAGAAAGTAGCACTCAGCACTCGAAACACACTAGTCTAAGTTTCTCAAAATGGCTTTACTTTGCAATTGGGAGAGCTCAACAGAATGCTCAGTTCATGGCCTTTAATTTGTTCAGGCATCATAGCTAAATTCTCATTGTATGCATATTTAAAGTATTACCACATGGTCCATCTCGTCCAGTTAAATTCACATTCAAAACTCAAACCAGCTTTCCTCAGTGTCTCCCCAGACAATCCCTTCATTCCTCAGTTCATTCATTGCTTTTTCCTTTCCTTTCTTCTGAGATGTTAGATCTGAGAGAGAGATCCCAGAGCAACAAAGATACCACATCATAATACATGCTCCTGATCATTATTAACTTGAATCAGGTTTAGGCCACTAAATAATACCCATTTTTATCCTCCAATTAACAGTGTAACCAGATGTATTGCCTAGCAATCCTAAGAAGTTGAAAGCAGAAGAATGCAGATAACAGATTTAGTTTTCAATATTTTCTTTCTGTCCAAGCATGTATTCCGCAAAGAGAACTTGTCCTGCGAAGACTTCAGACATGAAGTCTTTACACAAAAAACCATGGGTGAATTAAAGCCTTCCGTTCAAAGTGCAAGATCTGTAAAAAGACTCGGTAGGAAGCAAGTTTCAAATCCAGACCATTTCAAATGGGTAACTTTTAACACACACACACGCACAGAGGAAAAAAAAAAATTACTAGAGACACTGAATGACTTAAGTCAAGGAAACGTCACTTGCCAACATGAAACTGCAATGCCTCTTCAGTCATCCAGTAACCTCACTATTTGAGTGGTCTGTATGGTCAACCATGAAGAAGTATCTTAAGAGAGAAGTATCAACAGATCCTAATTTTAACTCATTTTCCACAGTTACCCAGTTCTCCCTGTTACCACGGGCACAGAATCATATCTTTATTAGTCAGTATTTCTAATGGATTTGTAGTTATTGAGTTTCCGTATGTGTGAGTTTTAAGTTTCTATCTGGACTTTTGTCATGGGGGGGCAGGGGCGGTGTTGGTTTGGTTTTGGTTCTCTGCTGATGGAGGGAGAGGAGACAACATTTAGGAAGAGGAACACAGCAGCTACTTGATGATACAGCTTGATCCTTCCTTCCCCTTAACACGTTTTTACTCAACTTGCTCCAAATATAATTTGAAGAATCTCTTCTTCCTCTGCCTGGAAGCCACCAACAATATCCTTCTTGTACAATTTCTTCCTCTACTATCCGTCTGGATTATTTCTCAATTGAAAAAAATCCTACTACTAACTGCAATCTATGTTGGTCCTAATTTTTTTAGTTAAAACCACTCAAAAATGCTGATTTACTCTGATATTTCTAGTGCAGAAAAAACATGATTCTGGCTAAAATTATTTGTGCCATAACCAAAATATAAAAAAAAAATATGTCCATAATAAAAAAGAAAACCAACCCAATACCGTAAAATTTTATTACTATTCTACTACATAAGAAATAAGTGAACATGAAGTAAAAAGAAAGTTAAAAACTGGTGAGGTATAAAAGCTGTCTGTTAACACTAGTTAAACTGTTGTTTATTTCTGTTCAGATTTATTTTTCAGGAAAAAAAAAAGTGCCCTTACAGTTAGTATGATAAATATCATTAAAGACACTAGCTAACCATAATTTGATGATGGCAGATTCCTACCAATTCTGTAAAGAAATACCACATTTGGCTTGCTGGCCACATCATTAAAATAATCATAATAAACCAAAGTTCGTGCGGTGTTACTTTGAATGAACAGGGCTTTTCATAACACGATCAGAAGTCTTTTAAGTTCTCTATGACGAGACGAGGAGTACTGCTGAACACTGCAAGGTACCAGAATAATCATGTTTACAAACTGAGATTTATTTAAACAGAGCTCAAGAAAGGTATCACAGAATCAGGAAACACCATACAAGACAAATCATTAAGCTTATTGATGCCACCACCTTCCTAGTTTATGGCACTTTTTTTAAAAAAAGCAACCTTAACAAAGATACTAGACCTGCATGCTTTTCAACTTCCAAACATCACAGATTTTTATATTGCAACACAGGTCTGTCAGGAGATCTCAAGCTGGAATTCGATTCTTTCAAGAGACCAATTTCAGCAATAATATTTTGCCTTCTTTGCAATGAAACATTACCACCTTGGTTCTCTTCCTGATCAAGACTTGAAGCATAAACACCCTTTAAATAGTGTGATCAAGTATCACTCTGGATTAAAATTCTTCTCAAGTCTCTCCTTACCGGGTAACACAACCGAGATTTACTCTTGTAAGAGTAAAGGTGCAATGGACAATTAGTTTCAACTCTCTTTCAAGAGGATTAACATTTCATGGATATGTCCTTAGTAGTTAGTTATGCAGAAAATCCAAACAGCACTTAACAGGATAGACATTACAGACTGATCAAGAAATTCTTCAAGAACATTACTGAACAAATTCAAGAATATTACTGAACTTGAGCTGCCGTTCATTTCCAGCACGTTCCTAATACCGCTGTAAATTGGTACCAACACTTACCTGCAACTTGTTAGAAGCACACGTAGAATTACAATTTTCCACTGCCTTCAACAGAAAATAAACTCTCCAATAACCAAACTCAACAGTGCACTAGGGCTCAAAAAGAAAAGGGGGGATTTAGGCAACTGCAACTTGGAAGAGAAACAACCAGATTCAAAAAGGAAAATAAAAGTCTTTTCTCCAAAGCAGCAAAGAAACATCTTCCTCCTAAATTGTTCAATTTCTAAGATTTCTGGCTCAACTGCTGACTATTTTGGAAAACAGTAGTAAGAAAAAAGGCCTTTTAAGTTACTAATCCGTATGGACCTTGTCAAACACACCCCTACAACCACAGAGACACAAGCTAAGTTATGCATGTATTCATTGAAACTGCTAAAAAGCGGTTAAATCCTTCTTGAGGCTCGTATCACTGTATCTAGATGAATCATCATTAATACTAGATGAATCAATTGTAAGAACCACAAGTAGAAAGCAGAGACACGGAGGCAAACAATAAACACTCCAGGAACACACCGATTCAAATAATCACCTTTTTTCCCGCAGCAGACAGGACAGACATAGATTCCTTACAAATCACTCCACTGTATGTTTTTAAAGAATCACTATTACTTTGGAATTCAAATAAGTTTTTAGGCAAATTCCTAAACTAACAAGTTTGCATTTCAAAAAGCATCTGACATACTCCTCAAGTCCAGGTTAAACCATGTGTGTATCAACCTCCATTTCACTATCCTTCAAATGTCTGTTTTGGTACCCGGAAATACCACATGCACAAAACTGACACAAAGATGTTTTGTGCAGGGTCATAATGTGATGTTTTCCAAACAGTGTTTTGAGCTAGGTCTTCTCTGACCTTTAGGAGCTAGCTAGTAAGTTACAGACTGATTTCCACATTCCTTCCATTACTTTATTTAAAAAAAAAAAAAAACAACAACAAAAACAACAAAACAACAACCCCCACAAAACAAAACAAAACACCACAAATCAAAACCGAAACATCCATTTCATGGCCAGAGATGACAGGTCCTAAAAGCAACAGAAATCAAGCTTGGAAAAGTTCTGAGGTCACTGATAAGAACTTTGAGGTCTCTGAGAAGAACTTTGAGCCAACAAGGAGAGGTGCCATGCTGGACCTTCTTCTCATCAAAAGAAGGGGCTGGTGGGGAATGTCACGCTCAAGGGCAGCCTTAGCTGCAGTGATCATGAGATGGTGAAGTTTGAGATCCTCATGGCGACACAGAGGGCGCACAGTAAGCTTGCCACCCTGGACTTCGGGAGAGGAGACTTTGGCCTCTTCAGGGATCTGCTTGATGGAGTACAGTGGGATAAAGCCCTGGAAGGAAGAGAGGCCCAAGAAAGCTTGATAATATTTAAGGACCACCTCCACCAAGCTCAGGAGTGATGCATCCGAACAAAGACAATGTCAAGCAAAAATGCCAGGAGGCCTGCATGGATGAACAAGGAGATCCTGGACAATCTCGAACAGAAAGAGAAAGCCTACAGAAGGTGGAAGCAAGGACAGGTAGCCTGGGAGGAAAACAGAGAAATTGTCCGGGCAGTCTGGGATCAGGTCAGGAAAGCTAAAGCCCAGATAGAGTTAAATCTGGCCAGGGGCGTCAGGGGCAATAAGAAAGTCTTCTATAGGTATATCAGGGATGAAAGGAAGCCTAGGGAAGATGTGGGCCCACTCAGGAAAAAAAAAGGGAGACCTGGTCACCTGGGACATGGAGAAGACTGAGGTACTCAATGACTTTTTTGCCTCAGTCTTCACTGGTAAGGGCACTAACCACACTGCCCAAGTCGCAGAAGGTAGATGCAGGGACTGGGAGAATGAAGGACCACCCACTGTAGGAGACCACCAGGTTCGAGACCACCTGAGGAACCTGAATGTACACAAGTCACTGGGACCTGAGAGAACTAGCGGATATAGTTGCCAAGCCACTATCCATCATATTTGAGAAGTCATGGTGAAGTTCCTGCTGACTGGAAAAGGGGGAACATAACCCTCATTTTCAAAAAGGGTAAAAAAAATGACCCAGGGAACTACAGGCCAGTCTCACCTCTGTGCCCAGCAAGACGATGGAGCAGATCCTCCTGGAAACTATGCTAAGGCACATGGAAAATGAGGAGGTGATTGGTGACACCCAACGTGGCTTCACTAAGGCCAAATCGTGCCTGACAAACTTAGTGGCCTTCTACAACAAGGTTACAGCGTTGGTGGATAAGGAGAGAGCAACAGATGTCGTCTACCTGGACTTGTGCAAGGCATTTGACACTGTCCTGCAGGCCATCCTGGTCTCTAAATTGGCAAGACATGGATTTGATGGACGGACCACTCAGTGGATAAGGAATTGGCTGGACGGTCGCACTCAAAGACTTGCGGTCAATGGGTCGACGTCCAAGTGGNTGGGACGTGTCCTTGCCCATTGCATAGGCGTTGGAACTAGATGATCTTTAAGGTCCCTTCCAACCTAAACCATTCTATGATTCTATGAACTCTGGAATAAGGACCACAGAATACCTCAGCCAAGGTCTGAAGAGCAATTTCAAAATTCTCAATGAAGTTATAGGCCTTACACAAGCTTTACTTTTGGGAATTCTACATTAGACCAAGGCATCCCCATCACCATGGTGAAAGAGCTAGCCATGATATCTAGCTCTTTTGTTGCATTGGTTTTGGGGTATTTTTCCAGAAAAATGTTTGCAGTCCTTCCCTCTTCATTATTACTTTTTGGGCTTTTCCAATATCAGGAGCTCTGATAAAGTACAACTGCATCTATAGTGCCTGAACTGTGCGGCGGAGTTATGAACTCTAGCAGAGTCTTCAACAACAACGGAAATAATCAAATAACTCAGTGACAAACATGACTATCAAAAATAGATTGAACATGCATAGCTGGGTGAGGCTATACTTGAGAAACAAAATATGGAAGCCAGAACTCAACGTTCCTGCCATGGTATACTTACAAACTAAGCAAGGACCTTAAAACCTTATCCGCAATTTATTTCCTGGTATAAGACACTAAGCACTAGAGCCTATTTATGACTTATACAGATCACATTGCCACAGAAACACAAGCAGTGTAGCAAATAGTGTGATATCACAGATCAACTATTATTTGTCCTCTGTCGGGACTTGTATATGGTATACTCAGTTCAACTGTAAGCGGAGAACAGCATTGCAGCCTAGAAGTCTACCATCTCTTGTCCCATCACCCATTATATTGTACAGGCAGGTTTCTTAATGTTTATCACAGATCAAACCAGCCTGTCTATGGTCACATAAGCTCACGGGAAGCCACCTAACTTGAAACAGAAATAGCATGACATAAAATTGAACTGAAAATGAAGTGTGACTAGGGTAAGATGCGCAGCATTTTTACAATATATCAACCGCCTTTATTACACTGCAGTGAGAACACTTGGCTGCAAAAGCATGAGATTTACAACTACCTCATCTTATACACAGGAGTACTGTATTTTATTTCACGATCCCTGGGAGGGGTGGAGGGTAGGAAGAGAATTAAAATTTCTCTTAGGCCCACCCTTTGAAGGAAGAAAAAAAACCCAGCTATTTACATGCTTCTTATATCATGAGAACATGAACTCCTAACTTTTGACCTTAGATCCAGCAAAGGCCATTTGCAATAACATTTCATTTAGATCTAAGCAAATGTCTTTTCTTATATATTCATAAAGCATCAAGCAATTAAACTTCTCATGAAAAAATTCATTTCTCTATACATTTCATACTTTGCATGATATACAAGGGCAATTTGATTTTGCAGCATACTGAATTGAAGAATAAACCCAAACGAGCTACTGCCTCACAGGCACTGGAGAGAGAAGGAAACGGCAACACAGGAAAGAAAATAACTTGTTCACAAAAGAAGGGGGCGGGGGGGGAAGTGGACAGGAGAGAAGAAAGAAAATTAAAAAAAAAAAAAAAGGCAGCAACCAGAACACAAGCAGCTGGCGCTCAGGGACTAGGAAGGACTTCGGCTCCACAATAACAGGATCAGTTGCATAATTGCTGCTGCCTGAGAAGTTATACAATGTCCACCCTTCTCCTCATTAGGAAAACAAATAAGCAACAAAAAAGTCCTTTTAGCACACAGCAACTAATAAATGAATTACCACATGTTAAATCCTACTAAAGATAAGGCCCTCTGTAGTTTCAAACGTTACCTTTTTAGCTTACTGGAACATAAAACATTAAATTCTATGTTAACCCTTACTAAAAACATCTTATTTCCCCTAAGAGTAACATGTCCAAACACCAGTGCCAAGCCACAAGAATTTACCACCTGGCTTTTCCAGTCCTGCTCTCAGAAGACATGTTCACATTGGAGAAAGCTGTTTCTTAAGGTTAAGTTGCACGAAACGTGACCTCTCCTGTTCCTGCAGAACTTTGTGAATTCTGTGGATATCATGACACTTGAACTGGAATCGTAAACTACCAAAAAGTCCGAAACAATAACACAATTCTAATTCTATAATTGGATATTTTGCAGATACTTACAGCAGAACTGGCATAAAAGAAATGAAGACAAATCGACCTACGAGGAACAACACATCATTGAAGAATGAGCAGGAAAGAGATTTTCCTGAGTGGTTATGCATTGTGCAGACCTGTACACTGTGGCATTGCACAGAGTGAAAGTGAGGTTTGACTCAAGCATGAAAGATCGCAAAGATACTGCATGCTGATTAAGAGGCAGTTGAATTTTAGCTTGCCAGCACTGAATCCATAAAGATAATTCTAGTCTAATTATAGCCCTCTTGTTAAGGACTTGGACCAAAAGAACAAAAGTTTTATCTCCTTATCTAAAATTTGCATTTCTCTGTGATTATGTCTTTTCTGCTCTAAGTATTGTCCATTTGGTTCTTCTTACCTCTGGGTCAGAAGGTTTATATCTTCGCA
Organism: Burhinus bistriatus; assembly: GCA_013397275.1. Lineage (NCBI taxonomy): Eukaryota > Metazoa > Chordata > Aves > Charadriiformes > Burhinidae > Burhinus > Burhinus bistriatus. The sequence goes on from VYXH01005308.1 coordinate 24,023, forward strand.
CTGTGATTTGGGCTCACAGCCCAATGCTGCTGCATTGCAGAGTCAGCAATGACATGATGCAGCAATATCCCTGAATTTCTTCAGATGTGGAAGTACATGTCATTGCTGCCAAACCCTGAAAGCCATCCAGATAAAACTCAGAGGCCCCATGGCATTTCAGAAAAAACAAAAAAAAAACATTAAATTGATGCTGAGATGGCCATCTTGGCCATTTTATGCCCTGTTATTATTTTCTACCTAGTGTCCAGGATATTGCAAAATTCACTGATTGTGCTAAGACAGAACAAACATTCACTCTTCTGCTCACCTCTACCACTCCAAGCGTTACCCCCTGTGCTGAGCACGGACTGCTTCCAGCAACAATTGCAGGAATCAGCAGCTCCCCTTGAAGAGAAGTGGAAATATCAGGATCTGTATTGCAGTGGAAGCACAGATCAATTTAAGAAGAAAGGGAGACACTTAACCTATATTCCCCATAAGACACCACTCCAGCGGGTCAGCTCCTGGGTAAGTAGACAGCTGAGAACGAAACCATCTCTAGTCAAGGCCAGGCTGGATGCGGCTTTGAGTAACCTGGTCTAATGGAAAGTGACCCTGCCCATGGCAGGGCATTGGAACTAGATGATCTTTAAGGTTCCTTCCAACCCAAACCATTCTATGATTCCATGAAAGACAGAAGCTGTGCAAATGAACACGCTGGCCACAACACACATTGAGTCTGTATATCCAAGATATTAAGGGACCAGCACTTACAGAAAGGCCCACTCTTCTCTACTTAACTCACCAGCCCTGAACTTGCCTCAGGAAAATGATACAGATGCTATTCTGCCACACTAGCCTCTTGCTGTCGCTACACCTGCAGCAGACCATCTTGACCAGTTACAATCACAGAATGGTTTAGGTTGGAAGGGACCTTAAAGATCATCTAGTTCCAACCCCCCTGCCATGGGCAAGGACACCTCCCACTAGACCTGGTTGCTGAAAGCCTCATCCAACCTGGCCTTGAACACTTCCAGGGATGTGGCCTCCAATGTCAGAAGCCATGGCCAGGTCACAGGAGCATTTCACTAGCAACCACCATAACAGGAAAGTAGCACATTTCAAACACCACTTCCCCCCACACACACACCCATTAGGGATTGCTGCAGATGGCAATAATCCAATCCTTAAAGCCCCCTACTGTGAATATGCTACAAAACAGCATAGCTTTATCCGTAATGTCTCAGCTCTCAATTAAATAAGCCACTTACCTTTCCTAATGCTTCTGCAACAACTCAGAATTTTGATTAATGTCCTGCTCTGCACCAAGTGCCCCTTACACCAACTTCATCAGCAGTCCTCTCACTCCTCTCCTGGCTCTCTGGCAAACGCTGTGAACAATTCTCACATTCAGGATTCAGGCAGGAGTCAGGGGAGCCATTTTACCTGTTCAAAGGGTAAAGCAACTCCAGCCCACTCTTAAGACACTACTATACGCTAATCTGAGTGCAACTGGAACAGCTATTGTGGATCAAGAGTGTGATGCCGTTCCTTGTGGAGGATACAAGGAGATCTGACAATACCACACCCCCCACACACCTATTCTTTTTTGCTTTGGTGCTAAGGAAGGAGAAGGAGAAAAGCAACAAGCATAGAGTGCTCCAGGACTCCAACATGCAAACTCTGGCACTGTTAACAAATTTACTTACGAGACAGATACCTAAATGCTAAAAACTAAGTAAGTCAGCTCACAGCTACGCTTCCAATGCTACTAACTGTGCTACCAACTTTCTAACGCATACATATTTTTACGTAAACCATTTCTGTATCTTATTAGCAAATTTACACATCTAAAAGATAATCAACTTAAATGACTCACTTTTTAGTTGTCTAGGGCTGCTCTGTACTTGATGATTTCCAATTAAACAGCTCTCTGGAAGCCACCACCATCTAAGGTAATGGGAATCAAGCACCTGTAAAAGGCAATTATTTTGTCCCAAGCCTATAAGGGCATCCTACACATCTATGTTGATCTTGGACAGCTGGGTCCACACGCTTAGGAGAGCCTCTGTGTGGCTTAGTTGATTAGCAGTTTCTTTTAATTCAATCACTCGCTATCTGCTATCAAATACTTCCAAGTCTGTAACGACTTTTTTTAATGAAGAATGAACAGACAACTAACTTAGACTCACTGCAAAACGCCCTCCTAAGCCACAAGGCTTTTTACATCCAGGTAATTTTTCTTTAGGCTTTGCAAATATAATTGAGACTCATTCTGGGTCCTGAAAAATCTTCCCAATTAAATTAAAAATATTTCTTTCTTCAAAGGGGGAAAAGAGAAGGGAAGAAACTAGAAGGAAAGATAAAAAGAGGGAAAAAAAAAGGAGTAATGACAGGCAAAGTAATTATCAGTAACATGTTAAAAATTACAAAATTGAGCAGGAAAGTTCTGCATGCAGGAGAAAAAAAGGAGATACTTCCAGAAGACATGTCGGAGATGCAAAATGGAAGACAGACCACAGTTTTGTGGACACACAAGTCCTGAAAACCCATTTACTTAAACGACTAGAAGCTCAAATGCACATGTTCAAGTCTGATTTTCCTGCTTTATAACCCTAAAGCTTAAGTTTGGGGAAGAGGTCAAAAAAAGTAAAGCAGCAATAACATAAAGCAATGAAAATAACCATAATTTGTTTTTTCCTTTAAACCATTAAAAGGCTTTTGCCTGCTTTGTTGGTAGCATACTTTAGGAAAATCCCAAAGCTTACTGTGTTCTGGCCTAAAAAGAACAAAAACATAAATATATCATTTCCTAAACTTGCCAAGTCTCAACAACTACTCTCCTGCCCAGCAAAAGAAACAAACACAAAACTTTCATCCTTATGTCATCCCAGTCAAGATGATTTAAGAAACTAACACAAAGAAACAAAATTAGAATTTACATATCTTGTATAAAACTGAAGTTCTTTAACTCACTGATCTAAGGACAAAACGGAGTCAATCCAGATTCTCTGAATCAGAAACAATTATGCTGATCACAAATTACCTGTGCAGGTATATGCTGAAAGAAAAATAAGAGCAAAAGATTTAAGTCTAAAAAAGCAATAATATTTGGAATGTCAATGCTATCCTGGATCTAGATAAACTGAAATTATCAGAAGCAATTAAGGAAAAAAAAAAATCATCTAGTCTTCGGTGTACTCTCCCTTTGATTTTTACTGATAACTAACAAGATCTCCATATTATTTTTAAAAAAGGCAAGGACAGGAGGCGAGTTTTTGAGAAGGGTCTAAGTGTATCAGCCCCATGCTGCTATCTGTGGTTTCTCCCCCACTCTGAAGCGTTTCCAGGATGACATTGGAGGAATTATCCAAAGCAATCTTTTTCGAAGCAATGTTTTGGCATAAATCCAAAGCATTTGTTTTTAAAACTGAAGCCCAGCAGACTGTATCAGCAATGAACCTGTAGAAAGACCCCAAAACAGTTTTGAAAGAAGAATTTTCTTTCAAAGGCCGATGAGGAAGGACATACAATTGAGATTATAACACACAAAAAAAGGCCCCCCAAAAACCCCAAAACCAACAGAAAGGATAAATGAATGCTCTGGCAAACCAGCGTGCACACACAGTCTCCTTCGCTCGCTCTCATGAGCGGAGCTTTTTTGCAAGAGCAGAATATCAAAACAAACCAAAAAAGGAAAGCAAAATAACGCATTTGTTTCATTTAAAGCACTCCTAGGAGCAACAGTAGCACATATGCCAGACTAGAGGAATAAACACTGCAAAAAACCACTAACTATGAAACAAAGATGGGTCACTAACCTGGGTTCTCTTACTTGTGGCAGGCTGACACATTCCTTCCGTCTGCCTGTCCAGACTTGTCAGCATACCACTTTGAAGCAGCTGAAAAACTTATAATGATGTTGATAATGTAGAGCGTACATTCAGATAGCACCTCCTCCTCTATCAACCAGTGGCGACACCCAAAGGAAGAACAATTACCCTATCATCCAGCAAGCAAGGGGTGCCCAAAAGGGACTGGTAACAAGGGGGCAGGGCATCACTAACCAGTGAGATGAAGGAAGAACGATATTCAAGAGTAGGAACAAAAACTCAGGAGTGCATGAAGAGCAAGCAGCATCAGAGGTAGAAAACAAATATTCCCTCCCCAAATCCACAAACTTTTTCTTCCAATTAAAGAGTAAGGGCAAAAGCTCTGTCTACGTCCACGTAGAACTGACTACTACTATTTCCTAAACTGAAAGAGGATGAGAAAAAAAAAAAAAAAAAGAGTATTGCATGATCAGTGCAATACAGTTTTCTTAGGCTTGCAGATCCACTTGCATAATTTCTCTAGAAAGGTCAGAAAAGAAATAGTTTTCCAAGAACTACCGTGGTACAAACGGCACTGCTTTGTCTCCACTTCCATCTCCCTGCCCTGTTGACAAGACAACCAGCACAGTGGAAGCCAAAAAGAAACAAACTAGTTTAGTACTGGGAGAACTTCATATTCTGAAACCATCTGATATGCTTAAACTTTTTTTTTTTNATAGCCACAAAACAAACAAATCCATGAAAACAACCCCCTCCAAGCCCTCACCTATTGGGTTAGAGTAACAATTTCTACATTTTTGAGACTCAATTTTAAGTGACTATGATCATGTTGTTTAGACAAGCTATATTAGTTCAGATTTTCCAGACATCTTTCTCAAAGACATTTATATTTGCTATCTCACCCATGTTATTAAATTGATCATTTTGAGACAAACGTGGTCTCCTCACATGAATATAATCATTCACTACTAAAGCTGGCACGTGCTGCTCAGCATCATTAAACTGATACCTTCAGCTCAGCAACTTCGCTTTAATCACATTAAAGATACACCAGCTAATACAACCAATATATTAACAGAAGGCAATAATTCATGCACCTGAATGAACACACAGGGGGAATACGTGCCAACTGCTGACCGACACCACTATCTGGATCTCTTTGTTGACAAGGCACCTGCTAACATCACCCATTTTAGCACAGTCAAATGCATATTTACATGCTAGGAACCAGAGTGGGAAGAAGGGATCGAAGTACATAAAGCACAAATTCCAAAAGGACAACCAACCAGACCACGGCAACATGAGTTACATGACACTTGGATGCAGCAGGAGGCACCCCTGAGTTGGGGGAGATGGGTGGGGAAGGAGGGGAGAGTTTCAAAGCAGGCAAGAAATACTACTCCATATACCAGAATGCCCACAGACTACCCTGAGACATCTAAAGGTCACTCTTCTTAAAGGATCTTAACCTCAAGAGGACAACTAGTATACAAATAATGACTACCAATCACTTAAATATATTTTATTTATCACTGAAAGCTAAATTTATTACTGAATGTCAACAGAAAGTTAAAAAGAGACTGGGTCATCTTCTCTGTACGCAGTTCATATTTACATAGCACAGGGCTCTTTGACCTAGTGGATAATGGTATCACAACATGCACTGGAAGGTAAGCAAACTCACTTTCAGCCTGGAAATAAAAACCTCTTAGGAGAGTGATAATTGGCGAGGAGAACAGATTACTAACCATGTAAGACTTCCCCCTAACTCAGAGCCATTCATTACACAGGACATCTTTCTAAAAGATCTTGCAACCAATGCAGTGACATGTCACTGCTTATGTGGAAGGATAGTCATTTCTTACTGTAAAAGCCATTAGAATCATCCAAAGATCACCACTGAAGTACCAGATTCCTCAAAAGACAGCTGTTTTTAACTGAGAAAGGACAAGACAGAGAGTGAAAAGATGTCAGGCACTCTAATTATACTGCTCTGGTACACATGTTTTTCAGATCTTGTTCTGAAACATCCGTGTTCTCAGTCCTTTTCTCCCTGCCATCTTCTTCTTCCAACCCTGTTCAAAGTACTCTGTTAGGTCTTAGGATCCCATCTCAGGAACTTTCATTACAAATGGTATGACGAAGAGTGAGAAGCTTACTTACTAACATCAAAATACTTAAGCATAGTAATGAAAAAGAAAAGGAGGGTGAGAACACAACTTTCTGTAAGAGACAAACAAGGAACAGCATTAACACAATATGCATAAGCACATACGGATGTGTCCCATCATTTATTGTCAGTTCATAAATAAAAGGGGAAGACACTGAAAATGGGAAGCAGAAAGCTGCAACAATAAATTACAAGAAATTCATGTAATGAAACTCACTACTGCTTTTACTGAGTTTGCTAAAATTAAGGAAAAGCATTATTCCTCCACTGGACACAACGAACACTGCCATTACTTCCACCAAAGGTTGTTTTAGAAACCCAACTACAAACCCCCATGCGTTGAGAAGACCAGTCACTTAGGCAGCAGCTTCCCCTACGGACAAATGATTTCACCTGTGAGCCACAAAAACTGTCCTTCCTCCAGCCTGTGAATCTTCTGGGGCTGGCCAGCATCAGACGGCTGCCCGACAGGTCACAAATGACAGCAAGGCCCATGCTCCTCATACCACCCTGTATTATTGCCATAAGGCGCAGAGCCTAGAAACATGTATTTCCAAGCACTAAAGCAATCAAGCACCGTTCTGTCTAATACAGTACAGCCGAAGTGTTATTCTAACAACACCTGATGAAAGTGCTGTAAGGCAACAGAAAACTTGTTTTCTGCCTCAACACTCAGAGTCACAGTGAACCGGGCAAAACAAAATCCTCATGACTAGTTTCCCAGACTACTTTTTTGTTCTTTTCCTAGAAAAATACTTAATTGTTGTTACTGAAGAAACTGGGAGGGGAGGGAAGGGGATTGGTTTTGCTGTTTTAACTTTTTATTGGTAGGTTTTAGTTGTTAACTAGCAAACTGGCCATGGCCATATAAGTAGTCATTAACAAGAAGGGGAAAAGAAAAATGTCAAGTATTCTTGGCAAAACAATTCTACAAAATTCTTCAAGATGTCTGCAGACAAATACCTCTTGCCCAGTCTAAAGAAATGGTAGCAATACTTGTATTGATGCAAAAATAACAGACAGATAATAAAAGCCTTCATCAGGCCCTCACTTTCCTTTCGCGTAGACAAAGCTATCTTCCTGAAACAAGTTACACCAAAAATCTACTGAAGGAGAATTTTCATATGTCAACAAGAAAATGCAACACTGTGCATCTACCACGATTTTTTTCTTTCCCCTCTAAATATCAAGACCATCCATTAATCCCAAGCAATGCAGTTCTAAAAACCTGGGTTATTCAGAGACTTTTTTTCCAAGCATTATTTAATGCTTTAACAAGAAAGTATGACTTCTGACCAATGTTCTTTCTGTGTTCCAAGTTAATACTAAACTTTCAGTCAAGTCATGGTGTTCCTGATAGAGCTCCTGCCCCCCTCCCCCCGATTAACTACAGGCTCATTTCCTTGAACATACACCCTGAGCAAAGTAAAAGGGTCAAAGGACACTTGTTTATAATTTATTTGTCTAAATTCACAAAAGCAGCCTGCTTTCTCCTCAGCAGAGGTAAAAGCATTCCACACGCTGTACTACCTTTCCAACGAGGTTTATGTTAGCCACTGCCAGGACCTCATGGCCACTGACACCAGTTGCTGCTGCCCACCACTCCAAGAGCAAATGCAGCAGAAGTCTAAGCAATAGACCAGTTATAAGCCAAGCAGTGAAAAACAGTTACAGTAAAATATCCACTGCTTCCATATCCCATCAAGTAACAAATGATCTTACTATCTTCAGTATCACATCAAAAAAAAGAAAAGAAAAAATTTCGCCTTCTGCCTAACTGCCATAGTGCTTCACAGTGCACCTGAAAGATTCACATGTCTTCATTTGCTGCTTAAAGCACATCAAAAGCTCACCCCACACCCAACACCTCTTATCTCTTCCTGTATAAAGTCAGGCCTCCAAATGCCACACTCCTAACTAAAACACCCTACCAAATGTCCTGCTTCAAGGAGGACTAGATGTCCCTTCCAACCAAAATTTCTCTGATGTGTTCAAACCGTCCTAGGTGAACTTAAAATTTAAGACGAGTCTTTCTTCCCAACACATAACAAAGATCAGTATTCAAAGACAGCAGCGGTTAGTCTGTTGAACCCAAGTCTTGCCCCATCATTAACACCAGAATAAACCCTTCAACAAGGTCCTGATACCCATAGATACCAGAGAGCCTTTGTCAGAGCATCAGAGAAATTAATTTTGGAATACATGACAAAATAGGACTGCTAAAAACATCTGGTTTTGTTGGGCATTTTGGATAAGGCCCAAGACAAAGTAATTTTTAAATGCATTTTTGGAAGCGGCAAGAAGTTCACCATGCCTCTTTAAGCACGCTTTTATGGACAAGTTTGCAGAGGCAGTGAAAGTAAAGAAACCCAATATACATACATCCCTCCCTCGCTCCCCACCAGAACATTCTCAAACTGTAGCTGAATCCTGTGCAACTTTGTACAACTATTCACAGAAATAGTTAGAAAGACACTTTCAAGAAAGCTCCTAGAAGTAACCTTCATCCTCTTATAAATGACAGAGAGCAAATGAGACTATTGGTTTCTAGACATAGAACATTTGGCCCTCCATCATACAGATTCACAGGCTGGTTAACTCCTCTGGTAACTCAATGTGGAGCTACCAAGAAATTAACCAAAAAAAAAAAAATCAAGAAATGTATTACAATTGACCGTGACCCTGTAGTCCCTGAGGTGTGGGAATTGCTCCACTTTCCTTCTCAAAGGCAGCATTGAAAGGAGTACTACAGAAGGCAGACAACAAGCAGGTCTTCTCAGGATCTGCACTTCAGCACCACAACTCCCAGCTCAATGCAACAAGACAGAGCTGAACTGAACTCCACACAACATGAACACCTACTAACAAAGGTATTCCCCCCCTCCATTTTTTTTTTTTTAAACTATTTAGATAAGGTTATTCTCGTATGTTGTGCTAATACGTTTTCATTTGAAATGTTTGTCCTTACTCAGGCTGCAAGTTCAACTTCATTCCCCAAAGGATGATGGAAAAGAGGATGGGCAGGAAAGAGAAGAGTTTTCATCTTGCAAATTTATTCTGCCTGTGCCAGAGGAAGCTAACCCCTCACCCTTGGTATATTCTCTACTCAATCTGAGCTACTTCAGAGAAGCATCAGCTATATTGATCTCCTTTTATAAAGAAAGATCACAATTTAAAGACACTTAGAGCTAGACAAAAAACATTTTTCCCAGTACAATATTTGCAATACATAGCTAGATGAAAAACATTTTTCCAAGTACGTTATTTGCAATACACACACTTCCTCTGCTTCCATTTATTAAAAACAAAACAAACAAAAAAACCCCACAAACAAACCAAAACCCAAACATTCAGATCATCATATGTATTTGAAGCACATATACACACACACATGCTTTACTGAAATAAAAATAGGTAATAGCTTTAGGCGGTTTAACTGATCAGTAGGCTATTCCAATTCACACCAAGAAACTCTACCAGTAACTAGGAAAAAAGAAAAAAAAAATATCCAGCGAGTAATATAGTATATCCAGATTCCTGTCTTCCTAAATACAGGGTTATCACCAGTGAAATCGCAAGAGATTTCAAACAGAGAGCAAGGAAGCCATTTTTTTCCCCCTGATCCAACACTGCTAGGAACACGGTTATGTTCCTGATAAGAAACTGAAAGCAAAATATTTCTGTCTCCAGAAGCTCCTATGGTCAAAGTGTTGCTACTGTGCCTTTACACTCTCTGATAATAAAAAGCTTGAAGAGATACTCCCTGGTTACTTCATGACCCACTCAAAACCTAAATTAAATATTCTTCACTATCTTATTCTCACCGCTCAGAACTGTGAAAAAGAAACTTTTGCAAATCTAATTAACAAGCAAATTAGTATCCTCTTGGATTATATCCACAGAGACTTTGTTTCTACATTTCTATTGTGGCTCACTGCTCAACTGACTCAAGTAGTAGCATTTAATTTGTGATGCAATAGCAAAGTTGTTTCTATGCCTCTTCCACATGACTGCTTATAAAGAATGTTTACTTCTGCCTGTTCAGAGATACGTCTTTTCTTCTGCAAGTGTAAAGAAACTCACAAATTAATTAATTAGTGAAATTAATTAATTTCACTCCTCTTCAGTCACTTTATCAGACAGGAAACCAGTGATGACAAGAGTGTTGTCAGCTCTGACCACATCTTTCTTAATCTGATCATATTTGTGGCATCCCAACTCTGAGCATTTTGCCACGTGAAGACTCAAAAAATGTTGTAGCCCTCACAGTTGTTGGAAAAATTTGACAACTGCATGCTCAAGGCTCAAAAATCAAAAAGGAAATCAATTTATTTCATGCTTTCAATGCTTTAAAAGCCATAACTTGAGTGAATCTCACAACTGAGGGCCTGCACCGTGAGATTTCAACTCTTAGGTTAGCAACCCTGAGAACATCAAAAAGCTCAACTTTTACATTAAGGAGTGCACTTGTTATCTGTTTTGTCTGTCATTCTACCATGCTATACATTCTGTACTCTGTGCACTCACACACATACAAAGCAAGGCCTTGATCTCGTTCCTGGCTCTTACATGAAGACCCAAGGACCTCCATAAACCCCCATTAGAAGTAGATAAGTCTTGGCAAGAATACAACTGCAGAGACAAGTCCTAAGACCATCAACGGCACTCTGAATGCTACAGAGGTGGTGAATCTCAGCACAAAACCAGTAGATAGTGGTCCTATTATCAGCAGCCTGCAGTGAAAGCACTCTTCTGTTCCAGAGTCAGAGCACGAAAGCCCACTCTCTCCCATTCAATGGGGATTCAAAAGCTTCTGGCATTAAAACAAACATGCATGGGAAAACCGAAAGTCCTGTAAGTGTGTCAAAACAGTAAGGCCCTGGTTCTACAAGACAATTTTGACAGATACACGGGCTTACAGCATTAAACCTGAAGGAGCTGGGAATTCCCAGCTCTCAGTTCCCATTACTCCTTTCGCTGTCTTCAGATAACTGCTTTGTTCCCTTTTTTTTTTTTTT
>VYXH01005308.1:42682-62585 GCA_013397275.1 Burhinus bistriatus
CGGCCACTCCGTGCCCTCAGCGGGCAGGCAGCGCGCCGGGGGCTCCTCTCCTCACTCAGACCAGGCCCGCTCGACAGACACACAAGCCCCCTTCTTAGTTCTGGGGCTTTTTACAATTATCTTAATTTTTAGAGCAGTGAATTTCCCGGGCAGATCCTTGGCGGGTTTGGTTTCTCCCCATTCTCTGACAGAAATCCTGCTCCTCTAGCACCGAAAGCTGGTGTCCTTTTCCCAGTGACCCCGCTGACAGCCTGGACACCACAGGCCCAAGCAGCCGACATGCTACCCAGCCTGCCTGGAGGAGAAGGCGTCCCAGCCCGGAGCATGCATGTGGGATGAGGGGAAGGAAACGTGAGTCAATACAGGAGTAAAGAAGCCACCTTCAGGTTGGGGTTGAGGTGCCATCCTTTAGCTTTTCATCAAGTGTACATCTAGGGAAAGTCCGCTGGATATCACTACTACTGACCACAAAGAGGATTGTATATCTGTGCTGGCCAACCAATCTCATACGTACAATCCAAATGTTTAAACACAGAAATAGTTACTTTTTTCCTAATTAAGCCAGAAGTTCAGTTAAAATTCCCGACAGCCAAAGGACTCCTTTTTGTCAGGAGGATAAAGTGTCAGTTTAGCTGCACATTGGACACACAGCACAGGGAGTCACTGCAAGCCTCAGGCAAGCTTCATCCACTGGGATACTCCTAGGGAATGGTGCAAAGGTGTGTCTACATGCGTGTGACCACATACACTTCTGCCTTTTTCTAGTCACTTAGAAACTCACCTCCTTCAAGAAATCAGTTGCTAACAGCTGTTCACCGCCTAGCAGTTTTGTTTGGGGTATTTTTTCACTTACAAAACCCTTTCTGAAATCTTCACTGAAAAGACTAAATAGCAGTTTGGAGAATCTGGCTGCAGGGGTAAAAGCTGCAATAAACAATGAACAAACCATCTGAGACCTCTGTGTTTCATGGGCAAATTATCACAAGCACCAGGAACCAGGCCTCTTCCAGGGGGGTCTTGTTAAATGAAGCTGTGTACCCTGTTGTACTTGAGGACAAATGGGAGTAAACACCATTTACCCAGTCTTCCTTCTCTGAGCATTAGCATCAAACATGTAAATCCACTTAACATTTTTACTAGCTGATGTACCACTGCTCAGCTGGGAGTGGAAATCATCCCATTCCCGTATAGGTGGAGGAGGCCTCTGCTTAAGATTCATAGATGTCTGGAGTAAAGCTAACTAATTCAGCTGCTAAGGAGCACTCATTAAAGACAAAAAAAGTATAAGTCCAAAAACCAAAGCTTACTTCTCTCAACTGAAAAACAAAATCAGCAAGGACAAGTTTGTAACCTCCTTGCCCACACAATACAACACTGCCTTTATTTGTTAAAGGCATCTTCAGGCATCCCTAAATTCACTGTAATAACAAGAGCAAGATTTAGCCCAACTCAGGAGACCAGCCCAGGCTACAATTAGGGTTGGAACGGGGCGAATGGCCCTTTGCAATACCTGTATTTTTTTCTGTGCAGGATAATCAGTGAAGAATAGGCACCGAGAGAGAAATGATGCACAGTATGTCAGCCGTACTTCTATCACAGCAACTGTAATATGATCAGTGGCAGAAGTTCTCAGGCAGTTGGTATTCTCGTATCCTTGGAAAAAACTTAAATTTTATGTCATATGTATCTTATTTTGTCCTTCCTAACTAAATGCCTACTTTTCCCCACTTTTTGGACACAGAGCAATTTAACAACCTCTTCCCCAACCACTTTCTCTCTACCCAACCACTCTTCACAGCCTCCTCTTCCCATATCGTATGCTAACAGAAGTAATTGTCACTGTCTGCTATAAAAAAAAACAATAGGCTTGTCTACAGCTAAGACCGTATGAGAAATGTTACGAGAACAGGAAGGGAAAATGAGGAGGGTCAAAACATAAAACTAGATTTGCTTTCAGCGGATGCCTTTTGAGGGCAGTCACCATGTTTTGTATACATCATGGAGTAATGTATACACAGAAAGAGAAGTATGTGTGTTGAGTTACATTCTATGACATGCTAGGCTAAAATAATTTGCCGTTGGAGTGAAAGCTAAGCTTGAAGTCGGTGAAGAGTCTGTTTGTGCTACAAAACAACCGAGATCTGTATCTTGATCTATTCAAAGCTACTATGGTCATTTCTTTGCAAGCCTGAATTTCTACAGGTGTGTTCTCCCTAGTAAGCCATGTCAGTCTAGAAGGAAAAATGCAATGCATGCTACTAGGCAGAATTTGGCCCCGTTTGTTATATTTTCATCCTGGACTGCAGCAAGGGGAAGCACGGATTTTATCAGTTTGTTCCTACAGTTGTTTCACTTACTGTGCAAGATGCAGTCTGGGAATGGTACGTAGCAGTTAGACTTCACAAAACAAACAAATTTCTTTCCATAATTTTTGTGTAGGAGGATACTTGCATCTTTCATATGTAAAGGATTAACAAGATCTACCTTAGCCAGCTCTCCTGAGTAAGAATCAAAGCTTACAGAGATGGTGCTGTGTTCCTAATTCTTTATCGATACAGGTAAACTTAGTGGGAAATCACAAAAATCTTCCAGGATGACAGTGGGAGTTGCATGGACAGCTATACACCAGATACAAGTTTTGCTGCTTGCCAAGTGATATTGCTTTTTCTCTTCTTGCACAGTTAATGCTCATTGCATTCCTATTTATAGTCCCCATGTTTCGGTCAGTTGTCACAGTTCCAAAATAAATAATGGCAAGCTGTAATGATCCATACTGAGTGATACCAGACACTCTTTTTACATTCTTAACATCTCCTCTCTTGCAAAGCTCATCACGGGTACCTGCTTATCTTTCTCAGAGAAGGTACTAGTTAGTAATTACTGCGCTATAATTAGACAAAAGAAAGTATTTACAGTTAATTTTTCTTCAGCTTTGCAAAGCAACTGTGCACAAGGGATTGCATCAATCATTAAAACCCATGGAGATACATTTAAAATTCTTTGCCTCCGTTATTAGAAGGTAAGGCGAAACCAACACAATTGTCTTTGAGTGGTGCAATGCCGCTCAGCTTTCAGGAGAGATGCTAGCATACTTCCATTGCATTTATTTCATACATATTGGGCAGTAAAGCTACATCTGTCCTGTTTGCATATATTAGCTAATACCAAAGTACAGGCAAATCCAAACTGGAAAGAAATTGCTACAAGAAAGTGAAAGAAAATTGAGGGAATTTTAGCCTTTTTTTTCTATTAGAATATTTTTAACAGAAGAAAATAGCACTGTTTTCCAAATTTACACAGCCTGTTGTTTTCATCATACAAGATTCTTATGACTTCCTTTCAGAAGTGCTATTCCCTCCCTCCTTCCTGCTTGTATGTAGATAACTTTTGGTATTAAATAAGAGGAAGGGTGGAGTTGTGGAGGGTTTAGTGTCCCTGTCCTGTGACACTCATGTTAAATTTGGCTGAAATTTGAAAAATTTAATAAAAAAAAATATCCCTTGTCACATATGTTATTCAGAAAAATAACGGGCTGCTTGTCAGAAGTTAATAAACAATCCACAAGTAGTCTACGGTTGAGCTTATAGCATCTGTAAAGCATTAACAGAGTCACCACAGCAGAAAGACCAGTGACCCAATGGCGTAAAAATCAAAGAAAGCAGCAGCCAGGGCTACTCCTCCTTCACCTGCTGGGGCCCAGCAATCCAGCCCCATTTTGGATCATTAGCCTTTCTTCTGCTGTCTGTTGATGTTAGTCACATAGTTCAAGTAAACAAACATTTGCATCCCAGTGCTGCAGGTTCAGAGTTCAAAGGTGGATGAATTATGAATAGTTTGTTACAGCAGAACATAATGTGGGGGTTTTTTTTCTTCTGTGACAAAACCACTGATAAAGCAGCGTTGGTTTTATAAGCAAGAACATGAGGATGAGAGGAAGAAGGAGGACAGAGAACTGTGTGAAAACAGAATTCCCAGCCCACAAAGCTTTAGGCTGCATCTGTAACTGTAAAAGAAAGCATAGCTTGCAAAGTTAAGTTCTCAAACAGGGTGATTCCCTGCCCTGCCTCAGATTATTTGTGCAGAACAAAGTTCTTGCTACAGAGGTTATAAGCCTAGTCATACATAACTGGTGTACAATGAAATATTATTACAAGATTCAAAGAATAAAACATTGATAGAAAAGAACACATGCAAAACTTGCTTGTAAACAAGAATTATATTGTGCACACGTGTACATGGGAAAGAGCGAGTAGTTAAAAAGAAAATCAAATAAACTGCAAGCTACTTAATATTTGGAGGATATGGAAAATTTAGACCACTGAGCCATATTAACTGGCTCTAAATTTTTACATGCCTATATTTTTATGGTCTCTCCAACCTGCACAGGCAAAAGGCAAACCACAATTTCAAAGGTATGGATTGCATTCAGGCCACCTGAATGTGACCCCACACATCAAGTGAAAGCGAGAAAAAGAGCAGGTGGTGACAGAGAAGGTCCAGTTCAGTTGAGGTCATTGTGATTTACGCAGCCTCAAAGCCTGATGATCCCAGGACTGAATCCGAGAGGATGAGATCACACTCAGAGTGAGGGAAAATGCTGCCACCTGGTGCCTCCGGAGAAATTAAAAAAAAAATTAATAAAAAGAAGGTTATCTTGGTACTATGCTTCACCTGCAGTGGTGTCAATGCTGCCGGTTCACTCCTACAGACCTCCGGTTGTCTTTTTATTGTTCAAAGGAGTTACCGTTCTGCATGGCATATGAAAGACTACCTTGTGAAGGCATATGTTGAATCTCAAAACAAACAGGCTGAAAGAGTGCATTTTACGGTGGTCTGCCCAGAAAAGAAATATCTTTAAGTATTAATGTAGTCTTTAAGGCAGGTGATTTTAGGAAATACGGTTTTAAACAAAGTCCCTTAGGTCTGAGAATAACATACACCTTTTTTATTTTGATGAAGTTACGCATATTCACACCGAGAGATTGCAAAATGCTCTTCTGTCACAAAACCTATATGTACCTATTTTACTACTATGTATCAGAAGAAACTTGAAATCTGTACTGTACATCTGAAAAGAACCAAGAGGCTGCTCTATGCTATCAGGTTTTGTGAAAAAGTTCAACAGAACAAGGATTTAATGCGTTTCTTTTACAGAACTGACCTTGACAGTTACTGCACAACCTCTGATGCCCACTGTTTTATCCTGTGAGCATTGTAGATTATACTTCAGTGAGTACATGTCAGAAGCCTCAGAGGATAAAGGACAAGCCACTAAACACTGCTTATTTTTATGATTCGCCTTTTACAGCTGCCTATTTCGGATTGTGCCAAATATGTACTGAGACACTCCATGGTGTTAGAATGAGGGAGTGTTATTTTCATCTAAGATATTTTTATTTTTGCAGGCTTTCACTGAGAGCCATAATGGTAGCTTGGAGATATTAAAATGACTGATCAAGTAAAAACCCATACATTGCTCTATTTTAGATGTAGCAGTAATAAAGGTAGCTCTTCCTGTGAACTTGTATTTGTTTGTCCCTTGACCAAGGCACAGGAAAAATCTGAGGCCCGCAGGTCAGCTTCCCACAGGAAGAAAACTGAGTGAAGTGGGTTATGTACCTCATTTATTTATAAACATGTAATTTTTGGAACAAAGTGAACACAAAACCTCAGTCATGCAATCCCCACTTGCAGATAAATGAACTCCTGCACCACCATTAATTTCCCAGGAAGATACTCTAATCCAAGAACAGCTTCAGGTTCACGGGGTAATCTAAGGACGAGAGAGTCTTGCAAAGGGTTTCTTGTACAACTCTGCAGAGCATCAAAGAAAAGGAACGTGTTTACAAGCAAAGAAAAGGGATTTGTAATGCTATAACTAAAAGGGCTTTCTCGTAACTGCCTTAACATGTACTTTCCCACTTCAAATTAAGTATCTGATTTATCAAGATGCAAATTCAGTGCTAACTTTCTCTCTTCCAGTGAGCGACCGATGCAACAGAACAAAACTTTTGCCACTGCACGTTTCTGTTATGCATACCTGCAGACAACCTGAGTCTGTCATGGCACAGACTTCACTAAGTACAGAAAATCATGAGATCAAATAAATTTAGAATGCCCTAATTTCCTAAATCACTAGGCAACTGCTTTTATTCCAGCTATCAAAGAGTGGTCAGGTAATTAACAAGGAACATGTTAGTTTAAAATATTTATTATTACTTACTGTTTATTATTATTTACCATACTCTTTGAAAACAACAAGCCAGGTTAACCCTTTGGCTGAATTACTGAAGTTTGGTGGAAAAAAGCAAGTTACTAGGTGAGCTATATGAAGCTTGATGTCACTTCAGAAAGGATGTTTGAAAAACTTACTGTTTCCATGGTAAGGTACTTCTTCCATTTAATTCCTAGCCTTGATGTATTTACAGCCTCTTTATACACATTTATTCCTAAAAAACTACATTTTCATTCAAAACGGAGGTAGATCCTCCTATGACTAATGTCGCACTGGAAGATCTTGGAGTGCCTTCCTCTTCAATATCATTAGAATTGCTTGTGGGTACCTGGAGGGAGTCTGGAGCTTTTAGATGTTTATGTAGCTTACTGCAGAGAAAGAGTAATTTCTTTGACAGTCCCTTACCCAAGAACAAATCAGGCAACTTGAAGCCCTTCTAATATTATTAGCCATGTCATATAAAACTAGTTTTAAGAAACAACAAAATATCCTGTCAGTGCCTGTGGCGGTCTTGTTAACAGCAAGTTACATCATCAGTCTCCCTTCAAGTTACAGTCTGGGAAGGGCATTTTATTTCAAATATAAAACCATTTTCCGTGCATCTTCCATCTCCAAGTAGAATAATTATATCACATCGGCTAGGTGATCCAAAGACACTTCTTATTAGCCAAACTTTTGACTATTCCAAAAGTAGATGATGATCAATTTCTGTAGTAGATTGCTAGGTGGCTAAGGGCTACTTCTGAGCAAGCCATGTGAAACAACTGGAAAGAGCCCATGCCTTGTCAGTAGGCTTAAACCCAGTATACAGGGTCCACATCTCCACTAGATCATTCTTTAGAAGTCAGCCTATTGAGAAAAGTGGAAAAAACCCAGGTTAAAATAAGCATGACATCCAGTGTCCAGAAAGGTGAAATTGTAGTAGAGATAAGCTACAGCCTTGGTATATATGTGTGGTCTTGAGGATAACAAAACAGAGTTCATGCTATCTGCAAGCAGAAGTTACCTGGTGCTTTTCAAATGGCTAGATGTGTTAGTCTCCGGGCCCATGTTACCACAATACCATGCGATTTCCTTAGAACTTCAATTAGTTTCCCAGAATATCCTAGCTATCAGCCTACAATTGTTGCTCAGTGTACTCGTGCATTGCAAAACCTCTGTTGCAGGGTTAAGAAATAGTTTCATGTGTCTTAGCCTTTCATTGATTTATGTAGACTGGTACTGATAATTATCTGCCAGCAACGCTGTCCATCTGTACGTTAGCACACGGTACTTTAAACATGTAAAAATGACACTTTACTGTAAGTCACAAGAGGAAAGAAGCAACTCCTGGATTTGTACGGTTTCATCATTTTGGCCAACCAGCTTTTACAAAAAAGTGGTTTTGATAGGCAAAATGAATGCCTAACCAAAAGTTCTGGAAGAAGCTATGTACAAACGTTGCATGGCAAAACTACGATCAGCTCAGTACTTGGGCGTCAGCTTCCTTATACTCTTTATTTAAATGTTTCATATATAATACTGCCTAAAACAATGGGTTCTTCTCTCAACATCCAGTTGCCACTATCAGATGTAAAATGTAGGCTTCTGAAAATGAACTGGAGCCCCAGCCACAAAGTCTATAGCTGTACCTCCTGGCAGGAGTGATTGCAGCTTGATGTAATCCACTTCTGAAGTTCATAGCAGGCACACAAGTTGGTCAGACAGGATGGGGTTTGAACACTAACTTGCCAGATGTACATTCACCCCAACAATGTTTGTAGCAACATGTGGATTTATTTTATTGCTAATGGATAACATGTCTGAAAATAAGACTTGGCTATGAAAGGCAGCAGTTTTCCTGCGTGATTTTAAGCTTACTTTTTTTTTTTTAACTTAAATCAACTGATCAAAAAGCACATAAACTAGCTTGCATATTCATTTTAATCCTCTCATCTGTTCCCCTGCCTCCTCCTCCTCCATCACGTAATCCTTTCTTCCTCAAAACACCAGATAGTTTTGTACACTGTCAGCAGTAAGAAACTGCAGGACTCTGGAATCTGATGGGCCTCTAACAGAAGACAGTCCTGAGTGTTACTACGCACTAGGCACTCGCTGTCCTGCATGAGCCACCCTCCCCTCTCAAAGCATCCAGCGAAGGCTTCTAGAAAACAGTCGCTTCCCACAAACTCCTCCTGCTGGTGTTCCCTCATTTGGAGCACAAATCTTTCCTCTCAACAGATTAGCTTTCTCTCCCCATCATTTCCTTTTGTCTCTCTGAAGAAATAAACCACAAACCCTGCAACTGATTTTTTTATTTCCACTTTCAGGCATGGAGCAGAAAGGCATGGGGATACGCTTGTCATCAGTGGAAGAAAACGCTGACTATCACAACTGAGCAAAGAGAGGGCAGTTCCTGCAAAATCTCTGTTCTGGGAGCTGGGAAGTGGCCAACAGAGCTTGAAAAACCTCTCTTAGCTGGTTATACCAGTCATTACATGTGTCTAAAGTGTTTCATTTTCCAGCAGATGCTACATGAGGTAAATCAAGGTAAAGGAGTGATATATATAAGGAAAATAATGAACATCATATTCAGTTGCTTCTAAATATTAGAGGTGGACCTGTACAGACAACACTTCAGCTGTTCTTCTCCATGTCACCTAGTGAGAGATCGTGCAAGGAGATTTTTCTTCCCCATTTGAAGGAAAGCCGCAAACCACCTTTTTAGAAGAGGACTGCCCTGCTTAACTCTTCTTGTCAAAGCCAAAGAGGTAATGCTTGCAGAAACAGTTGCTGCAGTAATTCCATTCTCCAGCATCTTCAAGACGTGCCAGTCTTTTGGCTACCCAAAGCCTCAGTTATCGCTCATAAGGAGGTCTTCGATCTAGCATTTTCTATGATTTATGACACAATATTAAATGATGACCAAAATGACTCACCCTCAGTCAGAGAGAAGGACTGCAGGAGAAAATGGGTTGGACTTCAGCCTCTGATACAGACTCGCCAGTTACAGATGCTTATGTTCTCATTCCCTTCCTCTGGAATCAAAGCTGGTTCTCAAACATACCTATTACAGGTTTGAGGATAAGACTCCCATGGAAGTAGTCTTTGGTCCAGATTCTACTAGAACAGCTAGTGCAAAGGAAAAATGAAGCAAATTTTAAAAAATACCAGGACTAAAGCATAGAACATCCTGAGTTCTCAGCACAATTCATACTAAGAGCCAAATTTGTGGTAGACTGGCAGTATTGGATTAATTTAGAGGACTTTAACCTTCATAAATGATGCAACCTTAAACAGGAAATATTAATTGGGAAAAAAAATCAATATAATTTTAAGTTACAGGATTTGTCTTTTCCTCCATGACTGTGTAAAGACTGGGAGAAGACAAGACAAAACAAAAAATTCAAATTATGTTGGCTCACATAGCTCATAATACTCTGAGAAAGGAATTACATTTCTGTGACAGTTTTCCAGTAGTAAAATAGCTTCTAAATTCAAGGTGAGATTGCTTTGTCAACAGGACTTGATGGTATAGTTGTACCTGCTGTAGGGGATTGTATTACATGACCTACGAATGCCATTCCATTCCTGTTTCTGTGTTGCACAAATGACTCATCAGATTTACTTAAAATTGAAAGACACTTCAATCTCCCTTTCCAGAAATAACACTGATATTTTTTGCATGAGTGTAAGCTCCAGCTTGCACTGTGGTGATAAACTCCTTCCTGAGACACCCAAGGAAGATCTCTACCATGTAGGAGTTTCCATCACTGTTCCTGGAGGCTTACTGAGCAATTCACATGCTTCCCACGTACCACATTTCCACCATCTGCAGCTTTCACATGGTTTCCAGATGTCCTATTGCCACTAGCAGCCTCCAGAGCAGGGTTTTCTCACTGTTTCCAGGGTGATGCCAACACGGCCACATTGTGCGCTCACCACACCAAAAGACCGCATTCAGCCTAGGCAGCATCTCAGCACCTTCTCGCCACCAGCCAGAAGGCTAAACTCAGGCCAGACTCATCTTGCTTTAATTGCACAAAACTCCTTGGTTTCTGATTTACAGTCACACCCTGCTTTTCTGCCTTTTGCCAGTCCATTTGGCAAATTCAGCCTTTCCTGGTACCCTACCAGGATTTTCAGAGCTGAGTCTGCCCTGCCCACCGGCAGCAGCAGGCAATCACACACACCACATCCAGGGAGACTTTCCCCGATTGCCCTCCTGCAAGTGCTATAAGGGTGGGAGTGCCCTGCTGCTGCACATACGCTCCAGCTTATGTTTTTTTTCTGCATGGGAGCAGTGATTTGGAGCAAGAGGAATTGTGTCTAGCAGGCTGCAGAGGGGATTTTTTGGAGGTAGGTTGCAAGGGGAGAGAGCTGCTTGAAAGAGCTAGGTGCAGGGAAGACCACAGAGCTTTTTGTGGAAGGGGGTGTTTTCTAAGTTGAGAAAAAAAATGGAGATGGTCTGAAGAGTATCATTTGTGTGCTTGAATAGGTCCAACTGGGCTAGCCAGCTTCAGTTGGGAAATGCTGTGAGCTCCTTCCCAGGGCCAGACACAGCACACTGGTGCCTGTGCATGTCAGCAGCATAGATCAGGGAAACAGACTTCCAAGGTGGCTATTTTGTACAACTGCTTTCATTTTGGGTCATCTCAGTCCATGTAGAAAAACCTTCATCTTCTTCTTCCCTCACCCCCTTCCCAAAATACACAAAAGGCTATTTTTTTTCTCTCAATGAGCAGATGAGAAGCAGAAGTGGCCAATTCAGAAAGATGGTCTGCCCCAAATTGTAGAAGACATTCGCATGCTAATATGAAAAAGATGTGGCACCTGGATAGATTACTTTATTTTCAAGATGTTGCACCTAGATGGGTCATAAATTAGAAATTTACTTGGTGTTTTAAATAGCTAATTCTGGGAAAGTATAATCTTTCTCTCAGGTTTGGGTTTTTGGTCTGTGAATACAGCTAATTTAGGCATTACACTCCAGTTTCTCGACTGGGTGGGTGTTGGATTGGGTGCTTGTGGCTCTGTGGGACCACCAAGTGGGTGCACTCTGCAAGGCCACCCTCTGTGCTGCGTTGCCTTCAGGGTGGCTGGAACATGAGACTGGCACCTTCACCACCTAACACCCTAAAAAACATAGATAAAGCCATTTTTGAGCTGCTGGCTCTGCTTTGAGGCTTTTTTTTTTTTTTAAAAAACAAACAAACAAACAAACAAAAAAAAACCACAAAGCCTTGCGTGGGAGATGCCTGGCAAGGTCTTTGTTTCACAGCTGAACAGGTGGATCCTGCACCGGGGCTGCAGGTTGCAGTTTGCAAGGGGGGAGCTGACCGCGTGTAGGAGGAGAGAATTGGCGTCTGCTCTGAAGCTACAAGTAGTTTCTTCTGGAGGCAGCTACACAACCAAACTCCCTCCTCTCCTCTCTTCTTGTACTTGAAAAATCAGGCAGCGTTTTGTGGAATGAAGGGCCATACTCTAAAGACATTGGGGGAGATAGGGCATCTAGCTTGGTCCTTTCAGTCAGACAAAAGGAGATAGGTTTCATTTGAACTACCAAAATATATTCTAATTTGTTAGTCCCAGGCAAAAATACTGTTTTTCAAACTATTGCATTCAGCTGTCAGTCTCTCAGTACCCATGTGAATGCACTTCATTTCTAAGTTTCTCCTTAACTTGTCTCTCAGAAGTCTTGCTGCAGGGATTTTTGCTTTAGTGTTTTGTGTGTTTCTTTTCAAAGAAAAATAATTAAAAAAAACCCAAACAATAGACAGCTATGTTTACAGCCTATCTGAAAAGGCATATGAGTGTAAAATAACCCATTTACTATTTGTTAGACAGAGAATAAAGCTTAATGCTGATAAGATTGATTTATAATGCATTTTCTCAAAAAACAATTAATGAAACAAGAGTGTGACAACCAGGCGTAAGCAACGAAGAAGTTGCACAGCATTTATAAAAAGAAGTTGCTGTATTAATCCTCAGTTAATCAATAGTTTAGTCCTTTTCCACTCTAAAAGTAAATTAGAACTACAGTCTGAGCAAATGTAATATTATTAATCCAACTGTCTTCTCACTTAGGTCAAGTTTAATTAAGACTTGTTTTAATTCAAACAGTAATATCGCATCCCTGATAAAGAGCAAGTTAAAAGACCCCTTGCGTTGGATGCCATCATGCTCCCAAGAGTTTCAGTGTTAGCTCAAGTTAATTATGTTTAAATTATTTCCTTTGATGTACTGATGTAAAGATCATCATCTGACCCCTTAGAACACGAGCAGCGAATCAAAGCTTTCTGCCACTTACCGTGAAGCCTGCCTTACCATCGCACCCTCGTGGTGGAGTTTGCCTGCCTTAAATTTTAACACTGAAGGTCTACATCATTAAAAAAAAAATAAAAATCATTGCTTAGTTACATTGCTTGGCTTCCTACCTCTTAAAACTCTTCCAGGGAGGTTTTCAAAGTCCTCACCTTCTAAATACCTTCCATTGTCTGCCCATGGCCTGAAAACAAAAATCACTGCAGCCTTTCTTTATGCTTTTGCTCGTGGCTCATCACACAGAGCTTACAAGCCACTGCACGTCCTCAAGCTTTTAAAACTAGAAAACACATCAACTGTGTTCACCACGATGTTGGTGATTTGCAATCACTTCTTACTAGTGTAACAGCAGAGGCTTAAGGGCAGTAGCAAAGGGGATCAGCTGGTTTTCCTCGACTGCCTTCGTGGACATAAGTGCAGACTGGGTCTCCAGTGAGAGGTCATACTTAGGCATCACAACTACAACTGAGCATAAATGCTCGCCTGTGAAAGCTTTCAAGCTTAGGAGTGTGTAAATTGGACGTAATTTCTGGCTACAACACAGTTAAAGACAGATCGCTTCCAAGTGAGGCAATTAAGAAAAAAACCCTCGCATTTCTTGGGCAACCTTCCTTTTTGTTTGTTTGTTTTTAAATGATCCCTTCAAAAAGGGAAGGGGCAGGAGTGGAAGAGGCTAGACAAAATTGTTCTCAATTAAATCTGGTTTACAAGGAAGTTTTCAAAGTTTTTAGCCTAGGAGCATCCAAATTATCAGGCAATTAGGACCTTTTCCACATACTGCAGTATACAGATGCTCCAGCCACAAAACCAAACCAAACCAAACAACCATGAACCAGAAGAATTTGTCTGGTTAGTGTTATTGAGCCACTGTGAATAAATCATCCATGTGTTAAAGACATGCCAAATATCCGCACAAATTAAAAAGCAACCATGAAGTACACAAAGGGACCTTGTCCAATTCTGACAAATGCTCTCTTCTGAACTTTTGCAGTATGTGAGTTTCCACAGACTGTAAATAAATAAATAAGCATTTAAAGCTTTCTCCTAGAGATTTAGAGTTTGTGATCTGGTAGCTCGAGACTATGCCACCTGCAGTAGACAGGCCGTTCTGTTGTCCTGCTGGATGCGGGTCTTTGCAGAAAAAAGCTCATAAGCAGAAGTCTACAAGCTATTTTTGTCTATCTTACAGCCTCTGTTCAAAAGGGGTGGTATTGCATTTGCTGCATACCAGATGAGATAAATATAACAACCTCAATGCTGACAAATTATTTAGAAGAACGTAGAAGACAAATACCATGTCATTTTCTACCCTTGGTTTGAAGTGAGATCAAATACACCAACACCTGTAGACTGGCACTCTTTCCAGTGCCATCCTAGCCAGAAGCAGGGTTATCTACCGAGTCTTACAGTGATATATTAGATTACCAAAGATCTTTTGGTTTAATGGTTAGTGCAGTGGAGGCCCGTGTCCCCACTCAGTGACATTCTTGGCCTTAAGAGCTGCTATGAATGTCAGTCTCTGGGCTTCCTTTATAGCTACGCCTTCTGTTTCTCTTTAGATAAGAAGTATTTGTAAACATGTATTTTTGCAATGTGAAATTACTTTAGTTGCATAATGACTATAATTTGTCAGTTTACAACAGAGCAGGCTAAGGTCAAATTTACATGCTACTTTTGAAAGTATGTCTGGCATTAGATGAAGCGAGGATGCTGCAAGCTGAAGGAAAAGCTTCCCCTCACCTCCATTCACTTTGCCAAGTGGCCTCCCTAGTTTTTGTTTTAGGCTGAAATTGGCTAGCTTGGGACTGGTTTGGAAGTGTGTCTTTGATGGAGAGAGGAGGGTCATTCAAGTGTGGGAAAAGCTGTTTAATAACAAGGCATCAGATCACTTTGAACCCAAGTTGAAAACCTAAATTTTTCCTTTCTATTTACTAAATGTATTTAGCCATGAAGTACTACTGATTGCATGGGGGCAATATGGTCACTTTGCTCAAGCGCCTGGGTATAAAAGCCCTTAGGAGACAATCCATCAAGGTTAATCAAAGGCTTTCAGTTCAACATGATGTGTTTTGATTAAGCCTGTTCCAGTTAATGTGAAAGCTCGAGTTGCAGCCTTTGCTGCATGTTTGGGAAGCTGTATTCTCGAAACACATTTGAAGTTACTTTTTCTCAAACAGAAAGGTTATGGGCAATTTAAATACCCAAATCTAGATTTGTGCTCTGCAGGATTCCTGCTCGGCTGCTAACTAACCCCGAAGATTTTTGAAAATGTAAATGTCTATGCACTTTCAAATTAAAGGTCCCCAGGTTCACAAACTTCTGCTTATGGGACTACTCAAAACATGGGTCTCCATTAGCCTGAGGCTTAGCCTGCAGATCCAAGCTCACCCTGAACACACCAAGCCTGCATACACGGCCTTCCACATCCTCTCCTCTGGAGGTGCTTGGCATGCAGCATCTGCCAATGCCAACTTTTTCCAGAAGGGAGCAGGAAGACACATTTGCTTTCCAACACAAAAACAGCCCTGGGAGCTGGGACCGAGACCTGCAGCTTTAGAGGTGAATGCCTCGCCCTTTAGGGTAACTAAACATGCATTTTCCTTCACAGACGATCTCCACATCAAAGATTTCTGCCACAAAGAGCCACCATGGGAGATGAGGAGGGTCTCATTCCTGACATAGTACAGAGGTGCTCTCAAAGACAGCAAGGAGACCAAACCCTGAGCTGGGCAACTATTCTTCCACTGCAGCATGCTGGAACAGACATGGAGGGGTGATGGCTGCACCCCTGCCCTTCTCCTGGGTGTGGAGGGAACAATGGTCCTTGCTTGGCTCTCAAGAGGGAAGAATTTGTTCTCTCTCTTCAGCAGCAGGTACGTCACTATTAAACACGGTAGCAAAAGACACTGTATTCTGATCAGAGATTTAAGGGTCTCTAGGATGCAAAGAAAGTTTTCCGCAGCTGGCTTCACCAGTCCCCCGTTCTGAAACACCTAATTCTTACAAACACTTCAAAAATTACCTGATGCTAAGATTATCCTGAAGTCCCCAGATACATTTGGACATCCAGCCTTCTAGCTCCAAAGTGACATACCTCTGGTGAAACTGGGAGTCTGCTGAGACACAGCTTTGCCCAGTAGAAGCTGTCCTTTCTGCTTGTGACCTGTGTCACAGCTGAGTCTCCCTTGCTGCGCTTGCCAAGGACAGCCTGCTGTAGGGCAGTCTTGTCTCCTAGGGAAGACTGACCTCCTTGGGGAAGGAAGCACCAGGGAAGCAACCTGGATGGAGATGCTGAACTTCTGTAGGGCTCACTTGCTTGGGTGTGGACCCTCTAGCCCAGATGGTCTGCATATCTGCTGAAGCCCTTTTTATCTGCTCTGGTTTCCTTCATGTGATAGCCGTTCTTCAGCTTCCAGGTTCTCCCGTATGTTTTGAAAAAAGCACTGGGGAAAACTGTAAAAACGATGGCTCAAAGGAGCAGAGAAGATCCCGTGACACAAAGGCTTATATCCCTGCCAGGAAATTGAACTAATTTTTCCCTCTCCTGCTGCTCAAACATCTGGTTTCAAGACTTCTAACATTAACAAAAAAATTGACATGTGGCTCACTTTGTTGGTGTTTGCAGCTGTTACACATCAGGTCTGGGGAAAAAAAAAAATAGCATGTAATTGAGCCAACCACAAGCTTCATAAAGCATTTATTCTGATGAGAGAGGGTTACACATACTCTTGGAAGTACAGTAAAAGACTTGTCTTCAACCTGAATTTCAGCTAGCTTCAAATGCTACCATACTCAATGTTTTGAAAACCTAGTGGTTGGAGTTACTGAAACAAGCCCTAAGAGACTGATGTGTTAGCACCTCCCCTCCTGGTCAAACACAGGTGATAGGGAAGCTCCTCTTTTAGAACACAGCCCACGTGCTTTTTGCTGCTCACATCAATGAAGTAAAACTGAGCGGTCACCTAATGAACACCAAGCAGGCCTCAGGTGGAGACCATCTAATGCCAGGAGCTTTTTCTTCCGTGAAGGAGCTTAGCCTGGGATATTTATTCAACTCCATATGCATGTCTAGAAAGCAACTATTTCTTCAAATTTGATATAGAAAACTGCTTCACAAAAAATAAATCATTTAGAGGAACTGCTTATTAAAGCTACTTGCTGCTAGAGGGTTTATGAATGAGTCACCTCATGCACACCCGTAGCACTCAGAGCAGGCTTGCTGATGAGGGGCAGTGCCTCCCACATTTAACCAAGGCACAAACCAGACACTCCGAAGGGTTACAAGTATTGTCCTTATGAAAAGCCAAACTAGACATTGTCTCCCCTTAATAACCCCCACCTCTCACTTTCCACCCCTGCCATGGCCACACCATTCTAGTTTGGTCTTCCCATCTGGTCTAGCAGGCGACCCTACACTCACCACAGCTCGCACCCAGGCTACAGTTGTGTGAAGACATGACATGGGAAGCAGGGAAAGGATGTCACACTTGTCTGGGCACCACAAAAAAGTGCAGTGCACTGCATGTTCTCTAGGACTTACAGCAGGGTTTGCACCGCAGGCTTGCATGTCTGGAGGACAGCGGGCAATTTCTGTCACTGCATCCCCTTTCACCAGTGTTTTTGTACCTCTTCCTTTGCTTAAGCAAGGCAGAAACCTCGTAGGCAGCTACAAAAATGTAATGGGAAAAAATCTAGGTAAAACCTTGTTCTGTTCAGGTCTCAGGGTCAAAAGGCAGCTACACAAGGAGCAAGTTTTTCAAGGTCAAATGCATAGTACTGACAGCGAAAATCGGTGGAGGTTCCTGGGGCCGGCAGTCAGTGGCTCCAGCACACGCTGTGCAGGAGAAGAGCATGAGGAAGAGACATTGCAGTAGTGATAGAAATGTCAGTCTAAGGATACCTGCTAATGCACAGACTGTCAGCGTCACCTCTTTTCAGATCATGGAAGCGGATCATAATGCTAGAAACTGCTGACTAGCTTTTAGTGGATTACTCTGCACTACTGAATTAGGGTTTCAGAACACCGCCTGTTTTAATGGCATACCTTGTTGTCTTGGGTTTTTCCTGAAGCCCACACCCAGAAAAAATAAATAGTAGCAGGACATGCTGTTGCAAACTGGTTCCATCTTAACTCTTAACTCAAGGTAATAAATCAGTAAGAAAATGTGGAGTAAAACAAAATCACAAGTTACTCAGGGCAAGCTTTGCAATGGGCAGAACCGAGCATCAGCTAGAGTACTCATTCCTGTGCTCTGCAATTTGGCTGCATGGTCAGCTAGCTGACCATGTGGTCCTTGCTCCTGTTGGTATTAATAGGAGACTGGCTGGGATGACAGATGCCACAACTCTCCAGACAGTTACAGCTTCTCTATTTTTAAGCTGGTTATATGAGGGTTGGTTTTTTTTCCATCAGGGTGATCATAATCTAAGATTGCCTCAGCTGAAGGGCTGTAGCTGTCTTCAGCATTGAGCAGCAGAAGGCTGCAGCATCTCTCTCTACGCCACCCTTGGTCATGCAGTTCCAGCCCTCAGCGTTTTCACATCCCCTGGCAGGGGAGGGACCTGTGTCTGCCGGGAAGCCACAGTGCTCTGCGGAGCTGGCTCACACCCAGCGTATTCTCCCTGGTGTTCTGTGATGTTCACCAGCTGCTTGCTTTTTGGCTACTGAAACCTCAGGAGGCTTCAGTGCAATAAATTGCCTTTTCTGTGACCACTTCAGCTACCAGAAACGTGAATTTTGTCATACCCTGATGAGGATGCTGCTAGCCTTGTGGGGAGGTGCTCTCTGCAAAGGGTCAGTGTTCTGCAGCAGATGTCTCTGCAGAGCCCGTCATTCCAGGTGTGTCCATTTGCAAGGAGGCTGGACGTTGAGGCTGAAGGGAGGGTGTGGAGAAGAAGGAGGGAAAAAAATGGGTGTTTGGAAGCATGGCAGGGCGTAGTATTGCTTTTGTCAGTCATTGCAGGAGTTACCTGCAGAGGTACTAATTTGTGCCCTGTAAAACCAAGGGGAATATTAGTAGAAGAGCTTGGCAACCTCTGCATTTAATCCCCATGAAGTCAAATATGTCCTTTTCCTGAAGAGCTCAAGCACTTGGGATTACAAACTGCATGAACATCCCTCTGTGTGAACAGTCGTTTGAGAAGCCGGCCACTGAAGCCCTGGTGCAGGCATGGCAAAGGCTTTAGTTTTACTGTACCCGACAGGGCTCCCCCTCACAGTGCTGGCCCTCCTGCTGCAGTGTCTCTCACTGGAGCTTCTTTCATGGTCCAGGATGCCAGTTCTTTTTCAAAAGTGTGACCGCATTACTATTTTAGCTGAGTTGGCAGTCTTATCCTATCTAATCACGGAATCATTTAGGTTGGAAAAGACCTTTAAGATCGAGTCCAACCATAAACCTAACACTGCCAAGTCCACCGCTAAACCATGTCCCTAAGCCCACCATGGTGCCAGGCCACAAGGCTTTTTCTCCTGTAAAGCCTCCTGCCTTGCCAGGCCGGAGCAAGGGCTGCAAGCCTAGAGGTGGTGTGCAGGCGGGGGTCTCGAGGTGGGATGCAGCAGACAGCATGGGACCTCTGGTGGCACAGCTGGCCCTGCTGGCAGGAGGACGCTGAGCCTAGGCATGACTTTAGGTCCTGCTGCTCTGCATAGATACTAGGTGAAATGCTTGTGGAACAAGTAAAGTCTGCTTCTCTGCTTTGTTTAAAAAGGGAAAAAACAAGTTCAGTGGGAGTGATGGCCATGTATTACAGAGGGAGCACTGGCCGCTGTACGGTTGGGTCCACAAAGTGAGGCTATTCACAGGTAACACACACTTGTTATTTAGCCTGACCATATTGGGGATGTTTGAGTATTACAAACTGAGCTTAAAAAGGGAGGTCAATGATAAAAAGGGCTGTACTCAGTTCAACCAAAGGTTCACCTGACTGTCCTGTGTCCAACACTGACCATAAGCAGATGGCAACAAAAGCATAAGGCCAGAGCAGGTATTTAGGATACTCCAAATACTCTTCTGGCCTCCTGTAATTTTCAGCTCATCCTAGGCCACATGCAGGTGTTAGCTGTTTAACAAACCTCAGTATTGTCCAGACTTGCCTTAAACCCATGTAAATATTATTTTTCCAGAAGGTGCTTTGGCAAGAATGATAGAATGGTTTAGGTTGGAAGGGGCCTTAAAGATCATCTAGTTCCAACCCCCTTGCCATGGGCAATGATACCTCCCACTAGACCAGATTGCTCAAAGCCCCATCCAACCTGGCCTTGAACACTTCCAGGGATGGGGCCTCCACAGCTTCCCTGGGCAACCTGTTCCAGTGTCTCACCACCCTCAGACGGAAAAATTTCTTCCTGAGGTCTGATCTAAATCT
>VYXH01005308.1:63230-82018 GCA_013397275.1 Burhinus bistriatus
TTAGCATAGTTTCCAGGAGGATCTGCTCCGTGATCTTGCTGGGCACAGAGGTGAGACTGACTGGCCTGTAGTTCCCTGGGTCATTTTTTTTACCCTTTTTGAAAATGAGGGTTATGTTCCCCCTTTTCCAGTCAGAGGGAACTGGAGTCCTGGAGAAGTCCTGGAGAAGTCCTGGTGGTTTGCTGTCAGTTAGGAGAAGCCATCTTCTCCAGAGACACCGTACCTTGAGAGACTCGCTGCCTGGCCTCGTGGCATGGAGACCCTGGTTCATGTCCGCTCAGCCCAAGCCATCCCCGAGAGGATGAGACATGTGAGAACATGTCCTCTATGCCGCCCAGGAGCCTTCCTATGTTGTGAGGCTCAGCCTCTCCTCCCCACCACAGCGTGTTGCCTTGTACAGAGGAGCAGAAGGCACAAGAGGATGGGGTCTGCCCACTGGTTACCTTGTGTTGCCACCCATGCACTGAATGAACTCGGTGTTCACAGTTTCACCCCAGTCTTGGCAAGGACTTGCTCTGGAACGACAGCTCCCCCTCCTCCGTCTTCTGCTTATGTGTCTCTTAGAGTGGGTCTCTCTGTCTGCATTCAAGATAAACAAGTTTTTCTCCTCCAGTATGTGAAAACCAAGTTAATTTGCATGGTGTATGCTACGAGCTCCCCGAGTGCAGTGGTTCCAGAAAAGGAAGTTGTTCATACTCCTTGACTAGAAGTCTGAGTTCTAGACAGGTTTAGAGCCTGGTCACTTACCCAGGTGGGGGCTTAGGAAGACACATACCGAGAGAAAGCCCTGACTTCTGCAGTGACCCAGCACAGGCGGGCATCTCATGACCAGACCCACACTGACACAAGGCTTCTGCAAGAGAGGGAGCGAGAGGGCTCAGACCTCCCCTGCCAGGCCTTAAATGTTCTGGGACAGGTGCCTGAGAAAACCAGGCAGCAGGTAGGACACTGTCTGCTGGGCTCAGGCATAATTCAGGTGGATTGCAATGTGGTATATGAGAAACCTCAAAGTATTGCTAGTGTCCGTTGTGCAGGGGTTGAAAGTTAACCTGAAGGACGCTGTACAAAGAAAAGGTTGTGCACAATTAGGCACAATTAGATTAAATGCAGACATGTTGGTTTTCACATTGATTTTATTCTTCAAAACAAATACGAGTCAACTGTCCAGAGGCTAGCTGGCAATCTTAGTTGCTGCGGGAAGAAAGGACCTGGCCTGTAGTTTTATAGACCTTCCGTCTGAATTTGAAGTCAGAAACTTGTTTTGGTGGAGCTGGACATGGCACAGCACAGAGTCTGGCAGCGCTTGCTTCCCACTGCCTCCGGATAGCCGAGGTGGGTATGATAGTTTGTCACACCAGAAACAAGGTCAAAGTATGCAGAGCTACACACACCCTTCAAGTACATAGAAACCCCAATGATTAGCCACAGTGAAGTAGTTAATATAAGCCACTATTGGGCAATTAGAGCTCTCGCTGTTTTCTTTAGAGGCGTGTGTGATTCCTGCCAGATAGCACAAGTATTTAATTTCCTGTGATCAAAGAGCAGGGTCCTAACAGCAGAAGTGAAAAGCTATCCTCGTGCTCTGAAAGCTGGGTGTGGGATTAGCTCAAAACGTGAGTCCCTGCTGCGCCGGGGGCAGCTGGCCTGGGCGCTTTGCACGGGAGCAGCAGGAAGCAAACTGCTGCTATTGCACCTTGACTTAGGCAAGTGCAAGTGAACTGGTGGCAATTAAATGGGGCTGAAGCCTTATACCTTGACTTCCCTATGAGAATATGTTGCCTTGTCATCCTTAACATGCAAAGGATATGTCTGCGCTAACGAAACCCTAATAATACCAGTCTTTCTCGCCTGTTCCTTTAGCGATCAAAACGTGTCCCTGTAATTTGCAGAACAAGCATCAGTATTGGGACGTCAGGGTGCAATATGTATGCAAGGAACAATCATAGTGTCTGTAGTACTCAGTGGTACATTAATGGTGGACTTGGTAGCGTTAGGTTAACAGCTGGATTGATGATCGCGAGGGTCTTTTCCAATCTAAATCTTCTATGATTCTGTGTTTATGGGTACACATTACTGCCTATTTCTGGAATTGTGTCAGATACAGGACTTATGTCTAAGTTTATGCAATTTGAAATTGCTAAACCATGGCATTGAACATCCATTTTATAATTGAGAAACTGTTGACAGGAAAAAGAGCAATTGTATCTCAGCTATGTGCAGGTTCTCGTACAAGGTGGACAAAGGGACTCTGCAGAGTGTGGCTTAAATGTTGTGTAGGGCAACTGAAGTCAACAATTAAAAAAAAAAGAAAAGGTCCCTAATTCCCTCTGCTGCAACTCCACAAACAAAGATTACACTGGCTGTCAGGCCAGTCCACTGCCTCAGCTCCTTCCAACTGCCTTAGCAAGCATGCCTTGAAAGGGTTTTGTCAGTTGAAGGTAAAAATTTCCTGTTTCTGTGCAGGTAACAGTCCAAAACATTATCTGTCCAGCAGGAGAAAACTCAGCACTAACTTTCCCCTTCCTTTCCTCAGAAGAGCATCAGGAAGTGGATGCGGGCCATAGGAAAGCTCCCTCTGTGCTTCTCCAGTACTTTTCCAAAGTCCAAGGAGGTGAGCAGCACAGGCATGATTTGCTGATGCTGAGTGTTTAACAAGTGTTACAGTTGTCTTTGTAATTTAGAAACAAGATGAATTTGTTACCCAGCTTGTTTGAGGCTGCAGGAGGTGAAGGGCTTCGAATCCAAGACTTAACAGGGAAGGAACAGGAAAGCAGGGCAGAGGCAGCTGCTGCCCCATCATCCCCACATACGGTGAATACCGACAGGCCTGTGCCAGCAGCGCCAGGAATAACAAATGAGAAGTCAGGTTCCAAAACAAGATTTCACAACCCCTGACACCAAGAAAACTGAAAGATTACTCGTGTTTCCAGAGGCAGAATGTGGCAGGGTGGGAAGAGGAGTCACTGAGTCCTCCCCAGGCAGGAGCTTTAGTCTTGGCTTTGCTGCACCCTCCCCTCTCTGCCATTTCTTTGCAGACACCTGGAATGGAAGCAAGAGGGGACAGTGGTGGCCGGAAACAGCAGTGCCATCCTTGTGACACAGCCGGGGCCCAGACACCAGGGCAAGACCCACCTGGCTGTCCCAGAAAGTGCCGCTATGAATGGAGCTCGCCCGTTGAACAAGCACCGCACTCACCGCAGCACTTCTGGTTGGTCAATCTAGCCCAAGTGAGTGACCTCTCTTACGGTTATGAACCAGGGAGAGAACCAAGAGAGCCTTGATGCCTGTGGCAGCCTCTTCCAGCCTCTCACTGGTGTGCTGTAGAGGATGCGGGCAGCAGTATTTCCTACGTGGAGGGAAGTAATTGCAGAGGGCAATGAAAGCGTCATTTTTCCATTCTGTCAGTTCCAGGTAACGGCAGTAGCCACACTGCAGTGCACACTGTGCACCATCCACTTGGGGGGAAAAGCACACAATGTTGAAGTGAGCATCTTTTGGAAAAGACAAGTTTGCATGTCTTTGGAGATGAGGCACATCGTACAAGTTGCTTGCAGCAAGTTAAGGATGATGGAATCATGGAATTTTTAGAGTTGGAAGGGACCTCTAGAGATCATCTAGTCCAACTCCCCTGCTGACGCAGGAATGCCTAGAGCACATTACTCAGGGCTGCATACGGGCAGGTCTTGAAAATCTCCAGAGAAGGGGACTCCACAACCTCCCTGGGCAGCCTGTTCCAGTGCTCTGTCACCCTCACCGTAAAGAAGTTTTTTCTTATGTTTGAATGGAACTTCCTATGTTCCAGCTTGTGCCCGTTGCCCCTCGTCCTGTCCCTGGGAACCACTGAAAAGAGTCTGCCTCCATCCTCCTGCAACCCACCCTTTAGATACTTATAAGCAAGAATAAGGTCTCCCCTCAGCCTTCTCTTCTCCAGGCTAAAGAGTCCCAGCTCTCGCAGCCTTTCCTCCTAAGGGAGGTGCTCCAATCCCCCAAATCATCTTTGTTGCCCTACGCTGGATTCTCTCCAGTAGTTCCCTGTCCCGCTTGAGCTGGGGAGCCCAGAAATGGACACAACCTGAAGTCTTGAGGGGCAAAAGGTAGAAAATTAATAGCAGGCTTTGCTATTAAGAAAACAACTTTAAGGAATAATATAAAATATTTCTTATTAAGAAATCTCCACCCACTTGCATGCTATAGGAAATAAAAGACAGGAGGATTTCTGTCCCAGTTTTATTTATTTTTTTTTTCCACAATGCCTGCTTCAACAAAAGATTGAAACAGTCAAACTAAAACAGACCAGGACATTATATGCTCATACCATTTACAATATTTACATAATATACATTTTTTTTTTGCTCAAGGGGTAATTATAGCAACTTGGAACAAAAGTGCAAGTGAAAAGAATCACTGGTGTAAAAAGTTAAACTTTCCTGTTGATCATGTTGCAACGCTTGAACTAACAGAAGTAACAAGTGGGGTAAAATGCACTTCATAGAAAGCAAGCGTAGCTGTCAATTCACAGTGACAGGTCCTGCTGAGCTCTATTTACACCAAGCCTAAGCCTAAGCTATTACTCTATCCAGAAAACTGATGAGTGCGTTCACAAGTGATCCCTTCTTCATTTTAATGTTGAACAGCAGAATCTCACTGTTGAACTTTCTATTGTGCAAATAGATAGCAGTTATTTTCAAATGCTATGTCGTACTAAATGCTAAAATATATTTTCACTTTCTTATTATACATGCTATAAAATTACACTAAAAAGTTCAAGTTTCTGAAGTAACAATTACCTTTCTATATATATAATTTTTAAGTTTTTAATTATTTTTTTTTAAATACCCAGGATAAAGATATACCAGCTCCAGTATGGCTGTGTTTTTTCATACGCATCTACCAAAGTCCCATACATAACCAAAGGCTCATCTAAAAGTTAGTTTTCCAGGTATGCTACTTTGGTTGCCCTCTCATTTTCCCTTCCCTTCTTTTTAAAGCACCTTTCCACGTGTCCCACTCCCTGGCTGTGCTACCTTTTGACCTCAGGTTATGCTGCCCTTCCAGTGGAAGGGCTGAAATTCAGTCCCCTCGAATTAATAAGCCAAGTTGCACGGCCAGATGGACAAGCAGCTGGCAACATTTTCACCTCTTGGAGTGTTCCTTCAATACAGTACTGCAACCTCCAGGTCAGACATAATTTAATTTTGTCAAATCCCTGACATCAACAGGAATTACTTTAGATCTGGATTTCATTTCATAGCCATGTACGGGTGTGCTTTTCCACACATAAGCTGTACACCGTGTACTACCATGGCCTAAGTGCAAAACAAAGTGCATGGTGGTCTCAGCTGGATGGTGTTCAACAAAGAGCAGTCTGAATTTTACAGATACAGTGATTTTCTCCATAGTTTTATCCTCAAGTAGCACCAACCATTTAAAATTTTCACCTTTATATATATATATACATACACATACACCTTTTAATATTTTATATATATATACATACATACACACACACATATATGTGGCATCAGTATGTTCACCACAGGAGAAACTTATTTACAATTAGTTGGAAAAATTAAATTGTATCAAGTTACAGTATACCAAAACAAAATTGGCATTTGTGCTTTCTGTTTGTACAGGAGTCACTTTGTCATTTCAAAAAAAGTTCATATTTTTATTTGCATCAAGACATGTCACACAATGAAAAAAGTTAGAAAACAGCTAGGATTGAGAATTATAGAGCATCACCTTTCCTCATATGCCCCATTAAGTCTACAGAATAGCTGCTTTCTATAAAAATCCTCCATTCAAACACCTATGCGGTTACCCAAGCTTGCTTGAGGATCTTCTTAATAAATAATAACACACAGCAGAAGAACCATGCATCCTGGCTTGCACTGTGCACATTCATGAGATAAACGTTTCTGCCTTCACTGATTAACATGTTCGTAAAACAGCACTCAAACTTCATTTTTTACTCAGGACCTCAAAGTGCTTTTAAAAAGAAGGAAATACCCCTATTCTATGCGGCAGTTAAGAGGCACAAGGAATAAGGCTTGAATTACTGTCTTTCACATACCGACCAGGCTGCAGAAACCAAGGGCTTAAACTCCAGATTCTCCCCAATCTGTTTACTGGGTTGGAGAATCCTATTTTCTCAGGCAATCTCTACTCTTGGATGTAGATGCTCATTTATAATCTGGAACATTAATCAAAAAATAGCAGCTCCACAGCTCAAACAGCCCAGCTATACTTCAGTAAAGGTACTTTTCTCTTGAAAGCATGAAATAGTTTCACAAGGAAGCTGTTTAATTAAAACAAAGCTAAGTTTAACCTTCATAGTGATTTAGTAAATACAGGTAGTCTGATACAGCAGGCTGTACGTACCTCTTTGATGGGACTAACAAGTATTTTCTGGCCAATTGTAATTTCAGCACTGGGCTACATAAGAGTGACCGCCTGCCTCATCTCTTTATGCTTCAGTAACCACTGGAGACCAAAAATGTATTGCTAAGATATACAATATTAAATAACTAATTAAAAACTAACAGTGAAATTTTTATTTTTTTTTTATTAAATACAAAGCCTGTCAGGCTGGGTGCTGAAGGAAGACTGCTGCTATCCACTTCAGGAACTAAAACATACAGCACGTGTACTGTTACTTTGCAAGCATTTTAATTATTTTAGGAGTAAGAGGTCTTCTGTGTCCAAATAGGAAGTCATAGCATTCACATTCATTTAAGGAAACATTCATCTCCTCCAGACCACAAACTACTCTTCCTTTAGCTATTACCTATATGCACATTTGCAATGCATTTCCACAGGCTTCTTGTAAATGGAGGTTTCTTCTAGTCCTCTGGTTTGACAAACTACCCTCTTAGAGATGGCTGCAGGATCCCTTTTTCGATGAGGTAAGATTTCAGGGTTTTATACACGCTTAATTGTTGCTCAGGCTGAAGTATCAACAGCTGTTTCAGTAATTTACTGGGATTTGGACCCCTGTCAATGAAAAAAGAAAATTTTTTTTGTGAGCAGAAGCTCTGAAGAAACTTTTTGAGAGGTTTCCGTTTTCCTCTTGCTGCACAAACAATGCCATCCCTTTTTTGGGGACACCAAGTTATGGATTTCTCCCAGTCTGTCTCCTCAGGAGGCATGGGTGAGTATTACTGGCAAAGCATTCTCCTTAGTCAATCTGAACAGAAACTAAAAAGCATTTCTTGTATTTGCTGTCAAATGGGGATATTAAGAAGGCTTATGACAAATAAGATTCACTGATTCATCCTTAATCACTGTAATCAACATTTTTCGTCAACAGATCTTTTTTAGTTTACTGTCTGTTGCCAGATAAGATGTGTACTATTGAACTAAGTGGAAAGTTGGGCAAGTTGGTAAAGAAAACCACAAATTAAACCAAGCTTTTCTAAAGAACAGCCTCATTTTTAGCTACTCACTTATTTACAGGCTACTTCTAAGATGGACTGAATACGAGGCAAAGAATCTGTTGCTGATTAGGTATCTAATAACTATTTATCCATATCGCATATAAACATGGGTCTTACCGCTTTGAGAGCGAACAGTTTTCTGCACAACATGCTGTTAATTTCAGCAGTTAGAAGAGGCCTAGCTAAAAAGTAAAGTTACTGAACAAAATTGGTCCTGTTTTACCTCAAACCAGGACATTTTACAAAACTAAGAGCATGTATCAGTTTAGACACCTACAGCCCCTTGATCCCCCCCTGCCCCAGGAACTAAAATGACTGACTGTAAGAGAATTGTCATTCCCATGATTTCAGGGAAGATGAGCAGTATTTTTAAGAAGTTGTCTCCTCTCTTTAACCATAGTGTTTTCATCTTAAACAGAGTATCAGTCAAGCAACTGAGAAATACTGAAACTCTGAACTGTAGTCTCACAACCTACAGGCTCTTCAGAAACCACACAGGGAAAGCAGATGCTGCAGCATCCCTCCTGCTCAAAACCCCATCTTCATACCTCCCTGTAATCAGTAAATTCTAGTAAAACTTCTAAGAGGCTGCTACACAAAACTGTCTGGTACTTAGGGTACACAGGTTAC
Source organism: Burhinus bistriatus (assembly GCA_013397275.1). NCBI lineage: Eukaryota > Metazoa > Chordata > Aves > Charadriiformes > Burhinidae > Burhinus > Burhinus bistriatus. Next base: position 71,297 of record VYXH01005308.1, read on the forward strand.
CTTCAACAGCAGTCACAGAAACATTAAGGCATAGCCTGAACCTGACACAAATCCTAGGCAGTGACATATATTTTCTTAATAGTTCTGTATTTGAAATCTTTGCATAAATCCAATTTAGAAACCTGCAGTCTCCACTATGCTAACAGTGCAGAACTTAACTCATATGAAGTAACTATGGTACAGCTCCTCCGCAAGCTTAAGTAGTTAATATTGTAAAAAGCCCATACCTTATGAAACTGGTGATATAGACATGAACGAAAGTGGCCATCAAGTACTGACAATCAAAGCGATCCATTATTCCACCATGCCCAGGGATTGTGTCTGCAAAATCCTTTTGGGTGTGAAGGATGCAGGGGAGGGGAAAAAAAACCCACATGGTCAGTGATTCCTATGAAACACGCTAACAATGTGTCACTTGACAGCAGCACATTAAGGCCCCAATTAAGGCACAGTTTCACTGCACTGAGCCAAAAGTTAGCAAGAGCCTCCTTGCTAAAGGAGTTTTTAACTGCAAAGGTGAGACAAGGGGTAAGAAGAAAAAGAAAAGATGAAGCAACTTGTCCACAGTGTCACACAAGAGGACAGCAGTAGGTCAGATGCAGGTTTGCCAGTGCTGAGTACACTTGCGTGCCTATACATACTTCATTCTGTAGCAAGCCTCTTAAGCTAATGGCTGTGTTTCTTGCCTCTGCAGAATCTAATTCTCTTCTAATTGCTTTATCCTCTACAGGTCACTGCTGCTGAAGCACTTGTTACCAGGGAATATATTTTTGCTACAAGAGAAGCAGTGACCTGAGGACTCTTTCCACTGTCTAACACTGGCTTTGCAAGTCGTACTGCCCATTCACCTGCCATTTTTTTCACTGGGTTCTTGGTAACCATAGTTAAAAAAACATAATGTGTGTATACAATATAAATATATTTAACAGAATCAAAAAATCCTGTAGTGAAAAAATTATCACTACTTAAAAAAATATTTCTGATGCAAACAAAGCTTGATACACTACCTTTGTGTTACCTGATCTTGTCTGTAGAACAGCTTCATAAGTCGAAATACCCTCATGTATCCTTTTTGTCATCCATACTCATGTGTGTACCCGCTGGGTGAAAACCCTGACAGTTATGTGGGGCAACTGCCAGCAAGTTAAACCAGTCCTGTGCTAGTGCCACTCCAGCCCTCCAGCGCTGGACAGGCACGGAGTGTCCAACCTAACCTATGTGCTGCCTTCAGTAACAATTCTACAATATCCCTGTCTTCCTGACAGTCCTTTGGTCACCACCTTGGGGCCCAGAAGTATTAAAAACAAGCAAACAAACAAACAAAAAACTCTTTAATGTTCTACTTTAAGAATAAGTGTTGCTTTTCAGAAGCATTTTTTTCCCCCAAAAAGCCCTTCTTCACACAAACAGTCTTTTGCTACCTGGACGTACAGGTACAACAGCGCACGAGGCTGTAGATAGCAAAGTGCTGGGCAAGCTGCTCGGATTGGCATAAGAAAGAGGGTAAGTACAAGGACATGTATGGGAGTTCAGCACAAACAGAGAAGTTTATATGCTTCTGTGCAAAGCACATGCCAAAACTGGTGGACATAGGGAACAATAACAAGAACAACAAGAAGCAACGGGATAAGAATTACAACAGTCCTACCAGGACATAAAGAAGGTCAGGAGAAAATTTGGGGCTGCCCTCTTCCCATACTCGTGCTGCCACTTAATACCAGCCAGGGACAACACTGCCACAAGCGACAGCGCGCACCTTGCACAAGTGACAGCGCACACCTTGCAATAAACAGAGGTTAGCAAGTCACATCATTTGCCAATACACACTCTTGTTACAAGGTGGCACTGTATTGGCAAAGGCAGCCAAACATCTCATGCTTTGGTGCACCTGACGCGTCAGCATCTGCGTGCGACACACATATTGGTAAAACACAGCCAGCCACAATCCGAAGGGTAAACCACTGTCAGTGCTTCTTAGGCATATACAGATTGCCTTTCATGTCAAGTAAAATATCTCACACCTTGCTTGTCTAAACCACTTCTACAACATGACTTGGAAGAGTAATTATCAACCAAAATATGAAACCAAATTATTCTTAGATTTCCAGCACATGTTGATTATGCCAAGTTTTAAGAATGACACATACACATATCTGATAAAACTACATACTGTTGCTGATTCTAAAAAAAGCTCAAACATCATCACACGTTAGTAGAAACACTAGGTACTACAATGAATGGTTAAAAAAAAAGAAAAAAAAAAACAACCCAGCTCACCAATTTATCTAATTCAAAGAGAAAACCAAAACAAAAACGGCTTACAGGAGTCATTACTCACCTTGATTTTGAAAGCTCTTTTAAAACCACTGGCAAAGAATCCTCCAAATGGCCCAATTAATGAGGCAAATGTTGACAGTGCAATGCTGTGCATCTGAAATGGGTACATATTCACCGTTTCCTACAAGAAAAATAATTAGCACTGTATTTCAACATGTTTGATTGTAGGTATTTTAAGCTTAAATATTTTAAAATGGGGCTCTTACAGAGCAAATTTCCACAAAGCTCCAGTTTTCCTGACACAAAGTAATACTGTAAAGAAAGGAAAGTAGACATTGTAGAAAGCTGCTGAAAGATCTGGTCATGTGAACAGGATGAAGTATTTGGGGTTGCTAAAGCAGTTAACTGTAACAAATTATATGATTTGCAGCCAATCCCTTAGTTGATCATAACGAATATAACTACTAATTCCATAACGAGCTATGGGACTCTCTAGTCTTTCCTGGCTCTTCTTCTCCAGCTCCATTTCCTGTAAACAAAGGAGCTTTCCACAAATTCCTAGTATTGCTCTAGTAAGTGGTCCAATGCTCTCCATGAACTTGTCACCTTCACGCAATTCACTGTCACTTCTTTCAAGTGCTCTCACAAGATAGATATGGATTTTGCACTAGTCTTCCATACCGTCACCTTTGTGTACATAGAGCAATAATGGGAGATAGGTTTACTCCCATTAATACTTTTTGGTTTGCATTTAAACAGGTATTGTTCTTCTCAGCCTGTTCACAGGCTTGAAATTTGTTTTGATTCATTCAAGTTCTTACAGATAAGAGAGACTTCATTGGCAACAGGTACCTGTTTTCCTTCCTGACACAGATTAAAAAAAAAAGGGGGATATTTTGTTGGTTGGGGTGTTTTGAGTTTGTTGGGGAGATTTTTTGGTTGGGGTTTTTTTGGTTTGTTTGGGTTTTCAGGGTTTTGGGGTCATGGTTTGGCGTTTGGTGGGTTTTTTTGTAACTTAGCTTTGAGCACTTTCAAGTACAAACACCAGCCTTTGAGGGAACTCTATGCTGGCCTCATCACTGAAAGCAGAGCACACCTCACCTGGCAAGTCTTGATAAACACCACCTATAGCTGAAAAATCCTGTACCTTGTGTTTCTGATTTGCATCACAGCTGGCCAACACCAATAAACTTCTTGACTACTTTGTGCAGTGATCTTAAGACACCTTTCTTTTAGGCTAAACTATTCAGTTGGTCAAACAGAAAAGTTTATGAGTTAGAATTAAGTCAATTTTGTTCGCAGAACACAAGGCTCAACATCTTTTGACACCAAGCAAAATGTCATATTTCTGTGAGAGAACATCAGGAACTCAGTAACAGAGGGAAAACCAAAACCAGGCTGTTGCCCAAACAAGAATATTCAATTTGACTTTCTATAAAGAGTGCTAGAACTCATTCTCTCCTCAAAATGCTTGTTAGAGCCTGGCAAAAGTATTCCAGAAGGGCACGTGGAACTACCATCTCTTTTTAGGGTTAACTGATAGCTCTCTATTAGACTGGCACAGAGCTGGGCATTCCCCCCTCCTTCCCCTTTACCAAAATACACAATGCGCTGAGCCACTGCGCAGGCGAGGGGAATGCTGCAGAACACACTCGTTCTGCCTTTATCCCAGTCACCTCCTCTTTGCCCTGAAAGAAAGATAATGACAGACTGCTTTGTTTCTATTTGGTATTCTCTTCCTGTTGGAGTGCCTCTGGAGCCTGTGACTTCGGAAGCACTGCTTTGTACAGTAGGATAATTGATGACCTATTTCCTGACAGCTCACTTAAAAGAATTTGCAGGCTGGGTGTGAGGAAAAGGGCCGGTGACTACATTACATGGAGCTATTACTGGTACTCCTTTTTCAGGCAGCATGGGAGTAATGGCACTAACGCACAAGATGCTATGTGGTGAAGAAAGTACAACTCCAATCCTAACGGCAGTTACACAGTAGCTGAAATGCAATGAAGTTCTACAAGATTACTTAAGCCTGCTACTAATTCAGGCCATAACAAGGCTTTGTCCACTTTCCATAAAAATTTAAAGGTTGCCCTTCAAAAATAGGTTTGTCTGCAAAATGCTTCAGTGGCATCAGTTTCCAGCACAAAGAGGATACAAGCCACAAGAACACAGAAGGGTTTCCTTGAGTGACTCCAGCAATGCATTTCAGTTCTGCTTGCGTCACCACCTCCCTCATATGAGCAACAGACAGGCTCATGCTATCGATGCAGTTCTTATCCTTCAAGCCTTACCAGCATTCATATACCTCTCTAAAAAGGTTTAGAAAACCATTCAAGCTGGAAAGTACAATTTCAATTTTACCCAAAGCCTTGGTTTTTTTCCTTACCCATCCCAACACAGCCTGAAGCAACGGTGGCACAGAGTACTTCTTCATCTGAAAAAGCTCTGAAGGTTCACACTCCGTCACAAATCTGTTGGTTTCACTGTTATATTCCACAGGGCAGACAAAGTACTGATGTTGAGCCAAAAAATAGGAAAACTGAAAAGCAAAACAAAGACTCCTGAAGTAGGCATTTGTTGTTACAGTCAAAAATCATACTGTAATGGATGGCTTTGTCATCACAAGCTGAGGGTAATGAAAATCTTTTTAATAACAAAGAGACCCAGAATGGAGTAAAATCAGCCTGTTTAAGTTGGAGAATGCCTCAACAAGCAGACAAATGTTCAATGCACTTAGTGCTGATTCCCCAGCTTGTTTTCCTTTTCATATCTCTCAGATTCATATCTACTGGATGTTTCTGCATTATAAAATCCCAAAATGTTAGCCACTCGTCATTTTTTGCAGTTCATTTCTCCATTAAAGCTTGAACTATCGCTTCTACCAAGTTTGGCAGTTATGAGTTCTGCTGACCTTGGTGATAAATCACTTATCAGAACAGTTACTGTATGCTGTTATTATCTTCTATGAATATTGTCAATGTAAACTACTTCTCAGGAGAAATGTCATTATAAAATATGTAATACAAAAGTACTACTTTACAAAGCATAAATAATGCAATCAATAAACTTCAGTTTCAAAATAGGGATGCAACTAATACATAAACCAATTCCAGGTATAGTAACAGTAATGGCAAAAATGGTCAATATAACCTATTCAGGAGAGGTGCAAGCCTTGCCTAGGCTTTCCAGCTAGTTACAAATTGGCAGAATTTTCTAGCCAAAAAAACAACCCTCACGCTTAGGTTTTCAGCAGTTTGAGATTACCAAATTTGTCAGTAATTTTACTTCAAGTAAAAGCAGAAAGTTGAAGACTGAACCTATACAAGGAAAGTCCTGTGGTTACTTACAATAAATCCAAACACAACTGTGGAAAAGAAGCCTCCAATGAACCCTTCCCACGTCTTCTTGGGAGACAGCTAAGCACAAAAGAGATAGCGTTAGCCTCATCTGTTGCATCACTGAACCCTTTTTTTACTCTATTTCTGGACATTGTGAAAATTAAGCTCCTATTTGGTTTTTCAAAAGTACGTGTGAAATGAATGTCAGCAGCTGCAGCCACCAAACATGATAAACAGAGAACTACAGTTAGGCCCTGTCCCAGGCAAGGACAGAAAGTGCTACAGTTTGGTTGGTGCCACTGGGCAGCTTGAGGGAACAGAGAGCTCCATTCCCATCTGCTGCTGCCGTCTGGAGGCTGTTGCCTGCCTCTGGCCACAGCTGACCCTGAGTAAGCAGCTGAGCTCCTTCAAGCAGAAGACTTGGAAACCCTCACAAGCATGCTATGGCTCTGTTGGAGACCTCTGCTACCAAGTGCACATTTAGATAGCAACAGAAGCCTATTGAGGACGCTCCTCGAGAGACGCTAGCGTTCTACATACAGACTGGCAAACTAATACAACAAATAACTGCAGGCCTAGAGAGATCAGTGTAGCAAGCTGTTTTCTTCATCAAATTCTATCACATTTTCAATTTAGGAGCAGTTTAATATCAGAACCAACTAAATACCCGAAAGTTAACACGGCAACATCACAAAAATAATAATTCATGGCTTTCTGTGAGGTCTTGCATATTCTACTGGAATAGGAAGATTACTAGTTAAGCCCTTCTCAGTGCTACATCAGTGAGACCAGATGAGGAATACGTATATATACCTAGCAGCTTATTTCAAATTACAGTTTCTATACAGTAAGGATGCAGTTAAACCTACATATGAAATCCAAAAAGGAAGTGATTATCATAGAATCATAGAATGGTTTAGGTTGGAAGGGACCTTAAAGATCATCTAGTTCCAACCCCCCTGCCATGGGCAAAGATACCTCCCACTAGACCAGATGATTGCTCAAAGCCCCATCCAACCTGGCCTTGAACACTTCCAGGGATGGGGCCTCCACAGCTTCCCTGGGCAACCTGTTCCAGTGTTTCACCACCCTCAGACGGAAAAATTTCTTCCTGAGATCTGATCTAAATCTACCCTCTTCCAGTTTGAAGCCACTACCCCTCGTTCTATCACTACATGCCCTTGTAAAAAGTGCCTCTCCAGCTTTCTTGTAGGCCCCTTTCAGCTACTGGAAGGCTGCTATAAGGTCTTCCCGGAGCCGCCTTCTCCAGGCTGAACAACCCCAGCTCTCTCAGCCTGTCCTCATAGGAGAGGTGCTCTAACCCTCTGATCATCTTCGTGGCCCTTCTCTGGACCTGCTTCAACAGGTCCTTGTCCTTCTTATGTTGGGGGCTCCAGAGCTGGACACAGTATTCCAGGTGGGGTCTCACGAGAGCTGAGGAGAGGGACAGAATCACCTCCCTCAACCTGCTGGCCATGCTTCTTTTGATGCAGGCCATGATACGGTTGGCCTTCTCGGCTGTGAGCACACATTGCTGGCTCATGTTGAGCTTCTCATCCACCAACACCCCCAAGTCCCTCTCCTCAGGGCTGGGTCTCGATCCATTCTCCACCCAGCTGGTATTTCTGCATGGGATTGCCCCAACCCACATGCAGGACCTTGCACTTGGCCTTATTATAAATGATGATACAATAGGCTTGAACTGTATTATACTGTAATGTCAATATTACATTTACATTAATCCCAGTTTCCACTCACAAATCTTCAGAAACAGAATAGTCAGTTTGGTTTTTTAGCAAAGATGTGTATCATGCAGTACAGCAGAAAGTATTTTTTCCATGAACATGTTTTTGAACAAGTATCAAAAATGCTGTAAATTGTTAAAGCTTGTAAATGAGGAAGTGCCTCAGTACATACCTTAATTAATGGAGTTCTGCCAAAGAAGAACCCAAAAATGTAGGCGGTAATATCATTGCAGATAACACTTGAAATTGGAACCAGAAACCTAGAGAAAAATATAAAAACTTTCATGGAGAAAAAGAAAAGCCGCCCAAACCTAAACACAAGACAGAAATTGAAACAGCAGCATTTCTTTCTGGGAATTTTTTCTATAATATTTAGAAGGAATTATGTTTCATAACATGTTCACCTAGTTCCCCCATGAACAGCATATTTAGCTATACTGGTTTTAGTCTGCAGCCAGTCAAGACCATTACAGATCCATGTTAGTTCAAGTTAAAATATGATTTTGGTGCATGAGCTTAAAAAAGTGAACAGGCTGGCTTTTTCCTATCAGACTTGAAGACTGGTACCACAGTTAAGAAGAAATCAACAGATATAAACATGTTAATGTTATTGGTAACATCAAAACAAGCAAATTACTTGTAAAGTTTAATGATACCTAAATTTTATAAAAAAAAAAAAGAAGTTTTCTTTTTTTTCCTCCTGTCAGTTTGGAGCAGCCTGTGTTAGCTTTCTAAGTGTTCTTTGCATGCAGACAGCATCTAAATTTGTTACTCAAGCCTGTTAACCTCTTTTTTTTCCCCTTTTCAAAGCAGGGATGTATTAATAACCTAAAAGTCAGATTTTGTGACCATCTGCCAAATTGCCTAGCACCGGTGGAAATAAGAAATAGCAGGCTAACAAGTCAACTAGGTTCAGTTTTTGGCATGTGAACATGATCGCGATGAGAAGAATCTGTTTATACAAACTTTGTCAAAGGCTTTGGGTTTTCTTTCTAACTATGAGCACGTCTTTTCTGCAATAATCTCTCCAGTTGTATATATATCAGGAAAAGAAAAAGGAGAACATGTAGTAATATGTCCTTGGAAGAACGCAAATCATCTTCATGTGCTTCTTCCTTCCTTCTCAACTCGTAACTTACCCTGTCCCTAAAGAAGTGGGGGGGCAGGAAAATATACCCGCTCTTTTAGGAGCAGTTTTAAGTAATTGAGTTTAACTGCATGATCAGAATTTAATATGTCATTGGAAATGGGGCATTAAGATGACCCAACAATATCCAAGATTTAAACTCTTAAAATATTTTAAGTAATTTGAATTTAACTGAACAGGGAAGGCAGCCAGATTGGGGATTTCAAATTAAATGGTCCAACTTAGATAGCTCTAAGGAACCTGAAGCTCCCAAGTAATTGAAAAAGAATTGCTGGATATTCACCCATTCAGCAAAATGCTATGGAAATTATTTCACCAAGCATGCAAGCAATCCTATTCCTCACAAGTAAATGAAGTGGCTGTTCAAAACTACCATACTTGCGGCTGCAAGAGGTTTCTGCTTCCTCTCCTGTATCCTTTACCACACTGCTCCCAATTCCTCCGACTCCCCTTCCGACTAGACATTAACGCTCCTTTAATTTGTGCTGCTTTAACTGTTCCCACAATTATTCCCTAGTCGGAAAGAACCAACCTTTCAATGCAATAGAGTTACAAATCAGTTTATTACTGTTCCCTTACCAGATCATGCCTTCAAAGAGATTTTGGATGACAAGATGAGATTGAGTTACAGTGATCAGCAAAGTGACATGAGTCCATGCGAACTGTTAACAATGCAACAACACAACAGTTAGTGAAAACACCAATCTACACACCTTGATAAATACTGACATGTCAGCTAGAAGAGCTACTTAGGAGCTCACAGGAAAGACCAGTTCTAGTGATAATGCAAGAGATGTGTGCATACAGTATATCACAAGTTGGCTGGCTTTCTGAAGCAAGTACTGAAACTTTAACAGGTTCCCCCACCACTTACCTCCACCCAGAATTTTTTAACATGCGGTTTAACATCTGATTTAATAAGACATACACCTTCAGCATGAAAGCAGCAAAGAAATGTAAGCAATGTGATATTCTGTATATACGTATAACAGACATGTTAGAACTGTAACAACAAAATGGCAATGAACTACTCATGAAAGAGTCACATTACACAGATGTGGATATCTCTCATAACAGAATACCAGTCCTCTTCGGAAACATGAAAATCCTCAGGATTAGCACAACCAAAGTGTTAATTTTTATGCACATGGTCATTTAAACATTAATTTTCTTCAGTATTACTGTATGTACTTGGTGTTTATTCTGTAGCGCCAGTGTACAATGAAGTGGTTTCCAAAAAGTTTACCAGTAAAGATTCTAAATTAGATTTTATTTTCCAAAAGTTTTTAAATCAAGAACTGGCAGTTTTTCCAAGAAACACCAAATTTAAGCACTCTAAATGTCAGAGCAATTTAACACTCAGAACATCCTACTTCTTTAATTCTCTTCTAACACGTGTTTTCCTATGGCAGCCAGCATCTACTTCCAATTAAGACAACTGAAGAAGGCTGAAAGGGGGAGGTGCAAGAACTAACTAAAAGTTTCTGAAAATATTACCTGTTGGTTAATTAAAGCATCTCTGCAGTAAATTTTTAGTATTTGTACAGTGATACTGCAACACCACCTAAACCCAAATGGCTACTCTCCTTGTCTGTTCAAACACTGCATTGCCACACAGTGGCTACATGACCTCCCTCTGTTCTACCGCAATTCTTAGGTAGTCACACCTTAATGTCTTCTGGGCAGGTACCAAGTCATATGACTGACACCACATTTTATCTGCCTTCTTTCCAGAAGGGGAAAAAGGAAACAAAATCATGGAAAATTTATATATTTACACTGTGCTAATCTGAAGATGAGGACTTTTTTTGCAGATCAGAAGACAGAGACCATCTCTCCTAGAAAAGCTGCATATCCTTGTGAGGCAGGTTCTCCTACAAACAGGGTAAATTTTTTTAAGTAAAAGATTTTTTTTTTACATGCTCTTACAGGGCTCAGCGAAGTCCTAGTCTAGAGTTAGGGATCCTCAATGGTAAAGTGCTACCCAAAGCACTGGAGAACCAGAGGGGTTAACTGCATCCCTGGAGCCTTAGGAAACCTTTAAGGTTGTGCAATGCCCTGACTGCTCAAGTTCTTTAAAGACAGGAGCTGTACTGCATTACTGTTTTACTGTTGCTTCTAGTCATTCCTATATAGAAGCTGGGGGGGTCAGTGGGGTTTTTTGGGTTTGGTTTGGGGTGGTTTTTTTGTGTTGTGGTTTTTTTGTTTGTTTTGG
>VYXH01005308.1:82057-102710 GCA_013397275.1 Burhinus bistriatus
TTTTTTTTTTTTTTTTTTTTTTTACCTGTGATGTTACCAGATTAGTTTTTGACCTGTAAGATACGTACAAGAAAAAGGTTCATACTCTTCATTAGCTACTATGCTGTTTATTAGGTGGACAAATACAAGAGATGAGAATGCTAGTTTTTTTTAATAGGTTAATGATCTATTGAGGCACGGCACTTAACTGCTGTTAAGTATCACAGAATAAATCTTCCACGTAGGGGTTAACATCAAGTTACCTTCATAATACTTCAGAGGGGCCTCTAAAAAGTAGCACTTGAGTCACAAGAACCACTTCCCACACTATGCTGAACTATTTGTCTTTAGACCTGGGAGGGAGATGCACACCCCTTTCTCCAGGAATCTCTTTCATATCAGCCTATCACTAAGGGAAACGTATCACATCGTACATGCACAAAGCCTCACCACTTACAGCTTGTATTGGCTGAAAGGCCACATCCCGTGATATAATAAGCTGCAAGGTGAATAGATACCAAACAGCCCACCACTTGATTTCATGCTACTATGGGTTTAAGCACATTTTCCCCACCCCTCTTGCAAGCTATTTTATGAACAGAGGGACATGACTGTTTCCAGTGACATTCATAACATGAGTGACCACAGCAAAGTTGGTAATACACACCATGTAAAACTGCAGACGATAATGTTTCTTCACTAAACTCAAAACAAACATGCAGAAGCCTGTAAAACAAAGCAGGTATAGTTTGTACCATCTTATATTTAATTACACTGAACTGTGATATACCAGTAATCCTCTTCCCTTGGAAGCAGCTTTTAATCCCTCTGCTTAGGAAGTGTTTGCTTGTATTTGGTTAAGTGTACATATAGAATTACTCTCATCAGAGCACAAGATTTAGTTAACAACAGTAAAGAGCATCCATTTCACTACTTACAAGATCCCATTGTAGACATCAATTTTTAGGGGAGGAGACCATCACCTTTAAAAAACACTCAAAAACCAGGTTGACAAGCTGGTTTTGAATAATTAACAGAAATAATTGAAAGGAAAAGACCAGCTTGTCCCTTTTCCCCAGACAGGCATACAGCTGCATCCAATGCAAGCACGACGTGCAGGCATTGGAGAATTCAACTGACTGAAAGAAACATTCTGGGGGGCTAACAGAGCTCCTCTTCTCCCTTAGGGCAACTTCCCGCACCAGCAGGGTCAGAGGTCCTCAAAAAACCCTTAACCCTGGGGACAGCCCCTCAGTGACCCCACGATCCCAACGCGACAGCCACCAAGGGGCTCTGCTATGCTCTGACTCCTGCTTTTGCTCACAACTGGCTTGTCTCACCTCTCCCCTCACCACCCTTCAGTGGTCACAATGCATTTAGTTAAGTTAGTTTCCTCAGGCCAAAGCCAGCTGGAAAAGGCCAAGTCTTGCAAAGCTGGTTTCAAGTTTGCGATCTAAGCACTGATTAGAATTTTTATTTGGTTTAAAAAAAAAAAAAATTAACAGCAGACAGACTGACAGTACATCATGAAGAGCTGGTGTCAATATATTTTACAAGTATTTGTAGCATAGCAGTCTCCTGTCTGTTAGGCCAATCTGAGCCTTCAATTGATTTAATTTTAGGCTAAAGTAATATTAACTGCATTGCTGAAAACACTGTGGGCTATATTTACGTGTTCACAATGCAATAGCAAACACACACACACACACCCTGCCCCAGGACTGCCAGCTCATGTCTCTTCTTCCTAGACAAGAGGTTTTTAAATAGTCTTTCTTTGGATAGGGAGGAAAATCTATGCATGAGGCAAGTATCTGAATATCTTGCAGACAAAATAAAGCCTCAGGCATTTTGAATAATCAGTTTAAAATATATTGGTAAATCTTATTGCTATAGACTTAGCAGAACACTTGCACCATAAAGCATCAACACAGCACAGCAACTACACATACAAGTCATTTCAATAGACTGCCAAAATAGCATTCATGTATTCAGGTACTGAGCCCCAGTTCTTCAGTGATCAAAATTAATTCATGTCAACTTCTCTTGAGCGCTATTAGCTCAACTTTCTCAAGATCTACTTGCTTAGGCTGCTTTCTTCTCAGTGAATGTAAAATTTACATTCATCTTTTCACAGGAAAAATGGAACTGTGAACACCTAATTTCTTCAAACATCAAGAGGAAAAAGAAACTGAAAGGGCATAAAGCTGGGGAGCAATTATTTAATTAAAAAAAAAAAAAAAAGAAATAAGCACAGAAACAAATGCAGCACAAGGTTCTTTCATTTTTGCCATTTCTTACACTTACCTGTTAAATAGAGTGCAAAAGATATAAACCTGTGGTAACGAATTAGGAATTGAAGCTGTTCTCTTCTCTGAACAAATGTAGCAAAGTAATCAGCTACAGTCTCTCCATAAAAGAAGTAGTTCACGCAGAGCAAAAAGTACCTACGACATACAAGAGGTAGCAGTTATTTAAACAAGATAATATGTATTTAAGTGTCATTCTTAAAAACAAAACAACAAAAAAACCCAAAATAAAAAACACCACACAAGGAAACCAAAAGGGTAGAAGAGACATGCAAGAAAAATAAAATTCAGGTATAAATCCAGTCTTATACTTCTGTGTCAGTATCTCCTCTGACAAGCCAATTTTTATAATTTACTTCTTCTAAAGCAACCACACTAGAAAAAGAAACACTTTTTGCAAGATACAGTTGGAAAAGTCATTTCATCCTTAACTACAGTATTGGATACTCCAAACCTAGGCAAGTCATTTTCAGATATTCTAAAAGTACAGAACAAGTATCCACTATCATCAATATTGACACAAGCAATTCTGCATATTCTTTTCCTGTATCCTAATAAGGGTAGTTTGTGATTTCTGCCTTACAAACAGGATGAATCCTCTGAAGTTACGGAACAGTGAATTTGACATGGGGCTTGAGGATCTGAATGTAACTATACTTTTGCCATTTGGTCTGAAGATTCTCATCTGAAAGAGTTACTGCTGCATCTCCTGCTCCACTCCACCACACACTTTGCCTTTTAGCTTTCTTGACAGAGCAATAATCTTACAGGGTTAAATCCATCACCTAACTAGTAAATGCAGCTGTTACTACAACTATTTCAAAACAATTTTGTGGGAGTATGTCCAACACCAAAGGTTCAATTGAGGTAAAATGTCACCTTCAGCCACCTGTTTTTCAAGGATCTTTCCTTGAAAATTGAACTTGAAATTCCTTTCAGTCAAAACAGTCAGTACAGAAGTAATTCTGTCACAGGTTTTCATACAAATTCACTCAGCTTTCTAGAGTTAAGTCACAATGGGATCTCAAATGCCAAGGCTGCACTCAATAAAAACTAATAAATAGCAAATCCATAACCACTAAGAGATGCACCTGTCTAGGCAACACACTTTTCGGCTTATTACCAAAGTCAGCATCAGAAGATGGCTGTGATTCAAGACTGAATCTCCAGATAGGCTCAGAGCAATCAGTACTCATTCTCTTCCCCTCAACAGATGTTAACGCTCACTTTGCAAGGCTTCACATCTCTACCTAAGCCAAATAATTGATGTTCAGACTACCAACAGGATTCTCTCATTGTACTGAAATGTCTTAATATTTAGCCTTAGTGGCAAGATGCTGGACTGAAAGGAGCTTTGACGTTACCTAGCGTGGCAATGCAGAGGAGTTGATTTTGAGCTGCACATATGAAAGTGATGGTGGTCAACTGCAAAAGTAGACTAAGTGGTAGATTGCATATTTCCTCCCCTAAAAATTTTGGCAAGACTGCAGAATCATTCACGTATAAGTCTGCGTTAGCTGTAGATCCAGAAGCCATGGACTAAAGCAGACAGTAGATCAGTCCGCTGGATAATCCAGGAGTGACCAGAGGGGAACTGATTAGCATTTACAGAAGAGCCAACAGCAGGAATCCACCACATTACACAGTAAAGTTACTTCTAGAAGTGAAGAAGCAATGTGACAAGAGACAGGGAGTAGCCTAGATATATAAATTCCTTAAAAAACCAAATCCAACACAAACCCAAAACAACACAACATAGGTCGTGTCTGAAGAATTATGTCCTTAAGCACCTTAGAGACTACATGTTCCCAACACCCTCCTATAACACTGACTCTAATCAAAAGTTCTTCCCAGAACTCAGAAGAAGAGTTGATTTCCCCAGTTCTATCCAGCCCTATATCAGTGGGACATTGTCACAAGTATCTGGGATTTGCCAGAAAAATTAATCTTTAGGCTTTCAGAAGATCCCCCAACACTATATTTATGCAGTCCTGTGATTAACTGCCTGATTGGAAAGGTTTTAAAGCTTATATGTTGTTATTTTAATTCTCTCTGAGTGTGAAGAGGAGCCTCTAAGGTGCCTGTTCTATTTTTTTCTTGTGCAAGGTTAACAGCCAAAAATAAAAAAAAAATCAAAGCAGTTCAGGTAATACATATCAGGTGATTATTTGGCTATGCACATTTTTAGATAGCTTACACATGCTCAGTTCTGACTTAAAGCATATATGTACACATACATATACATGTACACATATACATATTTATAACAAGGAAAAAAATTGAAGTAGTAAAAGGCCAACTGACTTGTCCAAGTTCACAGGTGGAAGACAACTACAGAATCCTGTATTATAGGCAGATGTCAAGTTTTATGTCTGCACATGACCTACAAAGCTATCATTCCAGCATGACAGGATATGAAGAACATGAAGATTTAAGTTTCATATTCCTACTTATTGACATTCTTGCTTGCTACTCACCAGCTGAGGGATCTAAACCACGGTAAATCATACGAGTGGTAGACTCTGTAACCTATAGTAATGATTTCATGGTAACACTTCACTTGGATGCTTAAGACCTAAAATAAAAGAAATAGAAAACTATGTAAATGTGCTGCAGTTGTTTCTTAAAGGCAAGTACTGCAACCTGCATTAAGGGGAGAAATTATTCTGAATTCAAATTCCACACAGAAAACAGACAGCTTCAAAGCAAGTCCAAGGAAAACTAAAGCTCCATTTAACACCCCCTCCCCCCAAAATCACTACGCATACTGAGAAAAACCACTTTGGGCTACCTGCAAGAATACACTCACGAAACAAGGGAAAGCTCATGACTTTTCATTAAAACAGCTTGTCAGCAGCAGGTCAAAAATGCATCCTACAAAGAAGGCTCTTCCATTTCTTTTGGCTGTTTTACCTTTAGATTTAGTTTAAGAATTATTTTCTAGGCTCAATGGAAAAAACTAGCTGTGCAACACAACTTGGACACCCAGGTCTTCCATTTCCAAGCATCTCATTAAGGGCAATTAGCATTGATGATTAGAAGCAAAACTTGTCTAACCCAGGTCAGAATGTCATACCATCCACTGTCTTCATTTTGTTTTGCTGATCTCACTACTTCAGTGCTTGCCCATGCAAGTCTGGTAGTACGTCCTGTCAGTCTTTGGGCTCCAAGGGACTCCCTGCCAGTTTTGTCTAATCCACAGTCACCAAGCAAATTGCCCTGCCCAGATATCAAGTATTGCCAAACACAGGTTATCAGTAATCCTGTGCAGAGGTAGGAGTAAGAACCTACCACGCCAATTCACATGTTTGCCTGTTGGCTTTGCATTATTCTCTTACCACCGGCATTCATGAATAAATTTCATCTTGCTCAATGTGTGAACTCAGTTTAAAACAGTCATACACCACCTAAGTGAGTTACTTTTGAAGCTCCCCTATCTCATGCTCTTTCTTCTTCTTCTGGGCCTACATTATAAAACTTAAATGCCAGACGCAAGAGCAACATTAAAGGATTGCACCTTACAGTGGAAAAGGATGCTGGGGTCCAAAGTCATGGAAACTTGCGCCTATTACCATAGTAGCAGGCAAACATAAAACATGCCCCTCAACTTTTTAGAGCAGTCTCAGGGCTTGTCCTCCAAACTTCACTGGATTACCCTTCCTACAAGTCTCTGGGCATTTTCACTCTCAGTGTTAACATTTGAGTTTAGCATGACAACTCTTGTTTACATGTAAGTTATTTGATTCCAGTGAAATGAAATAATTAAGGAACGAAACTGTTTTTTCCCCTCCATTCTTCTTTTTACATAGTCTCAAATGTCAACTTTATCAACATTAGAAGACAGATTTTTTTGCTTTATGGTACAACAGAGAAAGAACTCTATTTCAATTCTATTCTAATTTTAATTACTTTTTGGTTCATCTCTTGATAGCTTTGCCCATGATTGCTGTCTCAGAGTATACCATGAATATACCGAATCACACTGCAAATTGATTAGCTCCTTTTTGTTCGTTATCATCATTCTCAAGTGTAACAGACTACTAAAGGAAGGATTGGGGAAAAAATATCTCTCTACAATGACCAACAGTTTAAAGGAGTTTTTTGTTGTTTGTTCACACACAAAAAAGAAAATCCTCCACCAATGAAACAATTAATTACTAGTTTCTTATGTCATTCATCTGAAAACAGGAAATATAAACCAGACTAATTCAGATGTAGAGACTATAATGCAGACCATAATATTGGTGAAACAGCATTCCAGTCTCTCAAGACAATACAGGAAAAAAAAAAAAAAAAAGGGAATTTGTGACCTTTGGAAGAAGGGGGAGGCAACTCAGGATGTCATGAGGTTATGCAGGGAGAAAATTAGAAGGGCCAAAGCACAACTAGAAATTAATCTGGTTACTGCAGTAAAAGACAATAAAAAACGTTTCTATAAATACATTAGCAACAAAAGGAGAGCTAAGGAGAAGCTCCACCCTTTATTGGATGTGGGGGGAAAGATAGTGACAAAGGATAAGGAAAAGGCTGAGCTACCTAATGCCTTCTTTGCCTCAGTCTTTAATAGTAAGACCAATTGTTCTGCCGGTACCCAGCCTCCTGAGCTCGAAGACAGAGACAGGGAGCAGAACAAAGCCCAGATAATCCAAGGGGAAACGGTTAGTGACCTGCTACACCACTTATGCGCACACACAAGTCTATGCGGCTGGATGAGGTCCACCCAAGGGTACTTAGGGAGCTGGCAGAAGTGCTCACCAAACCAGTTTCAACTATTTATTGGCAGTCCTGGCTAACCGGGGAGATCCCAGTTGACTGGAGGTTAGCAAACATGATGCTCATCTACAAGAAAGGCCAGAAAGAGGATCCAGGGAACTACAGGCCTGTCAGTCTGACCTTGGTGCCATGGAAGGTTATGGAGCAGATCATCTTGAGTGCCACCACACAGCACATACAAGACAACCAGGTGATCAGGCCCAGTCAGCGGGGTTTCATGAAGGACAGGTCCTGCTTGACTAACCTGCTCTGCTATGACAACGTGACCCACTTAGTGGATGAGGGAAAGGCTTTGGATGTTGTTTACCTGGACTTAGTAAAGTCTTTGACACCATTTCCCACAGCATTCTCCTGGAGAAACTGGCTGCTCACAGCCTGGATGGGTGCACTCTTTGATGGGTTAAAAACTGCCTGGATGGTTGGGCCCAAAGTGTTGCGGTGAATGGAGTGAAATCCAGTTGGCAGCCAATCACAAGNGCACAAGTCTTATGAGGAGTGGCTGAGGGAACTGCGGTTGTTTGGCCTGGAGAAAAGGAGGCTGAGGGGAGACCTTACCGCTCTCTACAACTACCTGAAAGGAAGTTGTAGAGAGGTGGGGGTTGATCTCTTCTCCCGACTAACAAGGGACAGGACAAGAGGAAATGGCCTCAAGTTGCACCAGGGGGAGGTTTAGATTGGACATCAGGAAAAATTTCATCACTGAAAGGGTTATCAAGCATTGGAACAGGCTGCCCAGGGAAGTGGTTGAGTCACCATCCCTGGAGGTATTTAAAAGACTTGTAGATGTGGTGCTTAGGGACATGGTTTAGTGGTGGACTTGGCAGTGTTAGGTTTACGGTGTGACTCGATGATCTTTGAGGTCCTTTCCAACCTAAATGATTCTATGAACACCAAAAGATGTTTCACAGGAGGCAATGAAAAAAATAAAAGCACATTTTGACAGTTAAACAGAGCCAAAATCAAAGCAGTTACCCAGAAGTACCAATTCCAGTGTTTTAGAAGCCTGTTACTTGCCATGACTGGGAAAGATAGTTAAACCATTATTCAATAAAAATATCAGAAATAAAAATGATGGGAAGAAGCAGTAAAGGCTGACCAGCTATGCAAGGTGTATGAATTTTTTATTCCTCTCCCCCCCGCCCCCCCGACCTACAAATGCACTTTATCTTTGTACCTTGGAACAGGATCTAGCTCCGTCATTCTACAGATAAACCCAAGGCCACAAGGCAGCCCCATAGAGAAGTAGGGAATTAATGGACGTGCCTGAGGAAAGCCTTTCAGAGCCAGTCACAAACAGCAGACCAGAGCTGCCTTCTTTCCTCAGCCTCAGAAATGACACTCCTGTGTCTTCATTTCTGGGGGGATTTTGGCTTTGGGGTTTTGTTTGTTTGTTTTTTTTAAAAAAACCCAAATAACTCAAAGAATGTAGCAGTAGGTGATGGGAACTGGACAAGGAAAAGGATGACAATAGTTTAGTAAACCTTCAAGGCAACAATTGTTCAACTTCTTAGAGTTACTTTAATTCCTGCTTTAAAAAAAATTACAGTATATGAGAATTCCCTAATCCACAAGGCCCGGTTGTGAATCTGTTCAGTGTTTTTCGAAAGAATTTACATTTACACAAATAAGAGACAAATTGAATTGTCTGTGCAGTTTGCTTCCAGCTGTCTTAGGCACAATGAATGAAGAGGATCAAGTAACTCTTGCATGGCAGAATGTATTTAAACAAACTTACCAGAAGCATCAGCATAAATGATCCCAGGTATATGATCAGAAAAAACACAGAAATCATAGCTAGAGTGAGAATTCCGCGAATCCACCAATTTTTCCATCTATTTTTAAAAAAAAGAGAATAAAAAGCAAGCAGTTATAAATGAAAATAAATACCACCTTCTTTACTAACTAGAGGTTAAAGTGTATTAGAAACAGTGGGAGCTCCAGAAAATTTCATGCTTAGTAAAACACATACCAAGAAACACAGAATCAACCAACTATCCAACTAAACAGGGTACACAGTAAAAGAAATTAAAGTTAGCCACCTTTCATCTTCCCCATACTCTCCCGCCAAACATCATTTGCAATTAAACGGATCAACCCTGTTTGAAGCTGCTGTGAAAATACATCAGGACCCTCAAAAAGCATCACATAATCAGCAAGATTGATGGGGCCCAGCCATGTAAAGCCTTACATATGAAAGAAAGGCTGCCAGGTAGAAACAATACAATTCTTTGAGGAGTAACAGTCAAAAAAAAAAAAAAAATGGGTGATCACCAGCTTTTCATAGCCGCAAAGTACCCAGGTAGAGTGCTAACTATTGAAAGCAGTCCTGTGCTCTTTTGAGCATTGGAACTGGGACAGGAAAACACATGACAATGAGGGGTGATGGGTCAAACTAGCTGTACTAGTACTACTTGTGCCTTTGTAGACCTCTGCAGCTGCTTGTGGCTACCTAAGGAAAAGTGGAATAGAAATTCCTGTTACCGTAGAATCATTTAGGTTGGAAAGGACCTCAAAGATCATCGAGTCACACCGTAAACCTAACACTGCCAAGTCCACCACTAAACCATGTCCCTAAGCACCACATCTACAAGTCTTTTAAATACCTCCAGGGATGGTGACTCAACCACTTCCCTGGGCAGCCTGTTCCAATGCTTGATAACCCTTTCAGTGATGAAATTTTTCCTGATGTCCAATCTAAACCTCCCCCTGGTGCAACTTGAGGCCATTTCCTCTTGTCCTGTCCCTTGTTAGTCGGGAGAAGAGATCGACCCCCACCTCTCTACAACTTCCTTTCAGGTAGTTGTAGAGAGCGGTAAGGTCTTCCTTCAGCCTCCTTTTCTCCAGGCCAAACAACCGCAGTTCCCTCAGCCGCTCCTCATAAGACTTGTGCTCTAGACCCCTCACCAGCTTCGTTGCTCTTCTCTGGATGTGGTCCAGCACCTCAATGTCTTTCTTGTAGTGAAGGGCCCAAAACTGAACACAGCATGCGAGGTGCCGAATGCCTTCTTTGAAAAAATAAGAGTTCTTTTTTAAAAAAACCCAAACAATGAGAAGTCTTTGCTAGGTTTGGGGGTTTTTTTTGTAATTTCTAGAGTAACCAAAATGTTATTTCCCACACCCTCACCCCCCTGCCCCCAAAGACCAGTATCAGGAAAAATCAAGAACGTAGTTCATTTTTTAAAAATAATTTAAAAAAACCCTCATCACATGCTCCACTCTGCCATTAAAATATTTCTAGTTATCAACAGTCTGTATTTTATTGTTCGTAATATTTCCCAGTAAGTTTTTCTCCTCTTTTGCCTGTGTTTTTCCCTTCAAGGATTTTGCTTGTAAAAGTACACTGAACCAACTAATCACAAGTTACTGCTAAACACAAAACCCCCTACTATAGCTTAAAGAAATTCTGTCTAATATTTTGCTTTGTATCAGTCTTGTGTTTCATTGCTGCATCAGGAGATACACGTGATTCAGGGGATACTGTTAGTTTTGCATCACACTCCAGTTTTAATATAAACTTCAACTATATTAATTTGATTTTCAAGGATGTTATTCATCGGCAGGTTAATGGCAGCTAAAGCCACTAATTGGATTTGCCTTAAGTATCAGAACAAAGGCACAACGGGCTTTATCACAATAGATGCTTTGTTCCTCTGTGACATGGGCTATAGAGTAGCAGCTTGCTCCTAGTGGCATATCTATAGTGAGCAAGACTCCTGTAGAAAAATTAAACTTCCCTTAAGAATAATGTTAAAACACCACATAGTCTCTTCAGGGTGTTGAGCGCATCACTGGAAAGACAGCTTCAGTAAGACAGACAACAAGTTCCAGAACCTAGGAAGCCACCTGACAAGTTTATTGTATCTCCCTGGAAAGTTAAGGATACTATTTCCTCTAAAGGCCAGATACAAAGAGAAACAATATTTCTGAGAGTTACAGTGCAACTCACTCATGTTGCACATTGTGACAATAGCTCTGGTGGGACTGCCAGGTATTAAACTAGTGGGTAATTTTGAATCTAACATTCAGAGAGCAGCAAGAATTTAATTTTGCACTCAAAGCACCTTTGTGCACCTTTGTGCAAACACTCCAATAAAGAATTTCCAGCATGTTAAACAGGAAAAGTTTCACCTGCACCTCTTAGCTGCAGGCTTTGAGGTATCACCATGCAAGTGCCCTTTGGAACAAGTCTGCTTTGGAGACCTAAGACTTCCACAACAATTAATATGGTAAGATAACTCTGCAAGTGATAGGAACTAGATACTCCTTGCAGTGTGATAGCAGCAGAGAACATCACATTCTGCTCGCAGCTGGTGCAGTTTAGAAATATGCTTTTTGAAACCTGGGAACAGTATGCTTGTTTATAGCTCCCAAACATCACAACAGAAACAGACAAGAAATTAGAAAAGGAGCAAGTCAAAAAACTGTAGTTTCACACTGCTATTGGAGATACCTACTGGAGACAGGTTTTTTACAAGGACTTGGAAGTTTTTAATCATAGTCTGGACTGGAGGTCCTTCTGACTCTTGCAAGACCTAAGTTGTGTCTAAAATATACATTGTATATTGCTTGGCTTGTTATGTTGAGCATAAGGTATACATGATACACGCATTCATTTTACTAGGTAGTTTTTTGGTATGTGATCTATCACATACCTAAATGCTCTTTCATTGCATTAGTGAAAAAATGTAATGTGAATTGCCACTTTCAAAGGGTTTGACTGATCAAGTGTAGTAAAGGGATTGTATAAAAAATTATACTAGGAACTTTATTCATTAGCCTCCATGAATATGCAAGTCCCCATGATTATCTGTCTATCTACACATATACACACACACCCCCACATTTGCTAGTCCTTAAACTCCTGTAAACAAGGTTTGGAGGCAGAAATCTAGGTTTGAAAAGAGACAGCAGGAAAAAATTAAACATTGCTTTAAAAGGTACGAAAATAAAAGCTATGTTGTATTCAACTCTAAATAAAAAATATTTAGAAGTGGAAATGCTGCCACAAAAAGCTCACCTAGAGAATTTACACTTCTTCCCTTTTCATTTATACATAAATACCACCCCCACCCTTAACCTTCGATGAAGGAAATCAGTTTATTATAAACTCCAGAAATAGTTTTTCTGGATAACAAACCCAATGACTATTCTTTAGCCCATTTTATTGTAATGTTTAGACTAAGCAATGGCAAATGTTTACATAAACTGTAGCTAAACTTTGCAGCGGTTTAATTAGAAATGCATGCAATAGGCAATCTTCAGGTTTATGCAAAAAGTATTACATTGAAGGGACTACCAAAGCACAAATAAATCAATGATATCCAGTTAAAATTTATCCTTGAATTTTCATTTGTATCATATGAAATTTAAAACTGCAGTACGATCTGTAAGAATTAAAATTGCAACATAACCTGTAAGAATTTTAGCCAGCAGCTATTAAATTTGAGAGCTGTTTGGTTTACTATACCTGGCAGACAAGCCTGACAAAGCCCTTTTGAGGATTTCTGGAGTGCTGTCTGTTGGTGGAGGAACATCAGGAACATCTGAATCACTTCTAAGATCCAACTCACCAAGTCTTTCTTCCAAATCCGCTTCCTATGACAAAACAAAACAAAACAAAAAACCCAAACACCAAAAAAACCCCAACAAAAACCAACCAACCAAAAACAACAACAACAACAAAACCCAACCAAACAAAAAAAACCCAAAAAAACCAGCACAACACACAAGATTATTAGTTATTATGTCAGAAAATAGATGATAAACATTACTTTAGGAACTGATAATATCTACACGACCTTCTAAAAACACAACAATGGTGCACTAGTGAAACTGTAGATGTTGTTGGAGACAAATGTATCCCAATAAATGTTTGTGAGAAGGCCAGTACTCAGATGTTGTGACATTACCTGCTGTGCTCAAGAAACTTCACATTCGAGGCACTTTTTCAACCCACGTACGTAAGCATGAGGATATATGTTTCCAGGAATACTACAGCTGACATAGAACACATGAGTTTAACAGAAATCCCCAACCCTCTAACACATGCCCTCACCTACATCTCATACTAATATTTTATGGAATAAGGAGAAGTGTCTTCTGGTGGTTTAATGTCATGTTAAGAAAAAAAAAAAAGGAAACTGAATGCATGAAAAAACAGTCCCTTTGTACAGTGAAAACAGGTTGCTAGCATGGTATCATATATGTATATGCTAGGGTTTGAACACTCCAGCTTGAAAAGAACAATCCAAAAAACAAACTGATGTGACCAAGTGTCCTATGGACACAGTATTACTCAGAATAGTTTCTTTTATGACTCCAACACTGCAGTTGTTTCTTCAGTATTCACTAATGACCACTCAGGAAGACATCATCTACAAAGACTGTGTGTCTAACCCAAATGCAAAATAGGCAGTACATAAATTTGGTGACAACGTACAAATTGTCAGCAATGGTCAGAGTAGACTGCCAAGATTATTTTTCCCTCAGTTAAAAGCCAAGACTAAGGGTGCTGATTACTTCACTCGTTCTTAATGATACAAACACCACAACTCGGTGGAGTCAGAAGGCTGTACTTGGCCCCGGGACAGCAGTAAGGCAGAAAGCTGTCTCTAGCTCTGTGTCTGGCTCTCTTGAGACCTGAACTTCCTCCTGACCTCCCAGACTTGCCTCACCTCCTTACAATCCCAAACAGCTTCCAGCCTGCCCTGCCGCCTCAGGTTCATCAGTTCTTAACAGCTCTGGGGACTGTGAAGCAACTGCTTGAAAACTTTTTTCACCACCACTATCCTGCTATTTCTCAGTCTCTCTCTCCTTCCAACTTCCTCATCACAAATCTTGGTTCTTTCTCCTTAATCTATTTCCATGAACGTGACTGCTTTTCTATCCTGCTTTTCCATAATAATATTATTTTCTTCCCTCATTCTGAGTATTTTCGGCATTTTGGAAGACAGCAGAGGTATATCCTCCCTCTCGCCTCCTCCATAAGACACTACAGAATTAAGGCAGCTGACAATCCCAGCTATCACAGGGTTACTCCGTTTATAAGCTATTGCCTTTTCCTCTCAATCCGTCGGTCTTTACCAGGAAGTTACACTCCAGTGTAACCACTGCCTCAGTGACCGACCTCTGTACACAACACAGGTGGAAAAGACAAGGCTTTCCAGACCTCGCCGTCCAAAGCTAAGGACGAAGCCTCCAGCCAGCCCGGGGAGGGCTGGGGGCCCGGCCCCCGGGAGCTGACCAGGGTGCTGCAGGCGGGCACTCCCCGCCGCCCCGGGCAGCCGGGGCTCTGGCCTCTCACCCTCCCCAGGCCTGCTCACCGTCCACGGCACTCTCTCCAGGGACACTAGTCCAAGGGAAAACACCATCCTTTTCATTTTTAAATTGTTTTTATCTTTTTAGAACCCGAGACCGTGAGCTGGCACTATAGACGTGCACAAGGGAAACAGGTAACAACAGGAAGAATAATTCCCTTTTTTAACATGTTAGGCCTGTGTTTTTCTCATGCACTTTATTGTACCACACGCATGCCCAAGATGAAATTCTTGAATCAACTGTACATCTTTTACTTCTTTGAAAAAGATGATCAATGCTTTTCCTATTCCTCGAAACTCCACAGTTGAATAATTATTAGACAGACATTGTGTATAATTAATACAAGTAAAAAGAGCAAATACTCTAACTGTGGTCCAGAATTCAGAAAGTCTGTAGAACACCTGAAAAAGCACATAAATAAATAAAAAATTACTGTGCTTGCAACCTTGTTATTCAGAGACTTTTCTTATACTGTTGTACCATAGCTTAGGAAATCAGGTATAGATGTGATTGGAAAGGGGTCACAGATGTCTCCCAAAGCTATGTGGCAACTACTGCGACCTGCACTGGAGTGCAGCAAGCTATCTGTATAGTTCTAGAAGACAGTACTCACTGTGCGGATGATAAGCAGTAATCCTGGCCCTAAGACCATGACTTAGCGTCTTTAATATTAATCCCTGCTTGCACATGGAAGAGATGTTCTGTCTTTTAAGCACTCAGTACTAAGAATACCCCCAAACTTTTTTGTTCTATTTTTGGGCTTTTGGTATTTCAGAAAATGTTTCCATACTCAACCGGTGCTTATACATAAAAACAAACAAACACCACCAAAACCCCAAAAAATCCACAAAATTAAAAATTCATACTTAGTTTTATCCCTCTGATATTTAACACACAGCCATCACTTATGCACCTCATTAGGAGCAATGTTTTACATTTGCTATTTCCAACATCTGAATTCACAAGTGCATGGCATTTTTCAGAGTATCCGAACACGTTGAAGAAGGAGTCTGTGTTTATCTGATATGTTTTTCAGTAGCTTGTGCTTTATATTGATGCTACTGGGAGCTTAGCTGGTGCAACATGCAAGTTGTATAGAACTTGGTGCATTTGGTAATTTTTTAGCTTTACATTGTTACAATAACCCCCAAGTATTTCAATTTCCCTTTGTAAGATACCTCAAAAATGACCTTGAATACTTTATTTTCCAGTTAATTGGTATAATGGCCACAGTCATTTCCTGAATAAGGCATTTAATTTGCAAAGTCAGAAGCCAAAGAGGAAGTTGTTCACTAAAAGCTAGTTAATTGTCTTCTGCATCATGAAGTGCTTAGAGAACCTCATCACTGGGGGACACGTATTTCTTGCTAATTGTTTTCTTAATTATTTTACATGATTGATTATAAGCATTTCAGTTTATAGCCATGAATAACAAATATTATGGAAGGAAACACTAAGTTAATCACAATCAAAGCCCTAAAAAAAAAAAAAAAAAAAAACAAGAATCTNAAAAAAACCCAAAAAAAAAAAAAAAAAAAAATCAAGAATCTTGCTACTTCAGCTTGACCTTGTAGAAGTGGTTTTGGAGTTCAGTATAAAACCAAGTAGCCCCTCCTTCTCCTGCTCTTCAGGTCTGGGATTTGGCCAAGCTGAACACACAGTAACAACAAGGAACTGCGAGGGGTATTAATTGAAATGCCATGGGTTTTATACTGTAGGCAGGTATTTACAAGGTTTTCAAAGGTTAATTGAAAGCAGCAGAAGTCACACTGTCCTAAGTGACTAAGACACCTTTCAACTCCAACTCCAAATTAAATGTTTGATCTGAGGTGTTTTCATTTTTTTCTAGAGTACTCAAACTGCAGGTGACAGAGCCTTTCACATGCAGAACGTGTGCCACTCCTGTCTCCTTGACACACATCCTAGTGTCTGTAACAGATAGATGTTGCAATGAGGTCGTTGCCTTGCTTCTCTTCGTTTGAAGGCACATGTTCCTTCAAGAGAACATGTCTGATCAGCTCATAGAATACAAGTCAAACAAGGCTGAGGTGATGCAGACCTAACAAGTACAGGGAAGAATGCAAACATGACTGTTATTCACATGCTACAAAGAGCTCAGCGCATAGTAAACATGCCTATCTGACACACTACAGTGCTCATTGGTTTTCATCATTTCCAAAGCATCCCGAGACAAAGGTTTATTTAGTTGTAGGTTTTTGTTTTGTTTTAATTTTGGTGTTCTTAAATACCAGAATTTCATCTTCAAGCTAAATCTTCTGTACAAGACCACAAATACTTGTCCATACAAAGAAGGGACTCAAACAGTGAAGAGCCTGAGCCTCCCTAATAATAGGAGTTCAAAACATGTGACATCTTGCCAGAAATTAGGCTTCCATGTGGATTTCTGTTTGCTGCCTACTTCACAACAGCTACCAGAATACAGCTGTGTGTCATGCAGAAAAAGAGACATGTCAACCTTGCATCATCTAAAAGGACATACGCATCTCAATTGCTGGTTTGTACCACATGCCCTCCACTACAATTAACACATGCCGAGTGAACCACGCACAAGAATTATTTTAGTTACCAAGGCACCTGCAATGTTTTGCGCGTACTGCATTTTTTCTAGGACACAATAAGGAAGTCCCAAGTAGAAAGCAAATATGTTTTTCATGGAGAATGCAGCATCTCCATGAAGAGCGACTGAGAAAATGAAGACATTTTCCAAAAGCTTATGTGAAAAAAGTTAGCAAGCAAAACAATTTAATTATTGTAATTTTACCTGGATAAGTATTACTTAAAGTAAAATTTCTTCTCTAGCTTTGACCTTTCTGCAGTCTCTCTCACAAGTTTTACAACAAAGTCAATAGTTCAGTTAGCGTATCTAATTAGATGTACCTTGATACCTTCCTCTGAAGTCAAGATATCAGTGTTGGAAGATCCTGAATAATGAAACCTGTTTTTCCGAACTGTTAAAGCCTGACATATACAGAAACACAAGCGAGAGAACTGCACACACTGAATCAAAGACTGAAATCTACAGAACCTTTACTATCTGCATTAGTACTATTTCACCATTACTTCCAAGAAAACAGGTTTGGAAATAGTCAGCCCTTATTATTATTACCACACTTGTAGCAGACAGCATAGAGGTCAGACTTCTATGTGGAAATTAAACAGATCCATTTTCTGGGTATTCCAAAAGAAGTAAGACAATTAAGTAACTAAGTGGTCCACGACAGACTCCTGTTGTTCCACCATAATCCATACTGCCATCAGGAATTTCATTTATCTTCAAGTGGGTTTGGGAAGCTTTGGGCATCAAAGACCCAAGCCCCAAACCCAGCTTCACAGGTTTGAGAAACCTATCTAGCAATTCATTCCCTGGAAAGGCTGTCTCATGGAACACAAACAGCTTTTTCAATACTGTAGGAGAAACAGTGGCCAGTGATTCCAGGCTTGTTTTAGTTACAAATAATTAACAATGACCCTAGGCAAACAGGCACTTGTTCCCACAGCCAGCAATGCAACATGATTCCACTACTCCCTCCCTGTCTTAGCCTGACAACTTTGCACACTACAAAGAGGAATAACTCTGTGATTACTTTCAGGATACACTGGGTTTTTTGAAGCTTTTGAAAGCAGTGTCACTTGCTTTTTAGTAAAGAATGCAAACAACTGGAATTTTAAGAGGAGCATGAACACACACATATCAATCTGTAAAATTTTAACTGACTTACACATATTAAGTATTTGAATGCCAAATCATTCCTCTTGCTCCCAAGGGCCACAGCATATTTATGAAGGCACTTTGACAAAACATTCTTAGGAAAAGAGCATCCAGGGCAAGCAGCAGCAAATAAGAAAGGGACAAGCAAAAAAACCACTCCTGCATGCCACAGGACAATGCAAAGAAACAACAAACTCATGAAACTGAAAAGCCCTGCAGGGCAAAGGCATACTCATGGGAATTTTGCAAAAAGTCATCAAGTCAACAAGCTTGTGAGCAACTGAAGACACTGAGACTTGCAGAGCTTGTGAACTTCAGGAAGAAGCTTCACAAAGGGCATACCATATTCCTTCACACAAAACCAAGGAGGTCAACTTTTATTTGAAATTATATGGACGTAGAAATGGCTACCAGTTGTTTCCAGTTAGTGGTAAAAAAAACATGCAAATGAGAAAAAAAAAACATGCAAATGAAAAAAAAAAAAACAGCTTCACTTAAATTTAGTAAGAAATTAGGATCTATGGACATAGTAAGCGTAACATGAAAAGTGTCAGGTTACATAGTGAAAACAGGACTAAAAGTACAAAAGATAAAACCCTCCAGACATATTTAGTGTTGTGGAGTTCTTCAGCAAACACAGAACGCTTCTCTACTTTGGCAGACAAGGTGCTTTAAAGCATGTCGCCTTTACGTATATGGAAGCCTGAATTAATTGGGTCAACAAGAGCAGAAGCAGCACAAAGCAGTTACCATACTAAAGGAGACAACCAAGTTTCCTCCTTCATTACAAGTAAGGAAGAGGGTGATGTTTCTGAGCTGCGTACCAGGAAGCAGTGGAAACCCACTGCATCATGGGCATCCTGAGTAGTTCTGAAAAAAAGAACAAGTTTTGGGTCCAAATACACAATTACCATGCCATATCAAAATAGCTAAAGGACAATAAGCTATCCACTTGTTGCAAAGGTCAGGTGAGAGGTAGAGCAGAAAGATAACCATCTAAGAAGGTGTATAATGTGGCATCTGTGAATCCAGATGACCAGATGCTTCCCATCAAATCACCTACACTTGTGTACTCACATTCAAAACTGTGACCCACTGATAGAAAACTCAGTACAAAATGCTGTTTTATCTTTACAGTTACCAACTGCACCAGAGACAGCTTAATATGTAAAATCAATCCTTAATGTTGCTTGTGAGCCATGAGGAGGGTCACCAGTGCTGTGCACATTGTAGATAGGTTGAACAACTCTAACAGGAACAAGGAGGGTCCCCCAAATAATCCATCAAAAAGTCTTCTGTGTGGTGGTACAGGCTTTCCATATCTAACAGTTCGAGCAACCATCACAACTGTATGCATATTGAAATTCATCTCCTGTAACCAACATCCTAGTTGCATACACAGCAGCAGAGTCCTTTCTGTTCAACATCATCTGAAGCTGGATGAAACACTAGACTGTCAAGCAGCTAAAGTAAAAGCACAGTAGGCCTACAAGCAAGAACAGCATTCTCCTCTCTGGAAATCACATAGGTAAGCCAAGAATAATATTAGCAAGTTTTAGGTGCACCCTTTTGAGGTCCAGAGAGTAGACTCTTTGAAGGGCAAGAATTCTTTGAAGGCAGCTCACTATGCACCTCAGAAATTAACTTAGCCTACAAAATAAAGCACACCTGAACAACTGCACAGAAAACCAGCTTTTTGAGCACACTGCTACAAGAAATCATGTTTAAAAGTTAATTCTCATCTACAGAGAAATACTCACTACACAGCTATAGTCCAAATGTTACCTTATTTGATCATAGCCCTCAATGCAGCACAGTACTGCAAATTTTCAAGTTCATCGGCTTTGAGTTCACGCAACCAAAGTGCAGAATAAAAACTGACTATTGAGTTTCACTTTCCAGTTCCTCACCACAATGCCTAAGGCAGACTGCACACTCTGCAGCTCCGACATCGACGCAGGTTTAAATAGTCACCGATTCAGGAGCCCTCCATCATGTACTGTCAAATCCATTTAGCAACCAGAAAGCTTTTTTATCTTAATTCTAGTTACCAAAACGAGAACACCTCATTCATTTTATTCAGACAATTAGCGACTGTGGTGTGCTCGGCTTTTGTGGAGATAAGCCTTAACTCCCCGGCAAACAAAAGAACAGCACTGTGGCTGTTTTGCCACTATAATGAACCTGATGCGTAGACTTAGTATTTCAAAAACCTCTTGCCTTAGCAGAATTGTCATACTGTAAGTCCTTTCCGGGCCAGAGGTGAATGCCTACCGCTTAAAAGGCCGTAAAACAGAACCAGTTGCCGGGGAAGTGCTGACACAGCCTTTCACCGGGGCAGATCACCATCCCGTGTTTGTCTCCCGGCTCACGCCGGCCCGGCCAGGCTGCGGCGCGCCCTTTGCCTGGCCCAGCTACTTCGGCGAGGGGTCAACTACCAACGGCGCGGAGCTTTTCCTGCGGGCCCGCAGAAAACCCGGACGCTCCCATTTCAGTCTCGCCGAGGGGGGGGGCGGGGGAGGAGGGGGATGGCAGCGGGGCAGGACAC
>VYXH01005308.1:103200-119167 GCA_013397275.1 Burhinus bistriatus
CCCTTCGCGTGGCTCCTCCCGTACCTCCCCGCAGACCCCTGCGACACGGGCGTGGACCTCAAGGTTGTCTTCTCCTGGGTGTCAGAACGGCCCCGGCGTGCTGCGTCCCCAGGGAGACGGGGGCAGGCACCTCCAGACAGCCCTGGTACCTGCCCTGTGTCGACGCCCGTGGACGCTGGTGCTGCAGCGCTGGTTGTCTGTGGAGGGCTTTGCTTTCCTCTGGGATACTTAGGCCCATCTGCTGTACGCCCATTTAAAAAGGCGGGTTCGGTGCTTGCCCCGTTCCTGCCCCACCATGCCATGCGCCCTGCCAAGCGTGGTGCACCG
Organism: Burhinus bistriatus; assembly: GCA_013397275.1. Classification (NCBI taxonomy): domain Eukaryota; kingdom Metazoa; phylum Chordata; class Aves; order Charadriiformes; family Burhinidae; genus Burhinus; species Burhinus bistriatus. The sequence goes on from VYXH01005308.1 coordinate 103,528, forward strand.
CCCTGTAGAGAAACGTAATGCACCTGCCTAAGAGTTCACAGTCAAGAGAAATGCTCTGCAAGGGTAGTTACACGTGCTCTGAAACAAATATTACACTGTCTGCTCTATCTTCCTCTCAAAATACACACTGTTTACTAGAGAGGAGCTGTGCAGACAGTGGGTGTGAAAGGCACGCAGGGCATGGGCCCTCTTCACCTTAGCTGCACCTGTGCAGGAGACATTGGGGGCACACCTGGGTGCACAGCAAAGTGGGACGCATCCCTGTGCAGGGACAAGCAGACCCTGCCGAACATCACGACTTGACAAGCTGTCTGGAAATCACCCCTGTCTGCTGAGACTTGCTACAATCTGGTGTCATCACAGCCCTCTGGTCTGGTTCAGACGACGGTGTTGCAGTGCCTCTCAGCGCTAGCAGACTGCTGTCAGGTGATCAGGAGAGCAAACACTATCTTCGCTTTCCAAAGCCTGCTGAATTCCTCTGACCACCCTGTTACAGGGCCCGTCCCGCTCTATCATGTTTGTATGATTACTGACAGTCTGGCCGTGGCCACAGCCAGCTGCCCCAGACCATTCCTGTAAAGACACTCAGTCTAGATGTCACCTCGGTGTCCACATGCTGGCTTACTGTGTCCGCAAACACAGGGCCAGCACCTCTTGCAAGGCAGCGCTGTCATTTATGTCATCCCTATGGTGGCTGGTTTCACCGAGCTTGATTGGGTTTATTTCATGATTTAGTTTTATTATGTAAACAAGGTATTATTATGTCCCTCTGAAGGCATGCTCGGCAGGTTTTTAATGACAATGCCATGGTTCAGGAAGTTAGAGTGAGCTGCTGTGAGCAGACATGGATTATGGCGTTGATAAGCCAATTCTGACCTCACTGCCGAGGAGCGCAGACCACGCAGTGTTCAGGAAGAACAGCCGTTTCTGTGAAATGTTTTACCTGTGCACAGCTGACAGTGTGAGGAGGTAGCATGCCTGCAGCGTCCCCAAGCATGTGCAAAAACCTGGCGTGCTAAGAGAAGGGCTGCTCCAGCAGAAGGTAAACCAGAGACCCAGCGCCAGATCAGACAGGCCACAGAGGCACAGTTTCTCCCATCAGGTCCTTTATGGACAAAGGTGACAGTGGTAACCCACTGCAGATCAGCAATATGGCCATATGGCCTGGATCCTCCAACACTTCACTGTGACTAAGTATAATTTTAAATGTATTTCTCCATAAGTGAAATATTATGGGGGGAAATGGAGTCAAAACTCAGCTCTCCTTCCTCAGAGTATGTGATGGTGGGAAACAGTTCCCCAGCAGGGAAGAAACCTAAACCATACAGGGTGAGCTGGGCACAGAGTGGATCCAAATGAGTAATGAGGCATCTTTTCCATTCTTTCCTCTTTCACTATGTTTCTGCTATTGAGTTTTTCCTTGTGAGTGTTTCTCCAGCAAAACTTTCAAAAGAAACCATGGTTTCCCTTACTTCAAGCGCAAGACGTGTGTTTACTCTGTTGGCCCTGCAATGGGACTAGCTGTCTAGAGGAAAGCATAAAATTTTTTTTTTTTCTGCACAGAGAAAATAAGAAGTGGTTTGTCTGGTGTCCGCAGCTTTGCCACCCATGGTGGCTGTGGCACATGGACCAGACATCCAGGCTGTTTCCCCCAGTGTGCAGATCCCACATGCGGGTCAGTAGCCCAGGGTGGGGTGGGCACCGACTGCCCTACAGCCACCGTGGAGCAGCTGGGTCTAGCTGAAGAAGTACATGCCTTGTTATATACCTTCCTGGTAAACCTGGCCTAGCAAATACAGGACTGAGAATGACTAGATGCTACACTTTTGCCACAGAAAAGGCCCTTCTGTGGTCAACAAGACAGAGACAATGCTTTAGTACCCGCATAAAGATCATTAAGCAGTTCTTTACATCCCATCCGGGAGAGGAGTAAGAGCCTCCATTTCTCCTACATCTCTGCTCCATCCTTAACCTGAACAGTGAAGGGGAAAAGAATTTACCTAGAAAAGCTTGGAGGTAAAAATATTTGTTTAGCAAATGGTGTGATGGTGTGATGGAAGAAAGTAATGGTGTGATGGAAGAAAGTAATGATAATGGCAAAGGAGGAAAAGGTGAAGTACTTGAGACATATTAATGAGCAGAGGCAAGGCGAGTGCAAGAAGATGAGTCATTGCATTTTGGGAATAAGAGAGAGAGCAAGCAATGAACAACTGGTGACAGTGGAGTGAGGGAATGAGCAATCTTCTGGGCAGGGCCACCAGGAGACAGAGAATTAAAAACAAGGACCAAGCTCCAGCGGGATCAGGTGGGAACCCAGTCTCAGCTTCACTCATTCTCTCTCCCAGCCAAGCGCTCCTGCTGCTGCCACCATGCACCTTTTCACCCATGGAGCACTCAGAAATGCGAGGAGGGTCAGCAAAGCATCTGTATCACAGCAAAGCATTTCAAGCCTCTCCAGCCCAGAGGAAAAATGCAAGGGGCTCCCAGGAGGGCTGCAGGGCAGCGGGCTTAGAGAGCAAGCAGAGTGTGGGAGCGTGGTTATCCCGCTTCTTGGTTGCAGCCCCTTGTAGTCATGGGAGCCCAGCATGTCTCTTGAGTCACAGCTGGTTAGACTGGTTGGATGGGAATTTTCCAAGTCAACACCCTGTTACTCAGGTTCCTTTGGGGCAAGTAACTACACTGACTGGAATGTAATATCACTTTTCAAAACATTGTGACCGCGCACGGTTTCACAACGTGTGGCAGAAACCTCCGTGTTCTCTGCGCACAAAAGTATTAGCATGTCGGCTGCTGACTTTTTTGATATGCAAATATTATCACCTTTCTTCTATGGAAGTTCAGTATCTTGATACATGAGGCCTCAGAGGTTTTTGTTGCTCTGTCTTGCCTTTGCCTTCTCCCTGTATTCCCACATGAATTTAGTAGCTCAAAGCTGCCAGCAAACATCCCAAAACTCAGCAACCTGGGCCCAGCGTTTTCCGCAGCATGGGAAAGCCCCAAACAAGCACATCCCTGAACTTCCCCCAAATGCCCCAAGTTAAGAGGCATCACCTGCCGCGGCCACGCTTCCCCCTGCCCCGTACTCCAGTTACCTACAGCAGGCAGATCTGTCTCGCCTGCTCAGCCGGGAGCTGCCTCTCTGCTGTCTGCCTCGACCCACCTACAGAAGGGGGAGTTCTCGGCAGGCAGACGCAAAATTAAAGCCGTGACATTAAAACAGTTATATAAGCCCTGCATTAAAGCACTTACATAAGCCGCATACAGCGTCGTGACAGAAAGGCAGCTGGCCGGGGGCTGCTGTCGTCTCCACTGACCAACAGAAAGTCCCCTGTGCAGGAGAGAAATAGAACGGAGCTGCTTTGTTGTTGCTGCAGCAGAAGCAAATGGAAGGAAACTGGTCCTCTGTCCACTCAGAGGCTGAGGAACAGAAGGTAGGCATGCTGGAAAGAATGGCACATCTGCAGACCGAACAGTGAAGAGCCCTATTGCTGGCAGTCTCAGAAACAGAAGCTGTTTGCAGCTTTTGGGGTTTTTAAATGGATTCCTACTAATGCGCAGAACAAGTGAGGCAAGTGGAAACTGTCAATACCTACTGGTCAGCATAGACAGCAATGTCAAATGATGTCAACAACACCTCAGTATCACCTCAGATAATATTAATTATGAACGATATTGTAATGTGCTGCATTTAATCAATTTATAATCTTTTCGCGTCCCTAGATGATTATAAAGAGGATAACCCCAAGCCAGAAAGAAGCAGAGAGAACAGCAATACAACAGCCTCAGATGACGCTGAGTGTTTGTTCTCCAAAGCACAAGGCGAGCTATTAATACCGTGTGCTCCCCTGACAAAACTGAGAGCTGCAAAACACTGCCTGGCGCTGCCTTGAGACGGCGCGTGGGAGCAGGGTGCTGGAGCCCAGGTGCTCGGGATACGCTTGAAGCTGAAATTCCAGGTCAGAAGCTTGTTACACAACCTGTGCACTCTGAGATGAATCCTCCTCCAGCTCTAAGCACTAGACTCAGATGCTGAAAAAAAGGAAAGCCGTGCTGGAATATAGGAGTCTATGAGTCAATCAAGCAGCTGCTTTTCCCCCTCTAAATGAATACCGCATGAGCTCTAATACTGTCTTGCTGGGTTTAACATGGGTCAAAAGCCAATGATGCTTTGCCAAGGCATCCTGAATAGAGCATACATATCTATATTTTAGTAATTTAAATCCACTGACAGCACTGAATTGTTCTTTTCTGTTTAGTTAATGTGTCGTGTAATCTGTTTACATTTGCTAGTCTGGCATCAAAACATCATAGTTCATGGTATTTGTGGTCGAGAATTATTTGCTTATTACTTGCACATTTGAATTTTATAAAGTAGGCCACTTGTATGCCAAAAAAAAACAAAACAACAAAACAAGCTGACCTCATTATTTCTAAATTAAGCACCAAAGTCTGAGGAACATAATCTAGTGACCACTGTGAAAGGTCTGTCTGCAGGAACCTTTGCCCCAGGCAGCTGTCACCTTCTGTTTGGTCCAAGTGGCTGAGTATTGCACAGCTACTGAGTTATTCTTGATCCTTCCTTCCTACCATAATCCTTGGGATGCTCTTGCTTTTTCCCAAAAAAGGGTTCATATGCGGTGGGTGTTTGGCAAGTTGCTGCTGTTTTCGTACAAGATGTGAAATTAATTCTTGAACTTACTTGTTGCAGCTGTCTGAACATGCCATGAATCTGCAACACACCCTTCCTGTGCAATTTCACATGCATTGTATGTTATATTATGCATGCAGATCCTTTCTTTTAATACAAAACTTTGGTTGGAATACCATAATTTATCGGCTTGCAACTATTCACTGCTGGCAGGGGTACATTTGTAAGGAGTGTGTGGGCATGGAAAGAAGATGGGGACAAGCCTGATGAGGAAACAGACTGGTTGATGCCAGGGTCTACCTACTATACCTTTGCAACTCCAGCTGGTTAAGGCTGAAGGCTTAATTGCTGGATTGTTTAAAGTGACTGACAGCACCGCTCTGCCAAAATGCAAATGACTGCTAGAGAGAAGAGAGGAGCTAGCTCCGCTCTAGACAAGTCCCACAAAACGTCACGTGGACAGAACCAGCTATTCCCCACGACATTCAGTCTAAAGTCTTTGGATAAATTACCTTACTCTCTGGGTGTTTTGGGCAGGACTGAAGAGCACACCACTCCCCATAAAGTTTTATAAGATGCTTTTAAAAAGGCCTCGCCAGATACACAATAGTCCCTTCAGGTGACCTCACAGCTGGGGCTGCTGGACAGCAGCTCACCAGTACCTTCAGAGTGGTACCAGCCTGGCAGAGACTCAGGGGATGCTGGGACACCTGGTCCCTCACAGGACAAGGCTGGGAACTCTAACCCACAGCCTGCAGCAGGCAGGGCAGGAGGGAGGAAGAGGAGATGTATTGCCTCCTACACAGCTCCTATCACTCTGTTTGAAAAAACCTCCTTGGCAGGAGTAACTTGGCCAAGAAAACTCATTGTGCCCAGTGCACTTCCCAGTGGTTTCACTGGAGGTGGAGACCGTTTATGTTAACATATACATGGTTGGCACCAGCCTTAACACCGCCAGTGCCTGCATGTAACAGCCAGCTGTCTTCATCTGCAAGAGATAATCCCTTCTGCATGATCTCGAGGGGACTGTGCTTGTGCCCAAACTTTGTTTTCCTCCTTCAGTCTCAGGTCATTCTGGTTCTTTCTGTGTAATTGAGCAGACCACAACGCTGGCTGGGCTGTCAGGGAAGGGGCTTTCTCACCGCACTATGAACAATTCCCATTTTGTCCTGTTGCAACAGACACATGCTCCCCCACGTGCCAGATACAAGGCTGAGCCCCAGTCCCATCAGTGGGTATTTTACCATCCTCTTATGCTGAGGCAAAAGCTATTCTGCAGTTTCAGCAACAACTTCTCCCATTCTCAGGTCAGAGAAACACTTCCATGTGAAGTATTTACTGTTTACTTGATTTGTGGTGCACGGAGCACAGTTTGCGCTTGTTTCTGCTTTCTGTCACTGAATTTTCTCCTCTCCTTTTTATATTGCTTTCAAGAAGTTTCATGTCATTTCATTTAATCAAACTCTAGTATTACCCACCCTATTACTTTCCAGTTCATAAGAAAGGTTCATCTAAGGTATAAGCAGGCTTATCACCATTGATTTTTAGCAGTTTATGAAATATCACCCTGTTTTGCCAGCAATACCATCTCACTATCTTATCTGAAGGGACAGGCAGAGCATTATGGCACGCTCGGAGTGTATTTTATAAGTGGCGAGCAGTTGGCAGGATGCAATTAAGCCAATTATTACAGTCAGGATCTGGAAACGTTGCCGTGTAAATTCCTGGTTTGCTGCCATTTTGTTGTGGTAGTCTTCAGATTGAAGTACATCTTGTGCTTTACAAAGGTGCTCCTATATATTCACTTAGGTGAATTCTCTGAGAGTTATCTTCCAGTGGTATAGTCATAAAAACACACTAGAAATTACTAACTGGTTATACCTTTGGCATCTTTGCCCTCTTTCTCCATACCCTGTGGACTGGAACTGTGTTACACGAGACCCTGAGCTCTTTACTAGGGGGATACAGCTTGTCTTCCCCTCGCTTAAAAAGAGCCAAGAAAACGTGAGCTACAGAAGACAAAGACTCAAGACCTCTTCTCTTTTTTAGGTTTTCAGGATTGTGTTTGAAAACGTCTCAGCAAATCTTGACTAGTGAGTTCTGGATGTATGCCACAGGACAACTGTTCCTGGTCTCACTTCTCTCCTCCCTAAGTCACCAGCACACATGGGAGCAGCTGTCAGCAAGTTCTTCTTATGCCTCTTTTTCTTACCTGGAGGTACCAGATTTATTGGAAAAGCACTTGATCCTGAACAAACAGCTTCTTCTAGAGACATGCTCTGTGTGCTAAATGGGCCAAGGAAGCTGGGATCAATCAGCCTATTACTTGTCCCCCAAACCCCTCAGCTGGCTGCCTGCCTCATGCTGAGATCATGGTGAAGGAGGGATCTGCAACACCAGAAGGATTGGGTACTGGTTGCACAAAAGAGGCACCAGTTCTGCTTCTCAGCAGTTTTAGCTCCCTCTGGGGCACTGACGAAACTGGTCAGTCCTCAACCAAGTACTGCCAGAAGAGCAAGACCCAAAATGGGAATGGAGACCAACCATAGCAACTGGCTTCTACTGTTGTGCCAGATGTCTGCTTGCTTACCTGAAGCCTGCACTGCAAAGCCAAAACAAGAGAAAGAAGTCCAGAACTGTATATTCAGGCTCACTCACTCTTCGATACAGGTTTTTTTCATGCAATTGCAAACTACAGAAATTGCCTGTTCACCAATACAAGAAGATTCACTTTCAGCCAGCTGCTGTACCAACATGCTCAGAAGGTGCTTTCTGAACAGCATCCTTCATGCCATCACCACAGCTAACTGGAAGAAATTATTTCGAAATAGCAAAACATCAAGAACATGCCTGGAGGCAGAAGAGACAAAACCCCTGCATATCTTACTGCAGCCAAGCATTCCCAGCTGAAGAATTACACAAACTGCAGCCAGTTTGTATAATTCTTTTGTATAACCCCCTGCTTCATGATTATACAAACTGCAGCCAAGCATTCCCTGCAGTTCATGCAACCTGCAGAACATGACTCCTATTGACACCACTGGTTATGACAGATAATAAGGAAAGCGTGAATGTGAACAGGAGTGGGAGCTGGTAGAGATGACTGAGAAACCTCTAGAAAAATGACAGATACCTCTGTGAGGCAAGAAATGGCAGCATGCTTTATCCCAGGAGTCCTTGGCAATGCAAACTGAGGTGGAAAGTTGGATTGAAACACTCACAGTAGGAAATTGCCCCTTCTGGCTGCAGGCTTTTTAGTGGTCTGCATCTCCTATCCTTCTCTAGAGAGAAGAAAGCACAAGGGATGAACAAAACCCTCAACAGCCCTCCTCTCCTAAGGATTTGGCTTATTACAGAAAAATCTTCCTGCTTCCCTCAGCAGCTCCCAGGCTTTGCAGCGTTTTTCCTGCCTTCCCCATCGCACCTCTGGAGAGCAGGTCCAGCCATCCTGCGCTTCCCTCTGGCTGCAGGGCCAGGTCAGCAGCCCCGAGCGGCTACAGGCCTGCCAACTCTGTCACATGAGGCACTTTGCCCTCTCCCCCGGAGAGGAAAGCAATGCTGCACACCTAAAGCAATGGTGCAGCCTATAGCCCTGATCCCATCCAGGAAAAGATGCTCTTGCCCCTCCCATTAGGGCACAGCAGCCTTTGCTGGCACAGGGCGGGCAGAAGTATCATGTCCTTCATGATTATACAAACAGGTTTGTATCTTCCCTTATTATATTCTAATAAAGTTAGAAAGCAAGCAGCCAGCCTCTGTGCAGGACATGACATGGTAAGGTTTTATGGTGGTGGGAAGGAGACCACAGGGTCTGCTCTGCTGGTCTGCTGGGGCAGGGGGACTGGCCCAGGCAGCACGTGGTGACTCCCCTTGATATTTGACCACGCACTGAGACTAACCGGCCGCTTGCCCTCTTGTCACTGGTTTATGCCAGGCCAGAACCACCATGGCCAAGACAGCAGGACCTTGCTGAGCCTGCCCAGAAGAAGTGAGGCAAGGGGCTTGGAGCGAGGGAAGCTCAGTGTGACCTGAGTGTGTTACAGTGATTCATGGGCAAAGAGCCTAGGGGTGGCAGTTCAGATAAAGTTCATTATTGAGATAAAACCCCTGTAGACCAGTTGAGGTGTTTTTGCAGCAGGCTGTAAGAGAGGCTGAAAGTATCAAGCTTCCACCTCATTCCTTGTTCCCTTCCCTGAGAGGGGCTTCTGTCTTCCAGCCTTGCTCCTCAGGAGGTTCAGCCAGGAGAGCTAGGTGCTTGAGGTGGTCCTTGCTGCTGTGGGGCTGGAGGAGAGCTTGCCTCCGCCGGACCCCTGGCCCGGGTCGGTGGGACCAGGACTGGGGAGGATAGGGAAGACGGGGAGGACCTGCCTTGCCCTGCGGACACAGCGCTGTGGTTTCCAGCGCCGGAGAGCCAGAACGGCCGGCCGGGGCGACTGCTCCTCGCTAGGTGGAGCTGCCGGAGCGAGCACCGCGCTGGCGACCGGCTGCAGCCCCGGGAACCCGCCGGCTCCTGGGGAACCGCCCGGGGCTTCCCGAGACGCGCCGTGTCCCAGCCCTCCTCCCGGAGCGCTCCCGGCGCCTGCACACTGCTGATGCCCCACGACCTGCTGTTACACCGAAACTGGAACGAAGCAAGCAAGATCTTTTCTTCAACGAAGTCCTGTTACAAAGCGTACTGCTCTCCGTAATTTTCTCTATCGTTTAGTCTGAATCTGCTAATCCATGCAGTCCCGTCAGCCTTTGATGTGACGGAAAATGCTGAAATACGATTTTCTAAAAGTCATAAAAATATGCACATAATGATAGCTACTGCTGCTGCTTTCTCCCTCCCACCCCCATTTAGATCATCAATTTAACGATTTCCAGTTCCCTGACTCTGGACCACCCTGTGCCAACAATTTCTAAGCAAAGCTCTCTCTGCTGATTTCCGTGGGGGGCTGCTTAAAGATCAATAGCCAGCGATGGCCTACCGTACATATATTTGTCTCACAGAGTGAAAGAGACTATATAAAAGCTCCACCTATGCCAGTTAAATTTCCATACATTTTTGCTGTTAATGTGAAACCAGAGTAAAGCCAGACATTAGTTTTAGCCTTACAGCATACTTGGTTATCCACATCAAGAAAGCACTCACATGAATGCCAGGGTAGTGCCTGGACCCACATCCAACAACTGCAGCTGTGGGGACACTCACTGCCCTGCGCGTGCTTGGGTGGCTTGACTGGCTAACCAGGGCCGGGGGACGATGGGTGAACTTCTGTTGGGTCTAAATTCGTATCTTTATCCACATCTTGTGTGCACATACGCTGCACAGCAGGAAATTTCTGTGCAGCAATGCACAATGGAAAGGAAAAGGAAGGTAACTTTGGAAGGGTGGCACCTTCACAGCCTTAGGCAAAGATAAACGAGGGAGATGGAGCCTCAGTGCTCCTCGTCTCTTCTGTTACACATCTGGCCTACAACACGTACATTTCAGCATGACTGTTTCTAAAATAGTTTCCTTGCCTGTGTCTGATCAGCCGCACACGTCCAGTCCTCACGATGTTCTCTAAGCTCACCTGAAAATGGAGCAGGCCACCCAAGCAATCACGGTGCAGACTGAGGTGGGCAGACGCAGCAGCAGTCCCCGGTGCTGCTGCGTCCGTTTCCAGTGGAAAGAAGAGCCATGCCTACCACAAGGACTGCAGTCCATTGCAAGCACATGGCTAGAGGGAAATACCTTGTCTGAACGCCACGTTGCAACACGGGCACCTCTGTGCCAGCTGCAGCTCTCTGTAGCACCACACAGGAACAGACAAACATGGCAATGTTGAGAAATCTGTTATGTACTAATTAGTCAGGATAAAAGGAGACCTGGTAATCAGTAATGCCACAAGGCTACTTCTAGCAGGGCTTCAGAGCCAAGATGCCAGTGGAATGCTGGGTGCAACTGCAGTAGGCTCCTGCGGCCACATGAAATAGATATACGTTGCTTCCACACCATGGCGAAACAACAGAGCTGGTGGGCAGTCTTTGGAGATGTAAGCTGGACAAACTTCAGGTAAGGCTTGTGCTGCGGGGACGGGAGTGTGCAGTGAGGGCAGAGCCTGAGCAGGGCATGGGCCTGCAGGTAGGAGAGGGGTTCGCAGCAGGACTGCAGCAGGAATGGTTTCTGGTGAACCTGTGGATCCCGGAAAGGACACTCTGCACTTGTAATCCTCTCCTCCTGGCTTTCCCCCAGCAGGGGTCAGGCTGGACCAACAATCACAAATCAAAAGTAAAAGGAACAACTCTGCTCTAGCATCAAATATTTTCAATGCTCCAGAAAGGAGAAAAATATTTTACCTTACTGAGGATATGGAAAATACTTCAACATCTCATTTAAGTAAAGCAAAAGAAATATTGAAATGGCAACAGACATGACTGTACGCAGCAGCCTGCAACACCCTCCTTGTCCTTGCAGCTGTTTTAAAAACGCAATGACCAGGTCCTGTTTCCACTCAGTCTCATTACAGTCTCAACCTCTGTTCCCAGTTAGTCTGGCTACACTTCACTGTAAATAGAAACAGAAATTCGGCCAGGATGTGAGGACCACAGTGTTAGAGCAGCAAAGTGACATGAGTGTGTCCTCAGAAGTGACTGGAAGCCCCCAGGGAAGGCAGAGCTCACAGCATCCGCCACAGGCTGGAAAAGGAAAGCTGTTACCCACAGAAACCATTCCTGCATGGTCAGACCAAATAAGTAACGGAAAGCGGTATCAGTCCTAGGCTGACATCTCCAGTACACCCACCCAGCTGGAGCTGGCAGTGTTTCATGGCCCTTGGAACTCTGAAGAGCAAACCAGGTGGTCCGCAGTGGGGTCACCTGCAAAGTGATGCCTCTGCTTTTGGCTGTCAGCAGAGGTCTGCAGGCAGACACTCGGAGACAGAATGCTAAAAAGCAGGTGAGATATATCCAAAGGCCTGGCTCCTGAAACATTTTCTGGCCAGCTTTGCCTCAGTTTATCGCCTAGCAAGAGAGGACACAGAGGATGGCATCTCATGCGTGGAATTTTAATGATAACTTTATTATATTTTAGTGTATTATTGGCTTGCGATTTTGTAGTCTTACAAGAAATTTCCGTTTCCATATCTCCATTAAATGTCTGATTCATTTTCTTGGCTCGTGGTAATGCCTCAAATCTACATCACTAAAGAATCAGTGCTCTGCATTAGATAAATATAAGACTGAGTCTGATTAACCTATTAACTATTTTTAATTAGCTTTTACTGTTCTTCAGATATTCCATGTTTTTGAGAAAGCAGAAAGAGAATGAGAGCATGCTGGTACTATAGAGCTGTATAGAGCTAGCATATGGACCAAGATTATTCATCATCATTGGCAGGAGCTCCGCTGTAGAGAATCTTGCAACAACATCACAATTTTCCTGCTAGAGTGAATGCCATAATGGACACATTTGCAGCGTGAATTATGGGCAAGATAGAAAAAATTTAAATCTTTTTAACATTTTTATGCTCTGTCTTCCTTTTTGGTAATCAGATCTTGATTAAGAGTTGGAATTAGCACCCAGAAGAACATTAGGCTTTCCTGGCTCAGTTCCTTTCCACCATGTAGGGCAGGCAACAAATGATTCAGTGGCTTTACAGTGCTGCTACAACAAAAACGTGTCTAAATACATATCCATCACTTTAAGAAAGTGACTGACTGCTTGCTTGCAGTGAAGAACATACGGTAATGGCAAAACATTTTGTTTGCTAAATAAAGCGATTACTTGATTTACTTCAGACAGACCCCGCTCCCAGTCACGATGACTTCCCGGTGCAAAAGCTGGGCAAGGTGTGGTCCCTGGCATCTGTTCCCGCTGCTGGAGGGCTGAGGGGCTCTGGGCAGGGCAGAGCCAACCCTCCCTTGAAGACACCACCCTGGGCATAGCTGGACACCGCAGGTGGCACGGTGCAGCAAGCTGCAGCTCGGGTCCCCGTCTCATCAGCTTGAAGAATACCTGACCCTGCTATGCCAAAGCACCTAGGACTTTTTAATTTTAGGTGTTCTCATGTTTTTTTGGTTTGGTTTTTTTTTTTCCTTTCAGATATGCTGGGAGCATTCCAGCCAACATGAATTTCAGAGGCACAGCTGCTCCAGCACTCGTACTTCCTGCGCCTCGAACGAGCAAACAAATAACTACAGCTTTTCTGACAACCCCTTCTTCTGTATACCTCTTAATTCATGTATCTTCTTCGTCTCCACTCTGTGTGACCGCGATCTCCATCGCAACTTCAGCCCCTCTCTGCCGCCGCCTCCTCCCGTCCTTGGTCCCTTGCTGCCGGGCTGCAGCGGACCCGTTCAGCGCTCAAGGGGTAGTTTGGCTGCAGCGTTTCCAGGCTGCGGTGTGCTCGCCCCGTTAGGGAAGTTTGTTATTGGGGTGTTTTTTCCCCCACCGCTGCCTGGGGTGCTCACGGTGCCCTCCCTCCCTCCCCTCCGCTGCTCAGCTGCTGAGGGGCACAGCACAGCCCCCGGCTGTCGCCTGAGTAACTTTGCCTGCCTACGGCTGTGCTCAGGAAAAACAAAAACCGAGTACGGAGAAGGAACTAAATATCAATATTTTCAAGTATTTCTGGGTGACAGTTACTAAAGACACAGAAAGGAGGTAATGTTGACGGCTGCTTTTGAATCCCAACTATTTCTTAAACACGGGTCAGCCCTATTGGCGCCATCTCACCTGTGCTGCTATTTTTAAGAAAGAAGTTGCACCAGGCGGCCCCCAAATAAACGCTCTCTATCAAGATGCCACTCGTTCTGTACAGAAGGAAGGAGGGAGAAGCGGTTTGTGCGGGCGGGATCGTAATTCGCTTTCCCTAGAAAACAAACCCAGAAGCGCTGGGCGCTGAACTCCCGCTCTGGCCGGGAAGGAAGAGCGGAGCGAGCGGCACGGACGGTGCCCGCCGCCTGCGAGCCGGCGGGCGGCGGGGGCAGAGCACCGCTGCCTGCCCGCGGCGGCCCCGAGCGGTACCGCAGCCCGGGACGGCACTGCAGAAGCGGGCGCAGGGCGGCCGGCTCCGTCCCTGCCGGCTCAGGCCCCGCTTCCCCCCGCCGCCAGCGAGGACCCGCGGCTGAAGCTGCCGCCGCCGCTGCCGGTGGCCGCCCCCGGCAGAGCTCCCTCGGGGCGCTCCGAGGAGGGAGGCAGGGGGTCTGGGGCGGCAGGAGGAGACCTTGTCCTCCCCCACCTGAGCCACACCGGTGCAGAGCCCGGTCCCCGCACCGGCTACCCTGCAGGCGGGAGGAAAAGCAGCTCCCTTGGGTGCTGGCCACACAGGGGGCCCCCCCCGCGCCTGTCTCTACGCTTCCAAGCCCGGGTTAATTTTTCTCCCTCCCCAATTAAAATGCAAATCGGTCACTTTCAGAGGCAGGCTCCCCCCTCTCCACGCCCGCTGCCCGAGCCGAGCCCCCGGTGCGCCCGGGGCTGCGGGGCTGGCGCGGCCGAGTGCTCGCCGGCTCCACTGAAACCGACAGGAAAGGACCTTTTCGGCTTTACTTTTAGAATATTTGAAAAGTGACCCAAGTCCAAAAAAAACCCAACCAAACAAAAAAAATTAAAAAATCGAACCCGGAGACTTAAACGCGAGCTTCTCGGAGGCGCAGCTTGTGTGGCTGTGCAAAAGTTACGGCCAGGCAAGATCCTGCTCTACGCCCTTTCTCCAAACGTATTTTTTCGCGGCTTTGTGAATTAAACTAAAACAATTCCGAGCAACGGGGAATATTTAGAAATAGGAGGAACCATCGTCGCAGGTCGAAGATCAATACGCTTCCGCTTTATCTAAGATCCGTAATTAAAAAAAAAAAAATAAAAAATCGAAATTCCGCACCAGCCCCTTTTTGCACGCCCGAGGAAATAAGGGTTCCCCACAGGCTCACGCACTCGGGCCCAGACAGCATAGGGTGAAAATTGTTTAGGGTGATTTTGCATCGCTCTTCTCTTCGTGGGACGCTCTTTAGGGGCCACATGGGATTTTTTCCCTTCCAGCCCCAGGCGACGGGCAGAGCCGCGGGCAGCCGGGGGCGCTGGGGACAAGTGTCGAGGGAGCTCGTTACCGCGGGCCTCGGGTGTGAGCATCGGCCAGTGGCCGGGAGGAGGGGCCGGGGGCCCGGCGGGACGAACACACCGTTCCGACGTGCAGCGGGTGCAGAGAGCACCCACGCCGGTAACAGAAGCGTGCGGGGAGGGTCGGGCCGGGCCGCCCGCCACCGGCTCGCTGCGGCCGCACGGGGGAGGCGCCGGGGCAGGCCCGGCCGGGAGCCGAGCGGCTCCGCTCCCCAGAGTTGTTCCCGGGGCACAGAGACAGAGAGAGGGAGAGAGAGGAAGGAAAAAGGGAGAAAGACAGAAGGAAAGACAGGACGACGGAAAGACAGAAAGAAAGAGAAAAGAGAGGGAGCGGGGGATCTGAATAGATACAGAGAGAAGAAAAAAGAGAGAGATAAAGAGAGCGAAAAATGAAATGAGAGAGGGAGAAAGGAAAAAGAAAATGAGAGAGAAAAGGAAAAAGGATAAGGAAAAGGATACGAGAGAAAAAAAAAACAAAGAAAAAGAAAAAGAAAAAGAAAAAGAAAAANAAAAGAGAAAAAAAAAAAACAAAGAAAAAGAAAAAGAAAAAGAAAAAGAAAAAGAAAAAGAAAAAGAAAAAGAAAAAGAAAAAGAAAAAGAAAAAGAAAGCCTGGAAGGAAAGGGGAAACGAAAAAGCAAAGGAAAAGGCAAAGCAATGGAAAAAGGAGAGGGAAAAGGGAAAGGGGAAAGGGAAAGGGGAAATGGAAAAGGGAAAGGGAAAAGGAGATGAAAAAGGAAAGGAAAAGAGAAAGGAAAGGAGAAAGGAAAAAGAAAAGTAAGAGGAAAAAGGACGGTATAAGAAAGAAGAGGGGAAAACACAAGAAGAGCAAAGGAGAGGAGAGCAAGGCGAGCCCGAAGTTGGCGGTACGGCGGGCGCGGCGCGGGTGGGCAGGGCCGGCCGCCGCCCCGCCCCC
>VYXH01005308.1:129360-190732 GCA_013397275.1 Burhinus bistriatus
CGAGCGCGGGGCCGGGAGAGCGGCGGCAGGGCGGCGGCGGGCTGCGCGTCCACGCGTGCCGCAGGCAGCGCAGCGGCCGGGCGCGCAGACGGTACGAGCAAAAACGACTTCGGTACAGAACATCCCAGCGCCTTAATAGCAATCAGAGGAGACGTCTGAACAGATCGTTTTCATCTAAATTCTCATACGTTGCCTTTGAAATTCTTTGCCCTGACAGGGTATTTTTTTTAGGTAATCTCCACCAGCGACCTTGTGGTCCAGGAATTCAACTGGGCATCTACTTCGTTTTACACGCAAGCACGCGTTTCCCGGCACCCAGTGGAAGGTAAAGCTCAGCCCAAAGGGTGACACTGCTGCTCCGACGGGCACCTCCTGTCCCGGGGTGAGCGGCCGTGAAAGCAGTGACCGGCCTCACACCTTCTTCCGAAAGCGGTAACACCAGGCACAGAGCCCGCCCAGCGGCAATATATTTGCACACCGTGATATTTTGTACATAGCAGAACTTAAAATGAAAACCCGAAGAAGCTTACTGCCGAGGGAGTATAACAAGATGGTGAAAACACATGTTCAGAGCAGTTTTTCATCCTCCTTACACGGTTTCTCACAGATAGGCTGCCCTTTATCTTCGAAGATACATCTTCTATCCCCTTTAAAAACGTGAGCAGCACAGCCCCCAGCAATGTATGCAGTAGGTGTATTTAAGTAAATGGATTCGACCTTTTGCCCATTTTAACAGATGCTGCTCCTGACCACCCCAAAAAGCTTGTTTAAAGGTAACAACATTAAGCATTGGAGGTCACAAGGCCAATTCAAGGTCATTTTAATTCTGGCCAAAGGTTAATTAGATCACTGCATTAAAGCAAGAATAGACTATACTCAACTTTACTCTAATGAGGATGGACAGGTTTTTTTATATACCTCTTAACTGCTCGCTTTATGATAAGGATATAGGGTATATATCAGTGAAGAAATCTTGCTTTCAGTTCCACAAATTGAGTTACAGGAGCTCCTCTGGCTTTACACCAGTAAGGCATAAATGCAGCGCTTGGTCCATTTGAATTCTTTTTTCGTTTGTGAGGTTGGGTATCTGGGTTTCTCGTTACTCTTTTCCCTGTCCCCCCCAAGAAAGCCTGGGGTTGCTCTGCTCCACTTTGAGGAACACCAGCCTCGGTATCCAAACGTGCACGGTAGAGGCGTGATCATCGGAGCCACCAGAACTCATGGACGGTGAGGCATTTGCCCAGGAATGATATTCAGATGCCAACTCACAGAGCCAACAAGCCTCACTTGAAAAATATCACAATATTGTACTTAGGAGCACTGAACCAAATGGGAAAGTAGTTTCTGATCTGGCAAGTGTTACTGAGCTTTCATAATACACTCCGCACCGGGACAAATACAAATTTTTTTGAGGAATGCACACAAAAAAAAAAATCCGGATAGAAGAGACCATGAAAACGAGAGACCCTGGTTCAAGCCTGATTGTCCCTTCTGAGGAAAAGCAGATATGTCTACCTGTGTCTCCCTCCTCCCAAGTGAACCCCCTGCTGCTGGGCTGCAGGTTGCTCTGGTGTGGACTTCTCTCTGGATGGAGCTGTTCAGCTTTGAGTCAGTAACTACATCAGAGCTGAGCAGAGAGGCCAGACATCCCTTCTTTTTAGGTAAATGCCCTCACTGCTGGGCCTCTAGCTAAACACGACTCTTACCCCTCACGTCTTCCGAATTGGATATGTATTTCCAATCTCCTTTAGAGAAACTTTCTAGGGGAGAACTTAATACAAATTATGGATTCTAGGGGAAAGACGTGGTGTGACACATACATATTTTCCCAGCAGAAATCTGTTCTTTTTAAGGAAAATGCCTAATCAGTTCAACACCCATATTTAAAATTGTGCCGTAACATCAGGCTAGAAGTAAGGGTTTGTATTGATTATTAGACTATGGCTACTAGATGAATCACTGACAGGCAGGGATAACGCTCTGACTTACATTCCCAATACTACCAGTCCCCCAGAACAATTGCCCAAGACTGCTAGGGCTGGACATGCTCTAAATCTCCCACACTGACTTGCCAGGGGAGTGTGACTGGAGACACCGGGACAGTTGAGCCATCCCAGGGCTGAGAGATACAGAGACACAGCAAGGTGTCGGCGTGCCAGGCAAGTCACTGGTGGGAAAGAATTGAAGAAGAGGGAGCTGGAGAGCTTATGTGCCAGACAGAACAACAGAAAATGTGAATTCCTGGTTCTCAGCACCCTGTCACTAATTTTATTTTCAGCTTAACTGCAGAGAGCATGAATGGCACAATAATACCTGGTGAAGTACCCTCAAAAGGAACAGCCTGAAAACAGCCCCTTCTTCACATACTTCTGGGTACCAAGGACATCTACTGAAATCAGGATCGGGTTGTTGGGTATTTATGATCAGCAAAAGGGATACATTTATTGGATAATTTATTTATAATGAATAATTCAACTAGTTTTATACAGAAGAGTTTCATTTGCTTGGGCTGTTCACTTGGGATTCAGTGAGGTTGCATCACCATACATTTTTCAGACAGCCTTCAATTCCTAAATTTTGTTGTTCTGCTACTGAAGTTACAAGACAATCACCAAGTTCAAAGCTATTTATTTCCTTTTTTTTTTTTTTTGGTCTTGATACAGTGATTTCAGACACTCACTGCTTCCAGACCACAGCATAAAACATCAACAGGAGAGAGAATTGCTCTTGTAGTATTTTTGGGTTTTGCCCTGTAGTTTTAAATGTATTGCTTTGTTAAAACAGTATTATTCTCAGTACAGGCTGCTGGCCTCCTGCTACCACTGCATGCTACATCACTGTTCCTTGCGTACTCCTCCCACAGCCACCCATTGGATCTCACTCCGACACTGCCCACGCAGCCTGCAACTGTCTGTCTGCAGACCCTTTGCAGAGCAGGGTTACCTCCTGACAGAGCCAGCCACCTTCTTCCTCAGTACTTCCATCAGGACTAACTCAAACAAGCGCTTGCCCCACATCCTGCTTTCCCTATAGTGCAGGTGATTCAGACACAAGCCACAGATTGCACCTTTGCTGGGCTCTCCCTCCTCAGTCGTCGTAGCTCATCAAGAAGCTCACTTCAGTATTATTTTTTTTTTAGAGATATGATGTTTGTAGGCAATGGCCCTCTGGAAGAGGAGCTCTATGGACCATCTTCTTGCTCATGTCCTGAGGAGGTACTTATAGAAATCTCTTGCTTGGTTTCTCGCTGGCTTTTAAGCATTTTCGTCACAATATAAGGTTTTCCAAAATCTCACTAACTCCCATACTTTAAAAATAATTGATAAAATTAATACTTGTAACGGACAATTGTGCAATAAATAAATGAATGAGACGAGCAGCTGTGAACCTGATTCTCTGCTAGACAAACTACTGTTGCTCTGTCATGTCACCTGCTAAGAAACTTGGCAAATGTCTTCTCTCTGGGACTGAAGAGCTCCTAACCAGATACTCTCACAATATCTTTCTAATTCTGGCAGAACTGTGTCTTCCATTGGAAGTAAAATGCTGAGGTCTAATACATATATGTATAAAATACACGTGTATGTAAAATAAACCTTCACCTATCTAGGCATATCCCTATATGCATCTTTATTTGAATAGCTGTTAATCGCTGACATTCCCCAAGGAGGCCACCAGAAAGAATGTCAGGGGCCCTGCTCATAACCCAGCCAAAAACCTGACTATTTAAGGTACTCTGGAGCTGCATGAATCAGAAAGAAAACAGCTCCCCCTACCCATTTTATTAGAAGGCAATAAAATCTGGTGGTGTCTCATTAAATTTAATGAGCCTTCATAAAATAACCATTACACTGTGGAGGTAATGAAAAGAATAACTATGATGGTTAGTAAATAAACCAGCAAGGGTGATACTATTAGATGTCCCAGATCCCTATCAGGTATCAAACAGGTAAATGACTCTTAGAATGAATTATGCTACTTTACACCCCTTTGCACCCATTGATATCTTCTTCTGTATCAGTTTTGAAGAATTTCTTTCCCCTCTTCCCACACGACATCAGCGTGTTCGATGCAATGCCATTTGTTTTTATAGTGCTAGGCTGTACGTGTAAAACCCTGAACAAATCAGCGCATAGATAACCTTAAAAACTAGATGCAAATTTCCATGAGTGGCCATGGGTTCTGTGCCTCCCCATTTCTGAACTTTCTTTTAAACTAGCCATCACTTCTGTAAATGTCAGTGCAGAAGTTTCTGGGACAAAATCCTCATTTGGTACAAATCAGTGCCATCCCATTCTGCACACTCTCTAATCACAGTGAGAGCTGCAGGCACTAAGTTTTAAAAAGGTGGTCCAAAGTCCAAGTCGTTCTTACCCGGCTCATGCACGCCACAGAAATAAAAGAGTTAAGGTAATTATGGGATCAGCTCCACTGAGAGTTTATGACTGCCCATAAAAAAGCAAGGGGAGGGACTAAGTAGAGTCTAGCATAAAACTCCAGAAAGTTGCTGTGGGAAACGAGACTTTTGCATTTCTCATTTCACCCGAAATGGCACAAGGAAAGATTTCAGTGCAGTGGGGCTATTCATGGGAGCAAACGAGAAGGATCTGATCTGCGGGCTTATTTCTATACTCTTCCTTCTGAGACTCCTCTTGCTCCTACCAAGGTCAACCCCAGGATTATTACTACTTCAGCTGCTAAACAGACATTACGTGTGGGTGCCATGTGTCAGAGTTATATTACAATATCTGCAGTTTTTATTTCTGGATTTAATTGTGGGACCCAAATACAAATACTGAAGCCTAAGCTTTGTCTACTTTTTTTCTTTTTACATGAATGCATCATACAGGATCGGATAAGAGGCTGAGTAATAAGAGGGCAGAAGTTGTACTCTTCCATGTAGTCCATTTATTGAGAGACAACTATTTTGCTGAAACTTAGAGCTTTCACCTTCTGAAAGAATTTAAAACGTGCGTGTGCTTCTGTCTTGGGACACGCCATGTATAAAACTGGACTGCGAGATTAGTAATTTTTGTTTATTTTCTTTCCTGAAACAAGCATGGTGGCCAACTTCCCAAATCTCTCCCAATTCAGAGATCTTGTACTGCCCTATACAAATCAGGGGCAGTAGAACTCTAATGTAAAAACTTCTTGAAGAGGCAACGTCCAAAACACTCCACTGGATCTTACTCCCCACCCCTGCCTGGCTGCTTCTCTGCTGCCCCAGCTGAAGGGGATACAAACCTTCCCTCGGTTGCTGTTTTGCTGCTCCCTTATCCAGGAGAAAGATGAGCAGAGCTGGATCGTCCCATGGCCCTGCTCTCCCTGCGCTCCTGTGTGTGCTTCTTGCTTGCTTGTTCTAGGATGGGACTCAACACGGGGGTACAGCAGCACGCACCTCCGGGCACAGACTTCTCTTCTGTGAGAGGAGACCTTTGTACCGATGTAGCGACACGGAAAGTGGGCTTAACAGTGAGCCCTTTGGCTAACCCAGAAGCCATTTCTTATCAATTCACAGTCATTATTGTTATTTTATGGTAGAGGCAGTGCAATTTTTGTTGAATTATAAATATTGCAGATCTATTTTTCCCTCCCTCCCCAGCAGTTCCCAAAGACATGTAAACCCATAGTGTGATTGCTCCCTAATCTAGTTGAGGTGATGAAATGGTGCCAAAACTCTCATTGCAATTTCATTAGCATATTCATGAGTCGCACTTTTGCAGTGTTGCAGAAACAACACAAATTGGTTTGTGAATTGTGAACTCCCCCTTCTTCACCGTTGTCGCCGTCTTTTTCTTCAGAATCACAAATTGCGGATTAGCGAGGCAAGTGTGCTTGGGTGACTTTGGGAGCTGACCACTGAAGTTTGTTAATGTACCTCTCTGGTTTGCAGCGTAGTTTTCCCCCTTGCCTGGCATTTGTGCGCGTGCACTCCATCAGTGAGAAGCAGGGCAGTCGCAGGGCGGTTAGCTCTGCCATCCTGGCCGACCTGCTTCACCACCACAGCTCTGTTTCCGTCACCGGTAACAAAAAGGATTAAACGCAGTGGGCATAGGCAATGCCAATTTTTGGATGAAAGGTACTAAAGAACACAAATTGTTCTGATCCAGTTTAAAAGGAAATGTGTCCTGCGTAAGATTCGGCAGAACCCTCCCACAGCAAGGTCTCCCTCCCCTCCCATGCAAGCTACTACAAATCTCCGAAGCCGCTGTCAAAAATGGTGTCAGCTTACTGGGAGAAATCTGCCCCCCCCCGCTCCCCTCCCAGCTTCAAGGCTGAAAGGCAGGCGAGTACGGGCCAGTTGCAAAGACGGCAGCTGCTGTGGAAAAGGCGATTGCTGGGCTCCTCAGAGGGGTTACTTGGCACAGCCACCATGTAGCCCCGGCAGGCGTAGATGTCTGTACTGGCCACTGGTCACTATACGGGTGGTAGGACGCCATGCGGGGGATGTGATCTGAAATGAAAGTTACCTGAAGCAACGGGAAACGTTATTCCACTTCACTGTAGGATTGTATAAAACAGCAATGAAAAAGAACACATTGTAAGAGCACACAGAGAGGTTGTGTCAGATGAGGCCGATTATGTCATCCGGTATGCAACGTGACATTAACAACACAGGAGATCCCGGAACAAGAGCTTGAGAACCACACAGGGCACTGGGTGTTGCACAGCCCTCCGCCCTCGGCACTGTGCATCTGTGCCCAGCCCATCCCAAGAGCCTGGCACCAGCTGGAGCTACCAGTGCAGCAGCTGGGACACGCTCCTGGAAGGTCTTCTCTGACCTGCCAGCAAGGTGTCTGACACTTATGGGGGACACCTGCAGGTCACAGCTCACGGGACGGTTTGTCTTTGCAACAGAGCTTGAGGTATGGGTCTCCCTACAGCTTGACAGTAGGTTTGGATGATGTAAGCTAAACACTGCGGGTTAGAGGGGGAAACGTGATTGTAGATGACACACCAGCCCCTGCCTCATGCCGAGTCTCTCCAGCGGTACAGGCATTAAAGCACATTGGAGTACGGTACCCACTCCCTGAGCACACGTGCCTGCAGCTGAGTTTCACAATAAGTGAGCAGCTTCTAAATACGTTCCACTCTAACTAAACATCCAAAGACACCTATTCGTTAACTTAGCGGAGGCTGTAATTATACAGGGAAATCACTGTATCCATGAGATGTTATTCTGGTACTGCGCTTGGAAAGCCCAAGGAGCTCCCAAGCTCCACAGTGGATGCTGGTGAGAAGGGGAGGTGGGAATGCTGTTTCTGGGGGCCTTCTCACAGCTAACAACCCTCCTCTGTGCAACCCAAACCTGTTACAAACACTGGATGTGAAATGCATTTGAAATGGCAGACTTTCACATGGAGCTTGATTTAATTTTTCTGTGGAAAGATCACTTTAGACTCGCATTGTTCACATGAAATAATGAAACGTTACTGATTTAATTAGAGCTCAGTTTTTCAGTCTGTGCTTTCTATATTGTTGAAATTGCATTTAGCATGGGACAAAACTATCAATAGATAAAGCAATTTAAAAGACACAGCTATAGAATATATTCTCGTCCCTTTTTCCTTTGCCAGTTTCAATTCATTGCTCAATTTGAGTATGGAAATAATGTTTGTCAAAGATTTCCTGACACATGAATTCCACAGGAAAAAAAAAAAAGACAGAGAAAGAAAGATAAAAAAAGAAGATCAGGGCATCTCCTACTTGTACTGCTAACCCATTTATAGTACAATATACAGATAATCCAATCTACTGCTGAAAACAAGGTTTGTGCAGTTATGCTCTGTTACTTCACAATGCTTCACTTAAAACTTGATAGTTTTCTCATATTTTCTTTCTACTTGAACTGACAAAGTGGATTGGGCAAGTCCCAGCTGACGGAAATAACTGTTGACTCCTGAGCATTAGCTCTCCAAGGTCTTACGTGGGGACTGCGAATTAAATTTAAGGAAAACAGGGGGTCGGCTTGTGACATTGCCACACTTCCCTGAGGGCAGGGCAGGGCAGCAAGTCCCACTGCTGAGCCCTGGCCCGGGACAGGAACAGGTCAGGCGTCTGACAGCCAGGCGTCCCTCGCTCTAGGCAACATTCCCGCTGAAGAGCCAAATGAACAAAACCAGAATCGTGACTTCTGGTTTTTGCTCATTCAGAAATAAAGCATGAAATATATTTTTTCCATTCAATTAATGGATAGTTCTTTCATTGCTAGTGCAGATGAGAAATAACTACAGCACACGAGCAGCCCAGGAATGGATGCTCAGCTCTTCGGTAAGACAGCCGGCAGCAGGGCCAGCAATTTCATCTTGCAAGCCCTACCAGACAGCCAAGGCAATTCTCTCAATTTTCTAGTACACATGCAGGCACAAAGTGCGTTACATCCCAATTTGAGGCACATGGGGTTGAAAACTGAAATAATCCCACTAACTTCACTAGTGTAATGTGAATAGTGAAGTGAGTCCAAATAAGGAAAAAAACATCAAGATGGAGAATTCCTGCAAACATAAACCCGTGATGCAAGGGTATAATCTGGGCATATAGCACATCACTTATAGTGTCACCTCTGGCAACAAAGTCAGCTTGTTTAGACCATAATTTATCTTGATACTGATATCTGTGCAAGAATGATGGCACCAGTTGTGTTTCACTGCCAGAGCCACAGGATTTTTCTGTCAGCACCTACAGGGACTAAGGGGAGCTTTCCCTACAGTAAGGTTTTTTCATTGTCTTGTTTGCAGTAAAGAAGCCTTTCCAAGCGAGCTGACATCCACCCTTAAATTACTTCCCCGTGTAGAGTGTCTGCGTCTGTGCTGTATAGTAGGAGACTGCTCATTTCTCGTATTGATTTACACACGGCAGGGGAGTGAACATACAATTAATAGTTGACTTCACTGGAAGCCAGCTGTTAGCCCCATAATTTACAATGGGAACGGTTTAAGAATAAGAAGAATTATACTTGTAGAAACTGTATTTCTGGGTTTTAAAGGTAAAATCCAGGTTCCACTAAGGTTCTTAGAGACCCTAATGGTCTGAAAATGATTCTATGTGCTCATGCACACAGCTGCGAGTTTCAAGTCTTGCTGCAAAAATGACTTTTATGGTACACAAGATCCTTAGCATAGGAACAGGTATTTTCCCCAGGCCAAATCCATTGAATCCATGTTGAATTGTTGAATCTGTGCATCTGTCTCCAGTTTTGCTCCCAAAATAGATCTGAATTCCCATGGCACCAATCCAACAAAGTTTCCTTTCAGAAAAACACTGACGCCTACGTCTAAATCCTACTGGAGTTCAGTATCTGCGTAGCTGCTTCTGCTTTCCTGCAAGGAGGGCATTCAGCGGCATACCAGAGGAATGGTAACGGGAAAGACTGACAACCTTTAGCCAACCTGAGTTTCAAACACACGACTTTCTGCAAGAATGAACTTGCAGAGACTTAAATAAGCACCCTTCTGTTCAGAGACAATGAGCGACTGCAAACAAGCAAAGCCTCTTCTTTTAACTTTTACTTTTACAGGATCTAAGGGAAATATTTTTAAGAACACCCAAGTCTTGATGTAAACCACAGCCTCCCCAACTCTTCAGTGTAGCTGAAAACCCTCTGCCCAGCTCCAGACTCCAGGCCAGGGTGTGAGGGTCCAGGATGCAGAATCGCTCCCTGCACCACTGTTTCCATGGGAAGGAACTGGACACACAGGCCAGAAAGGTGCTCATGGGCAGTCCAGATCCCAGCACAGAGGCTTCGCTGCCCAGCACCGCTCAGGTGCCCCCTGTAAAAGCAGTACAGTGACTTTTCAGCAACCTGCCAGCTAATCTGTCCTGGGTACAACTGAAATTCCACCCAGATGTGATATAGGTACTGCACTTTTGTGAAGAAACGTAAGTACTCCTCACTGCATTTTGTTATTCTTACATGTGTTTTCCCACATATGCAAAGAAACAATGAAATGTATCTTATGTACAGCAGAAGCTATATGTGTGTGCTTACGCACACGTGTTTGTGTGCTAACAAAGATTCACATACGCATACCTACTTATGTATATGTACAAGAAACAAAGGGACAAAATTTCAGGAAATTATTAGCAAGTGCAGTAGAAACAGCTGGCTGACAACAGAAAGGTGCCACGTGCAATGCTGCCATGCCGATCCCAAACCAAGACACAAGGTCAGACTCAGATTCCAAAACACTCTGCAAATATCAGCTATTAAGTGTAAAAATACCTACTGCAACCGGTAACTGGTATTATAGTATGGTTTAGATAGATGCAGGTAGATGAAATGAGATTGAACACAATACTTTCAAAGGTGTGCACGTGAAGGTACGCGCTTCAAACCCTCTCTTCAAGCCTTGCTTACAGGTGAGACAAGTCAGAGGCCTTGCTGGAAATACTGGGTATTTCTCTGCTGTCTGCACAACGTAAACAAATACCAGTTTCCCAACTATTAAACCAATCTGTGTTGTGCAGTTCATTTCTGGGCTACTAAGCTAAAACAATGCATACTTTGTATTGCTTCGGTTTAAATATTTTTTGTGTGTATGTGCTGAAATAAATCCATGCAACACAGCTTAGCTTCGCAAGTGACAGATTAATTTATTGACAGAGCCCTCCTCAATATATCAGGTCAAATATTAAACAGCATTTAATTCGCGGATGCCCTTGAAGCTAAAACATTACTTCCATGTGTCGTCATATCAGGAATTCATGCTAGAGGGTCACGTGTTAATACTTCGTGTATGTTTTGAACATGCTTTCCTCAGCCTCTGTAAATGTAAGCATTAGAAACTTAAATGCTCTGCACTGCAAATAAACTGGCCTCGGTTCCCAGGTCTGATAACTTAAAGGGTGCCATTACTTCACACATTCTTTTTCCTGGTGTCACATACACCGGGGGAATATTGAAAAGAAGATAAGAGAAGAATGCACCTTTTGCAGGACCGAAGGCCAACACCCTACACCTAGGAAATGAAACCTGGGAGAGTTTCAGGGGTTGGCAAAGAAAACTCAACGATCCCAAGTTACCTAAGATACAAACCTGTTTCTATGCAACTTTTCATTCCCGGATTTTTAACAAGAAAGATAAGACGCCTGTGTCCTCCTGAAAGGCCTGTCACACACGGCAGTGAATCAAGGCCAGGCTTTAGTGTTCCCTGAAGCAGCTGGTTGTTTAAACATCTTCTCCATGCGGCTGTTTCTGGAGGAGGGTTGGGAAGAAGATGAAGTCCTGCCAAGAAGGACTGAGGAGCACCTGAACATTTTTAGCCTTATGTAGTAGATTCAAAAGCACTGGAAATCTTGCAGGAGGTTGGGATCAGTGTCTGTGCTTTGTGGCTTACCCCAGCGAGGTCTGGACCCAGGGGACATTGTCCAGCTTGTTCACGGGCAGGTTGCCTCCAAGGGCAGCATTCATTAGCAGTGCTGGGGGAGATGTCTCCTCCCTTTTGTCTGAACTTACCATGAGCTGTTTTCAGTACTAAACTGACCACAGCGTTTTCCATCAGTTCGGACAGTTCTGGCCAGATGCACAGGGATGCGATCAGAGCATTTGCTAATGTCACTGGTTTGCACAGGAGAATTATGATCTCATTAGGGAAAATTCCAGCTTAACATCACTTCTATAGGGTTCATGGCAGGTGGTGCCAAGACTCACAGCACCCAAACCTTTAGGGCCAGATTGAAATCTTAGATGTCTACAGTTCCCTTGTCTTCAATAAGGCTCACCCACAAGCCAGCCGGGACTCTGAATATGTGATGCTGCTGAGCTTTGTGGTGACTAACACCGGGCTGGGACGGTAACCCAGCCCCACAATTTATGCACTACGAAATATGAAACTAGTAACAGCGGTGCTTGTTTTGTACTTGCCTGTTGTTCTGGTTTTGTTTTTACAAGCACAGATCACTCTTCACACAGCACCTTGCCCGCACCACCCAACTCTTGCCATGGGGCACCAGACCATTATCAGGCAGTGCTAAGTTTTGGCAGCAGCCTGAACCACATCAGTGACCCACAGCAGAGGAAAACGCTTTGCGAGAATGACTTCTCTCCAATACATTTACCATTTCTGCAGCAGACTGAGAAATCCCTCCATTGCCCTTAGCCGCGTTACTGCTCAGACAGGAGTTTAAAAACTGGAGCAGAACAAACCCTGCAAAACCCCCTCTTGGCTCTGGGGAGGGGTGACTGGGTGTTTACATGGGTGCTCTCCGCTGCTAACCGCGAGGATCCTGCAAGGCTGTGGGACAGACAAGGGAGCCAAGTGCAACAGTCAGAATAATAAACAGAGATTCCACATGATTAAAAGAAAAGTTTCTCAGAGTTAATATTAGGATGAGCAGCACACTGGGTCACAGGCTGAATTAACCCAGAAAGAATGGGGTAGGATTTTAAATAACTTTTCCAGTGCCTGACTACAGCTAATGGCCCTGCTATTCAGGGAAAAAATATGTATTTTCTTGCCATTTATGACATTATTTTTGCATGTTTAACAGTGTTGTTCATTAAAGAGTTTAAACCTTGAGGCAATGGGGAGAGATAGTCTCTCCACTGACTTTGGTGGAATTTGTATCAGCCCAGTTGGATGACAAAAGGTGCTGCTTTCTCACTAGCCCCATGCTTACGGTTTCAGCCTCTGGGAAAGAGCACCATTATAGGATTACCTGCTAGGCTGCACAGTCTGGTTGGAGAAGGGGGAGGGATGCAGCTGCGTCCTTATCCTTCTGCTTTGACCTACAGCCCTAAAAAATTCAGCCATAGTTCTGCTTGCCAGACAGTAAGAACATGAGAAGAAATTACCTTTCATTGGTACGAAAGGTTTCTGTCAAGAAGACGAAGCTGGATAGAAAAACAACCATGTCTAGAAAGACCCTTTTCAATCCTTCTGTCCCCCTCTTCAGAGGTGCTTGATTTGGGGCAAGCAGAAGAGACAGCAGAGGTGCTGCGTCAACAGGCGATTTCTTGCTGTGTCCGAAGGAAGCTGAACTGTTTGTGGATTCATCTCAGAGAGGTTTGCCTTCGAGCGAGAAAATGAGAGATGTTGTGGTTTTGTCTCTCCAAGCCAGCTGAAAGACTTTGCACGGGTTTTATAATCATAATGATTATTTTATAATCATTAATAATCATTAAAATAATTATTATTTTATAATCATTAGCAGTGAGAGAATGGGGGGATTAGCAAAGGAAAGGAAGTTCCTTGCAAATGAGACTAATAACAACAACTCATCACAAGAATTCCTGCACTCCACTTCAAAGCCTGTGGCTCATTCTTTGGATGTATTCATCCGGTTAATGTAAAGCAGACTTTTGTTTAGAAAAGTATGAGCCAAAAGCCAAATTTTGGTGCTTATGTTGTTATCCTTTATTTGGGGATTAGGTCTTTTTTCTGGCACTGGAATCATGTTACTTACTCTTTTGCTGATTGTTTTAGGTTCTTCATTGATCTTACTCCAGATCCTATTTTGGGACTTTTGCGTGATTTGAACAAACAAACAAGTGATGTAAGACTGCTTCCTCTCAGAAGTCCAACCTAGGGTAGGATGCGTGGCTCTACTGGACAAGTCCTGTGATGGTTAAACTGCCATATTTCTGTAGAGAAGCAATGACAATCCCCAGTAGGACAAGGCTCATCTCTGAAAGTCTCCCAGGTGCACAACTTTAGTATATAAGGTAAAACTGCTCCAGTCGCCCCCTTAGGGTCGAGGAGGAGAGGTACATCTCTGCTCTCCTAGTGGTTATTCAATTCTAGTGGATAAATTTTACCAGCCTGAAAGAAATTTTAATTTCTGTAGCCGTCACTCAGACAGTTGTGTGATCACCTCCTAGCACTCCCTGATCTTGGCAGCGTTGCAAGGACCATGCTTTCAACAGACAAACTGTTCTTAAATAGTTTTCCCAGTCGTATTAGACACAAACAGTATTTGCTTCTATACTGGGCTTGCTAACCCTCATGGAAAGGCCTGCGTGATTTCATCTGGATGCGACCAGCAGAGTTGCACAAGGATTTTGAAGGACTCCACAGAAAGCATTTGACATGATGGGATATCTGATTTTTCAAAACCACCTCGTGATATGGTGGAGGGGGAAACATTTCACAGATTTCAACTACCCACATGCTGCATCCTTCTCTGCTCCTCCCAGGGCTTGCCTTGTGTGTCGGAGAGCAGAGCCCAAAACCCTGGGACTCAGGTTTGCTAAGTCTGTTCACATGCTCTCCAGACCTATGCTCTCTTTGCCAAGGCCATGGGAAAGCAGGGCGAGATGAAGCAGCAAAGGCAAAGACATCCAAATAGAGCCAAATCCTATTGAAATCAATGTCCATCCTAAATTAGAGGGATCGGAAGAATTCTGTAAGTGTGAAAAGAGAGAGCTGGACCCTGTCCTTGTGCAAGGTGCTGCAGTGTTGGGGAGTGCAGACAAGCTATGTTGACTCACCACAGCAGTGGGGAACTTGGTCTAGGACAGGGACTGGGAACCCAACCTCAAGCAGAGGGAGAAATGAAGGTGACCCAGTGAGGGTTCCCAGAGAGAGGGCAGCTCCTAAACCCGAGTCAAACAGGTATCTGAGAGGAATTTCCTTCACTGGACCTGAAGCAGATTTTGGGGAGACCCAGGAACAGATGGGAGTTGACAGACATGAGTAGCAGCAAGGGCAATCCCTATTAGGGATAAGGAGAAAATGCTCCACGATGGTTGGGGTCAAAGGCGGCAAGAGGGGCCCAGACATGCTGCGGGATCTCCACCCGTGGAGAGGCTACTGGACAGGATGAGGCCCCGAGCAGCTTAGTCTGACTTTGCTAGTAGCCCCGCTCTGAGTGCAGGGCTCAACTGGATGGCCCCCAAAGATCCTTTTGGCTAAATTGTTCCCTGATTCCAGCCAAACATTTCCTGAATCCATGTCAAGCTCACAAAAATATTTTGGTTAACATTTGGTTAATATTTTTCAACATACTAACTTCTTTTTTTTTTTTTTTAATTGGAAATATTTATTTCTTTAAAATATATTTAGTTTGATCACAAAAAGCCTGATAATGAATGAAATATTTAATTTTTGGTCAAGAAAAACATTCTGTTCAATCCCACAAGACTTTTGATGGATCTTTTCCCATCTGCTGTAATACTTGTAATATTCTACAGTGCACTGGAACTGAAGGAAGGCTAGGTGCACAGTTTACCTACAATATCTTACTCCTGCAAACAACCCTTCTGAAAGAGAAACTGAAAAGAGAAGTATCTTTCCCAAAGCTTTGTGTTGCACTATGTCAGATTCATTGGGCTTCCTTGAATTATTTTTTAACATGAATTTAAACTGCTTGCAGGTGTACCCACATATGCACCACCAACACCCTTCACACAGCCAAAATAACTTACGCTGTTCCCCTGTGCGTGGCTGGCAAAGGACTAAATCCAAGTCACCTGTTGGGTAAAGAAAACTAAATGCAACCAACCTGAAAAACG
The DNA here is from genome assembly GCA_013397275.1 of Burhinus bistriatus. NCBI lineage: Eukaryota > Metazoa > Chordata > Aves > Charadriiformes > Burhinidae > Burhinus > Burhinus bistriatus. The sequence goes on from VYXH01005308.1 coordinate 144,812, forward strand.
CAAAAATTATGGCAGGGTGTTGGAGAGAAGCGAGATTAGCACGACCATCAATGCCTTTCGGGAGCATGCCATAAAGAGACGCTGAGCACTCACATCCCCCGTCGCTAAGACAAAGGGCAGCGCAGGCAGGGGCGCTGGCAGGACATACTAACGAGGGCAGTAATGACCAGGGAGCCGCCGGCTGCGAACTGAGCCGTGGATCACGTTGACTTTCCTGTCTCTCTCTTCCTTTTCAAGATTGATTTTCTTCTGATCGTTCAATTGTTGTTCATATTACAGCATCAATGCTTCCCCGGCTGACTTACAATTGATCAGGGCGTATGCTCCTTCCTAACCTGGTGTCTTCTTTCTCCTCGGCATCCAACTTTTATCTGTGTGTAACGGAGGAGAAATACCTGAAAAATTTACCCAGGGTCTTGCTAATCGTGTTTGCTTGTTTTGCTTTCTCCCCCAGCAACAAAAGAGTTGTCAAAAGTAATGTTTATAATAATTTAACGGATTATTTGCTTATTAGATATTAATCATTCTGCTGCGGCCAGGGTCCACGCTGGTGCTCCTCTACTAGAACAGCGATTCTGATCTCAATTAGATTATGTCTCTCTCCTTTACCTCCCCATAAATCATTCCGGCAAACTGAAATTAACAGCTACTGGAGCGCATTAATAATCTGCCTCACACATTGGAAAATGCATTAGCCGGAACCCTCCCATCACTCTGACTGTTAAGCACATCATTTTGTTTATGAAATATAAACATTTCATGGAAGAGCTCTCCCACATTTCTCTGGGCCTTGTGACAGCTAAAATGATTGCCCACAATTGCCAGTCAGTCAAGCGCCCAAATAAAGTTTGTTTAAAGCCATGGCTCTGTGACTGCCCTATTTTCTCAGGCATTAAAAAACCCGCATTTAAAGTAAAATTCCTCTTTATCTGGGGAGAAAGGAAAAAGAATAGCTGTGTATCTGTCAGAGTTGTATGGAGACAGATGTACAGTTTGCAAAGGCTCTGGGGTTTCAATATTTGGTTTTACTTCACATAGGAGGAAGTGCTGCCAAATTCTTTGTGAAATAAAACTCCAGGATAATTATTTTAAGGATGACCTAACCAAAGTGTTTCATTTCTGACAAACTGACATTTCGATCAGCACACCGAGTAACGTTCCAACTTGCATTTTAAAAGCTCAGTATCATATTATAAAGCATGTTAAAATAAAATAAGAAAACCCAAGAGTTTCATTTCAAAATGAAATATGAAAATGCAGCATGTGAAGAACATCACAGCAGCATGTTATGACAACACTGGGCTTTCTGGTGGTTTTCTTGCAAAGCAAAAATCAGCCGATAATTAAATTGCTTCCAAGCCTGCTAGCTGCACAGCTTAGCAGCAAGACTTCCACTGCAGTGCCTCTTCCACCCAGCTCCAATTTTCAGATTTGCCACCAGCTGGGAGTTTGGGATTTTACATCTCTCTTACAAGTGCATCTGGCACCTCAGGAACACAAGCGATGGCTTTTCTTCCTTTCCGGGAAGTGGTAAGTCCAAGTCTTTTTCAGATTGTAGGTTGTTTTCATTTGATCTTGCATGAGTTTGCTCATCAATACAGTATCTTGACTATGTCGATAACAGCACTAGCTTAACCAAAAAGGTTTGATGCTCAGCTACTGCAAGGGTGAAGACCATATAGACTAAATTAAACAGCAAAAACCAGAGAATGTACCATCGAAATGTAACATTAAGTCTTACAGAGGCTTTAAATTGGTATATGTAGTTTACAAGGAATTTATGTCTATCTACTTGCAACAGCAAAACCAGGATAGCATCGGCTGTATAAATGAAGACTTCACACCTGACTGTACCTAGCAGTCAGATACATTACTTGAAGATATGCAAACTGATGGTACTGGCACCACCTTCACTTCCACCTTTGCCAAACTCTTGATCTGACAATGAGCATTAACACTGTAATTGAAGCTCTGTATTAAAATAGTTAGGCACCCGTGAGCACCTTTACTGGCTGGGAGGACCACTGTCCACATATTCTCTCATCTGTATCTGGGAAGAAGAATTCAAGGCTCAGACTGAGCAAGCTCCTTGAGATGCGTGCCTGCTCTAAGCTTGGGCTTCTGGGAGCGTGCTGTCCTCCCGAAAGCCAGGCACGTGCTCACGCCCTTTACTGAATCAGAGCTCATGTGAGTGCAGCTGCTCAGGTATTGGTATGAGAACTGAGTTTGCGGCTGTAAATTCCTGGGGGCACAGGTTGGGTCGTTCTTGCCGGGCTGTGGTCGTCTTTGCACTGATAAACAATAAATAATTGTAATGAATGGCAGTATTTTTTAAATACAGGAATGAGCCCATTTAAGATTTAGCTGAGTTTTGTTTATTATTCTCAAAATGCATTCGCAGCATATAGAGTAATGTCTCCAGAGGGCTGTTCTGCCATGGAATATTATGCGACTCTCTATCAATAAATGACACAGCTTTTTACATGTTTTAAGTAAAAGAAATAATTGCTGCTCCTTGTGGAGTTAGGCAATTAATTGCCTAATTATTTTGTTAAGTGTCACTACTAAAAGAAAAACATTACTGGAGCTTTATGGGCAAATTCTCATCTGAACTGAGGGTGAAATTCTGGGAAAGAGCATATATGCTGTATATCTGCACCATACCGAAGTACTAAACTCCTAATAAAAATGTCTTTGACTTGGGGAAAACTAAATTTGTTTCTTTATCAGTAGCTCGGTCTAATTTTTCCATACTTATATTTTTGCTGCCTCATCATTTCTGATCTCTCTCAGGCATCCTCTGCGGTGCTGACATGCATCTCGGCAGAGCCAGGCTAGGAGAAAGGCAACGGTGACTTCTGCTGCTCGCAGTGTGCATTTGCTTTTGTAAAGCATGGGGCCTCGGAGGCCCACAGTCGTGTGCACGCTCTGTAAAACACGTGTTGTGATGAGGAGCAGGAATTGTAGCACCTGCAAAGTAAATAAGCATATAGCATCCTTCTTAGCACAGATTTAACACAGGAACACAGAATTTGGGGTGCTCGATACCTCAGGGCAAGTCATAGTGATGCTATCACCTATTCACTCCCTGTAGTCTCTCCCAAGTTACCAAACTTCCTACCACTAGGGATAAAAATGTAGGCATGGTCTGATTCCTCACCGTCGCTGCCAGCAATGGCAGCAGGGGCCCGTCAGCCTCCAAGAACATAATCGTAAGTGCAAGCCCAAACTACAAACTCCTGCTTCCAGTGCGGCTGTCACTCTTTCAGAAAGCACAAGTGACCCTGCTTGCCCAACAAAAAAGGCTGGGATGAATTAAAACAGAGGGGAATAACGCAACCTTGACTTAAAGTCTGAGTCCCAGGGTAGCAAACCGTGCCTCTCACGGCGGTACAAACCCATCTGGATGGGCTCCGACTGGCGCTGCCTGGGGCAGGAGCCTGGGCAAGGACATTCCTGCTCACCTGCCTCCTCCTGCAGCAAGATTTTTCAATTGCTGTGAGAAGGGATCGCAGAGGCTTTTGTCCCCTTTGTCAGAAATCACAGTGTCAGTGTCACTTTGCATGGTCAGAGCGGTAGGTGTCTCCCCATCTGCTGAGGATGGCAGAGACGAGGGTCCAGCACCATGCCCACAAGCCACAGCTGCTGCTCATGTGTTTGTCCACTGATGCTTGTGGCTATGTGCAGAATGTTTCCAAGGAATCCAAGAGATTCATCTCCTGAGCAAGAAAGGGGAAAAGGAAAGCAGGGATGAGAGAAATGGGGACGCCTGCAAAGCTTTCCTGCAGCCCTCCTGTGAGAGCCCCTGGGAGCACCAACAGGAATTTCACACCTCACCTACAGACTCCGTCAAAACAAACCCTCCCTGTGGGCGTGCTTCAGGATGGAAGAGGCACCCGGGCCCATGAACCCAGCCCGCAGTTACCGAGGGGGCTATGGAGGACTCTGTCATATAATTATCTTCATAAACTCATTAAGCTTCATCTTAAAGCTGGCCAGGGCTCAGTTCCTTCTTTTCCTATCAGAAAGCTCTTCCAGATTCTTGTTCCTCTGCTGGTTAGAAATAATGTAATTGCTTAAATTTATTCACGGTCAGTTCAAAGCCATTTGTTCCTCTGCCAATATTGTTCTTTAGCTCAAACAGCTTCTCTGTTGTGCAATGGGCAGCAAATTTCAGTGTTTCTGAACCCAATTTTGGGATGCATAAGGATTAGGCAGGGGCCAACTGCAGCAGATTCAGAGGCAGATCTGGTTTGCTGCACTATTACGACAGTGAGCCCACGTTACCAGATGCTGCCTTATAACTTGACTAAAGCTGGCTTAGCTTTATATCCTAAAAGCCTCCAAGGAAACAAGTTTCACCTGAAATTCTGGGGTAAATTTTAAGTTCAACATTAGTGAAACAAGAGACTATTCACTGTAACAAAAGTCCATTGCTTACCCTCAGGAGGAGTGCTGGCGAAAGGTCACTACCACTTGTAGCATTTCATCTGAAGCCCCACACCTTAAACAACATAATATGGTTAGACATGACAGACATCAGCGCTTTATTCCATCTCCACCTAAACTGAAGTCAAATGATTTTTTTTCCAGGGCCTCCTACCTGCTGGATGTAAGACAGGCAGAGGTACATCTTGCCGCAGTCTGTCCCCTCTGATGTCCACTCCCATCTACTCCTTCCTATAGTCAGTTTAAAGTTTAACAAGTAGTGCTTGCTTAGTATTTGTTTTCCTTCTCCTCTGAGATCTGTACAAAGCTTTTGAGAAATGGCTGGCACTTGATGTTTATCAATGTTTTTCTCACTATGTAGGAGAAAGTATGAGGGACATATTTCATGATGAAGTGGGTTTCTAGTTAACAGGACAAAATGAAAGCCAAGCCATAGATCAGCATAATATGTCAAAAGAGAAAAGAGTTCGATTTATTGTAAATGATATCCATTAGAAAAAAGCACAATGCTAGAAATCAAGATCCTGATTTAGGAAAGTACTCCAAAATGTGCTAAAAAATCAAGCATATACTTAAGTCCCACTGAAGCTAAAGGATATAATTGTTTTCTTCCATTAAAAAGATTATAAAAAATATCTTTTATTTAGACATTTCTTTGGTGTTGCACTTATTGCTATGCACTATACATTAATGGAGACAGTATGGCATTTTATCCCCCTTGTAAAATATCCTGGAAATATCTAGGACAAAATGCAACTTTGCAAATATTTTCCGGGCTGCATTAACATCAGGATAGTAGGAGACGGGTTGTAGGGCTGCAACACGCACAAGGAGCAGGGCTGAAACTCCAGCATGTAGTCGGGTTTTTATTGCCCGATTTGACCCTGAAAGGTTGAGGAGAGCTTTGTGCCTTCTGAACTGAGCAAACACCGGGGTCACAGAAGAACCGTGGTCATTGTGTTAGTTTTTACAAGGTAAGGGTTTTTTCCCACAGGAAAAATTTTGCCAGGACGTTTCGCACTTCATCACAGTGTATGTCGTCTTTGTCAACCTGGGTATTTACTGCGGAAAATGCAGAGCACATTCTTCACAAACTGTGTGTTGTATCACTTCAGCTATTTTTCCTATCTGCTAGGGACTGAAGGTGTGGAAGACTTTGGTGAAAGTCTCCAGCTGAAGACAACAGCCACCAAGAGCACACAGTAACTTTTAACCTGCTATTTGTAAACAAATACAATGATAAGCCTATGGACAGCACCTGTAATTTAAAGGGAGCCTATTACTAACTGCATATACCAAACTAGCTACATCTGCCAAAGAAATAAATAGGATGTGATATAACTGCATCAGGACCAGGAATTCATAACAGTTTATCAGCAAACAGCAATATTATTTTAATTTACAATAAGAAGATAACTGAAGTAGGAAATAAGTCTTCTAGCTCTACATAGTACCTAAGCCCAGGATGGAGAACATAATTTGACATTGGATTTCAAGAAATAAAACAAGTTGTGGGTAGCCTTCTTTTGTCAGGCAAGACTCTGAGCTGTGGGGTCGTGTTTTGCAGGAGGACACGGCCAGCGGATGAAGGCGAACAGATAAAAAAGAATGGAAATGACTGACAGCAGCTTCCCACAGCACACAAAAAATATTTTAAAAATCTACAAATCTTTTCACCATCTCTGCGGCAGCAACAAAGGGTGTGATTCACACCCACTGATTTTTCAGGTAAGTTGCATCAATAACAGTTGGACACGATGATCTTAAAGGTCTTTTGCAACCTAAATGATTCTGTGATTCTAATATATAGCCATTGGCTACTATACCCCTATCACAGCAGGATGTCCTCCAAATAATATACCCTCCCCCTTTAACGCTGCTTGACAGCCATAGAACCGATGGGAGAGGCAATATCTGCACCAGGCTCAGACTGGCAAGGATCACACATGACTGCATCTTCCCCTGCAGCACGTTAGAGAAGAACAGCCCGTATTCACAGTACAGACCAGATGAGAGCACCACTGCAGGCATTCGTGTATCTAACATGCAAATAGCTTCCCTACACTAGTTTCTGAGCTTTATACAGTAAAGAGTTACAAAGCAAGATAAAAAAATTCACACCTGCACCCTCCAAAGCGGACGCTCTCATGTGATGGGACTTGTGTCTGGCCCAGGCTTCACTAGAGAGGTGAATCAAGCAAGGTTTTTGCCCAGAGACATGGCAGAGGCATTTCCCCAGTCACTGGGGACCTGCACCACCTCCTGCCCAGCCCCAGGTGCTCAGCGGGCCTCTTCCTCTGACTGTTCCCCCCTCAAATGAAGTACTAGCAAAGCCTTCACTGCAAGACAGCTTTAGCAGCGTAACAACTTTGGGAGACCTCTCTAGGACTCTGTGCTTTTTCAGACCTCCTCTCCTACTCCTTCCCTCATGACTGCTCTGATTTATAGGCCTAGTTTGGCCTCATATGATTTAACAGGATGGATTTTCATTTTTTTTTATTGTCAGTGGGCAGGTGTCCCCTGATGTTCAACCAAACAGTCCATGTGCAGTCTAGGGTGGTGAAATAAGCTTGCTAAGCTGGAACCATGCTTTAGTACAGGAGCTCATTTAAAACAAAGCAAGAAATCCATATTCCTACGGACATAATTACACCAGCAATTACAACCATTACTGCAGTTCTGGCTCAGAAGACCTGGGAACACAAGAATGGATTTGGGGCTCGCGACTTTGTGCACAGTTGCGGAGGAGACTGGGCAACCCAGGAGCTCCAGGGTTGCACTCAAAGTATTTCCTTATGGAAGGGCAATCGGCTATGTCCCATTTAACCTGCAGGCACTAGCTGATTTAACCTGCAGGCATTAGCTGATATGGACACAGACAACTGTGCCACTGGGCACTGATAAGTAACCCGACTTTGCCATTAGTAGAAGCACTAGTGGTCTAACTGCTATGGAAAATACCAGCCCACCTACACCTAGGTCCATCAGTGCTTAGTGGGTGCAGCCACAAAATTTCAACAGTGTTGGGAAACCACGGCTTTGTCACAGGCTGCGTGTGTCGGTGCAGGCACAGCGAGCCATGCGGGGAGGTGTGCAAGTGCACCAGCAGCTGTGTTCTGTGCCGTCCTGCTACGCTTATTTTAGCTGCCATAAATAAAAACATGAGCAGAACAGCGGCGCGGAAGTATTTACAGAATAATTTTCAATTGCTGACACCGCCACGCTAAGCACTGAATGCTAAAGTTTATGATGTGTAATGCCTTGGGCTACCACGGCCGCAATTTGGACAAACCTGCCATTAACGCCCGTGTGGCAGTTATTTTACTGGGGGTGACAGATTGTGAGGTAGGGAGAGTAATTCAGACTATTACCCAGGTGAAGGCATGAAAGCTCAGTGATATATGAAGACCACTTAAATTCATTGTATCTTGTACATCACATCTTTGATAGATTATAGCTGTGGCATTAAAATGGAAATGGTTTCTCTGAGGCCTGACAGGGGCTGGGGTGACCCGTGACCTCCCTCTGAGGAATGTGACTGACCGAATTATCAGTTAAGAGAAAAATCTATGGGGAATAGACTCACAGTGATGGAGAATCCACCATGCATATATATTTTTTTTAACTTTTGCTTTGATTGAAAGCTGTGGTACTCAAGCATCCCCCCCTCCCCCGTCNAAAACAGAGCCCTTGTTCTCATCAGATTGTTTTTACCAATGACCTGACACCACCATCTATAATTAATTACATCATTTACATTAGACTATTGACTAAACAAATACATAAATCATAGGCAGAGTCAATAGACGCAGACATATTTAATCATGTTCTAAATAATGATTACTGCTCCCATAATGCAATAATTATTTTCAGCAGCTGACTTGAATTAATCTTCTGTCAAAGTGCCATCTGAAAAAAGAGAGCGGACCACGATGAAGATGAAGGCGGTGGCCCTGGTGATAGAGAAGCCATCTAGCACTTTGCCTTCACATTCCCCGTCTCCCTGCCTACCTCTCTGTCCCCAGGAGGTCTGCAGGCAGTCGGTCCTGGAGAATGCTCAGCACCATCCAGCTAGCGCCTCCACCCACTGCTGAGGAGCTCTGCCAGGCCCTCAACACCACGCTGAGCATCCCATGGGGCTGACCCTGGCCCCCGCTTGACTCCCACATGATTCAAAGCTCCTGTCAGGCAAAAGATGACCTCCCATTTACTCCAGTGGGTGCCTGGCACTGTCCCTTTGCACCTTGCAGGATTTGGGTGCTGCTCAGGCACCCTTGCGTCCGTCCTCCCTCCTCCTCTCTGTACAGAGGAGCCTGGTTTGCAAGGTGCTGAACACGTCTGAAAACCAGACCAACGCGACCCTGAACAGACACTGTTCTCCATAGAGGCTAATGCAATTAGGGTGAATTTAACTCTCATTTACTTAAAAGCATTTCAAAAGGCATTTCATTAATTTGCAAAACACACATCTGGTCTATCGTGCCGACCTGCCTGGCACGCTTCAACCATGGCATGTTTTCAAAGGGCTTTGAGAATGGTGCTGCGCTCCTCCCCCTCGTTTCCACAGCAGCCGAAAGCCTCCTCCCAGCAAAGTCCATCTGAGCATCGATGTGAACAGCAGGAGGACAGAGCCCCAGCTCCCCACAGGATCCCATCCCCAGTGGTTAGCTTATGGTGCCATGATAATGGAAGCAGAGTATTTTCCTGGATAGAGAGGTTTAATCATTATAAGGGCTGCTACAGCTCTCAGCAGGTATCCTCAGAGGAGAAGAAGAAGAAGGGAAAATTCCCCGTGCAGGATAAGTAGCATCAGAAAAGAATACCCTGGGTTTAGGGTTGGAAATCCTCCAAGGAGGAGTTGAACCCATCTTGACCGTGGTCCCTGCTTGAAAACTCACACCTTGTGGGACGACAGCTCTATGTGAGAGCAGCAGGAAATTGATTTCTAGCTGGGAGAAGTCTGGGTAATTTACGGGAGTTCTTTATGTTGCAGCAGGCACAGGAGTGGTTCTGGGGAGGGAGAAGAAACCTTTTGACAACTTTCCTCCTCCTCCAACTATTGATGAGACTAACAGCCTTTTGGTTAACAAGCTATTTGGATAACCTGTAGCTTGATAAAGCAGGATTGCACTGCAGTGTGGTTATAACTGCAGCCGCTACAGTCACCTCACCATATCGCTCTGCACTGGGACAGAAATTACTCTGCACCTGATGCTGGATGAAGCTTTAACAGTTCTGACAGACAAACTCTCCCACCTCAAGCACTATCCAGCTTCTAACAGAAAGCTCTAAACATCTCTAAACCACCCACTGCATGGTTTATTCCCATCGTCTTGCATTGTCAAGATACTACACCCAGTAAGTTTGATCCAGCAAAGCCCTTCTTCTGTCCCTGAGGGTGAAGGAAGTGCAATAGTGAACACCAGATAATTTAAGATATGGAACTGTCTAGGAAATTAAATTGTAAAAGCAAAGCCTCCATCCTTTTCCTAAAATAATAATAATAAAAAAGGCAAACTTCAACTCTCAGATTTTAATTTCCCAAGTAGGAGGTAATTATAGTATAGGCTACTCAATAACATCATTATACATGTACAGCTGATTCTTCCTATCAGTACACATTTGTCATAACACAAATCTAAATAAGCCTGAGGAGATGTAATGAACAGCATTTGGACGTGTAGCTTAGTATTCACAGGACTTCACAACATAGCATTTTTGAACGCTTTTCTAAGATAGAAGAATTGGGCAGACTACACTAAAATATTCATGAAGGATAATGAAAAAACAGCCGTCAATGACAGTGTTATAGGTTGGTTAATATTGTATGATGAGTGTGTTATAACCATAAATAAACAATAAGTATAAATGACGTGAATATAAATAATCATTAATACAAATAATAAATAATAAAAACTAAGCTCAAGAGGGCGATGTGATAGAATCAGGACAGGCATCAACTACCAAATGGTTTTCCTTCCTACTCCTTGTTCTCTCAAAAAGCTTTCAGAGACGATATTGTTATTCTCTGCTATCAAAACCAGAACAATGTTGTATGCTGTGCTTCTTTCTCTTTTAACGTGCGTTGATAGCATTTCAATAATATGCTATCGTAATAAAAAAGAGCAATCCTGACCTTCTAGAGGGTACAAATCTTAAATGGGCCATAGGCACAAAAGGAACAAATCAGAAGAATCTATTGCCAATAATGTTATTTTCTTCCCTGGAACTGAAAGAAAGGAGCTTGCGTGAGCCATCTGTAATCATAGTTTGCTTAAATGCAATCTTCAGCCTCAGGCTGTAATCACTGGGTGAAAAATCTTCCAAAGAGAATACAAAGAAAGAAAACAAGATAGAAGAACATTCCTGTGGCTAAGAGCCTGAGCTGGATAGGGACATAAGAGGTGCAGATGTACCCTCTGTGTTTGGTACGTGGCTTACACGAGAGAGGGGGGGAAAGTCACTCAACTCTCCAAATCTTTCCAGCAGTATAATAGGAACAGAAAATTCCTGATGCCTGTCTTGTCTCTCTCTGTTACAAGCTTTAATAAGAAATAATTCAGCATCGATGAAGACAGCAAAACCCAGCAGAAACGTTGCGCACAGCAGCAGTCATGCAATGCAGGACCACAGTAGCAAAAATCAGCTTCACCGCTGTAACCTGCGGGGACTGATCTAACACCCTCCCCCAGAAAACTCTCTCTCCCCTAGCATGCACAGAAACCAGCATCACCCTTGGGAAACTTTCTAGAGGCGTTCTCTCCTTAAACTGGTGCTCAGTATTAACTGGGCATCTTGACAAGCAATCCACAAGACACTGGTGGAAGTGCTGGAGAGCTTGAATGATTGCCCTAAGACTGCACAGGTGCCCGTATGTATCAAAATATGGAACACTCCCATCAAGGAATTCACATTCGCTCCCTGTTTATGGGATGCCTCAGCCTCCCGGATTTGTCTTATCTAGGGAACCTGCTGTGACACACCCAAAGACCATATCTTAATTACCCCATTACGACTGGGCCTTTGAACTCATTTGTTGTCTTGGCCAATCTTCTGGTCCCCCTACGAAGCTGAACATATCTGTGAACAATAGATGGTTGTTGGGAGGCTGCAGTGCAGATGGAGACTTTCTCAGGGAGATACCTTGTCTAAAGTAGCTGCTCAAAGCCTATTAATCAGAGCCGTGACTGAATTCAGATGAGAACTGTCCCACTTGGGTGGGCAGTAGCAAATTCTGCTACGGCGCCCCTGTCCCTCCTCACTAAGAGGCTTTCCCATGCCAGGAACAGGTAAAGCAGCCAGCAGCCCATCAGTTAACGCTGCTTTATGCAGCACTACAAGGCACCTGGGAGCTGTGTTAAAAAAGTATTTTCTGCATAACAGGAATCCCAGTCACACCAACTTCAACCAGCTGTACCAACCTCTGTAGGACCAGAGTACTACACATCTTTTTTGGCACTTCCCTTCTTGCAACCCTTTTTTGCTGTCAGGGTTAAAGTGCTTATCTCCGCTTTCCACGTCCTGTGCCTTGCCGTGCCCCATTTCCTCACTAAGCTGCCATCTCAAGATGCCAGTGTGCTGGTCTGCCTGCCACACACACTTGCCATCACACCCCCCGATTTCTTCCATGATGATCCCCAAGCTGCCTGGAGCTGAATACTTTTATTATTTGATTTTGGAAGTACAGTTTTTATTTTACATGTGTTGTTGAAAGGATTGTCCACACTATCTTGAGACTTTTTTCCCCATAAACAAATCCTTAGTCATTTCTTTACAAACCTGGCTGTGGAATGACGTTTATTAGGGACCACTTCTCCTTGATTTGTTTGGCTTTACAGCAACTAGACTTTTAAATGACTCCTACATTGAGGTTTGGTTTTTCAAAGCCAGAAGAGAAGTCATGGCCAAGCTCCTGTTACTTGAGACAGTGGCCAAGAGTTGGAGAAATCTTCTTGCCTTCCCGTCACTTGAACGTGATCCTGGGGGAATGGTTGCCTGTGGGTGTAAACAGCAGCATGGATATGAGCTCATAGCCAGCCCCAAAATCTTTAATAAAGAAATAAGGCTCACTTATTACACACAGAGGTAAGTAGCCAAGTGATACGGTTATTTATAAACTTTTGTTAAGTCTGTCATTTTTAGCTCTGCTTAAAAGCAACCTTTTAAAATGATGTTTCAGGAACACAGTCAACAGCAAGGCGAGCTGGTCTTTGGCTTGATTAGATTTTGCTCCCTTTACCTTGATGAAACGATGCCTTATTAGCATTCCAAAATGAGAGTGCGCTCTAAATGTAAGTGGATTTTAATACAATCTTTTTGAGGAAATGTCAAACTGCATTGGGTACATCTCCTCCCTGCCCCCCTTCTCTTCCCCGAACAGCACAGTTCAGCAAGGAACTGTGCCAAAATAATGAGCGAGGGACAGAGGGAATTTCAGAGTCAAGGTAAAAGATGAGAAATAAATTCTGCCAGCAGTAACGTCTGGTTCTGCCACCACCTGCTTAACTCAGTACCTTTCCTTCGGTTTTGCACTGGTGTAACTGATAAGGCTTTGGCTCCATGCATTTCTCATGACTAGTCAATTAGTACTCAATACCACATACCAAAAGCTGGAGGCTTTGCTGGTGTAAAGTGGTACCAACTGGCACAGTTATTTATACTGGCTGGAAAAGTCAACCCAAGCGGGCACCCTCTGTTGTGCACCCTGGTCTATTTGGGATTACTGGAGCTGTGCATGCATGAGCCTTAGGAGGTTAAAGGGTGCCTGAAAAATTATTGCCCAAAGTTACCAAAGTCTAGAGTAAAAAAAAAAAAAAAAAACCCACAACCCAAAAAACAACGCCAAACCTCAAACAGGCAAAGCATACCTGCTTAAATTAAATTAAATATTAACATCCCCTGCTTTAGAGTTGCACCATGAACGTAATAGGTGCACTGTTAATGAACCGCAATTTATTTACACCTCAAACAAAGAGTATCCTCACTGCCCTAAAGTAGTTAAATTGCCCTCTTCCTAGTGAAATTTATTGCCATTTAAACATGCCAAAAGGCCATTCTGCCGGTCATTACAATAATCTATCATTTCTGCAACTGCTGGTATCCTGTTCTGTGGTCAAATTCAATCTGAGAAGGGTCAACAGAATTTTTCCACCAAATGCTTCCCTCTTGCCTGTCATCAATTTACTTTTGTCAACAAAAAGGGCATTACTACCGAATGAAATAGAAGATCCCCTTAAGACCTCTGGCAAACAGCGAGAGCTTCTCTGACGTATCGCATCTTTTCCGCTTGCAGATGTGTGTGTGAGTGTGTGTGCTAGGACAGTAACTGTACTGAATGCATGAGCAGGAATTTTGTAGCTTGTCAAGCTCCTTTTACTCCAGTAAGCATTCACATTTCTAACTACTGTGGACAGTGACACAATAGTTTCATTTTTTCTCTATGAAAATAGTTTTAAGAATATGTTTTCCATTGGGAAATTACGACCGTATTAGTAACTCAGCTTTTTGTCATGTGGCTCTTCTGCTTTTCTTATATGCACGCAGTCAGAGCGTACACCGAGACTTGTTTCACCTCACGTCACAGCCATCTGGTAGCAATATACTTCCAGCTAGACACACAGACAAGGACAATAGAGCCGCCACTTAGAGAAGCCATCAGATGATGTCCGAAAGCACACTCTGCTACTTCATACTATTTTTGCTACTCCTCAAGTTGGAGTTGCTGCCATTTCAGCTGGTAAGGCAAAGTGAGTTTCTCGCTGCATGTGGCTTAGGCCATGAAACAGCGACACACACGCGCGCGCGCACACACACACACACACAGAGAAAGGGTTAAGGACCACCAGTTCACAAAGAAAAGTCCAACTTCGACCTGCTGCTGACTTTTCTAATTTTAAATGGCTAATGTCCCCACTAGGAGCACCACACCAAAACCTGACTTCATTAGAAGTGCTGGGGAACTCTTGATTCCATTGAGAGCACAGCTTGATTTTGGCTAGATATCTAAAAATCCTAGGGAATAGTCTAGTGCCACACAATAAAAATAGTACTACTAATAAAACCACCACAGTGCCCTTAAATGATTTTTAATATGCTAGTGTCAAGAAACACAAACTCAAATTAAGTCAATTAGGTCACTACTATTAATCAGCATCCTTTTTGTGTAGTTGAAAGACCCCAACACTGCAACCTATTCTTCTAGTGTACTGTCAAACACTTAGGAGGTATTATTATACCTAATCCTTGTCACAAAGAGCTAAAAGACTACTTTTTTATATACACGTAAAACAGAGGGAGAAATGAAAGGCAAGGAAGAAAGCCAAATGTGTAGCTTTGAGGTTTCCTTGTAACAAGCATACTGTATTATCTTGCTCTGCAAGCAGCTTGTCCCAGCGCCTGCAGGGAGCTGAGCCTGGGCAGGGAAGAGAAGGCAGGGAAAGGGCTCATGTGCTGGCTGGAAGAAAGGAGTCTGAAAGTGTTTCTCAGTGCAGGAGGCAAGTAGTGGCTGGACACATGATTACCAGAAGAAGGAAAAGCACGAATGGGTAATCAGAGTAAGCAGGAAAGAACTAGTCCCCTGACAGCATGCGGTATCTAAAGCATCGCCTGTCACCACTGGCTTCAAGCAACACCGCTCAACAAGCCATTTCAAGACACGCTTTCACTCCAGAAGTACTTGCTCAGCACCAGCAGTACTGCTGCATTTTCTGCTGGATCCAACTCATTTTCACTGTGTTTTCAGTTTGGCACCATTTATCCGCAGGCATAACAGACGTAACAGTTTATTCATACCGTCTTATCTCTCCTTTTTTGATACCTGCATGTTGCCCGTACAAATCTGGAGTGAGTTTTGGTGCTTTCTTCCCATCATTGACCTCTCTAGGGTGATCACCCAGGAAAAATGCTGGTGGTCCCATTCCAATAGCAAATGAAAAATGCCATTTCATTTGCTATAACATCCCACAGGGCCATATGTTTTGATGAACCACTGTACGGATTTGAAGAGCCATTTTTTTTCAGTGACTCAAGGAATTAAATTCACATGTAGCAAAGAACATGGCTTCTCTTTCTTTCAGAGCAAAAAATAATCCCTGTACTCCATCCTCTATCTCCTATGCTGTTTCCATGGCCAAATGACAGTTCATTTTACTTGGAAAAGCTCTAACTGATGTGGCATGTGGACTTTTCCAAAGCCAAGCACTTTCCACATGCTATCACTACAAGAGCATTCAGATGAAGCATTCAAGCTAACATCCAGACCAACTGACAAAGAAGGGTTGGTAAGGGCAGGAGGCAGAGAGAGAAATAATAACAAGACAACACTTTTTAGTGAAGAACTTACATGAGCTTTGTCCAGTTTTCTTCTTCAGATTGTTTTCTTGCATGGGAATATGCAATGATCAGACTCTCCTTCTCAGGAGAGTCAGCTGGGTGACAGTGAGGATACTGCAGATTTGGAAAGCTAGTCTGTCTCATCATTTTGTTTTTGCACAGGAAGCCAGACGTCTTGACAGGCACATTCAATAAAAAAAACATCCATGCTTGGAGCCAAAAATTCACTCACACACTCTTGTTTGAGCTCTGAAGCAAAACCTCCTCTCAAAGAGCCTCCAAAATAATCGTGTCGAAGTTATACAAATGCTAACAATTTATTCCAAGAAAATGAAATCTGCTGAGGTGAGACTGGGAGGTGTTAAAACTTAATGAACATAAAAACATATAGCCTGGCTTAAACAGAGCTGAATTTTCTCAAGCTGGCTACAGTCCTCAGCATTCCCTCTTCTGATTTTTAATCACTTGGAAACATCCATAATATTTCTCCTGTGCTGGAAAGATGATGAAAATTGTTCCCCTGTTTGATTACGACGTAGGTGAGGAAACAGCCTGTGACAGCTTATAGCAATTACTTGTCTTGACTTTTAAGGAGAAGAGTTGGCCAGCAAAGTAACACAAAGGAGAATAAAAGAGACATGAGGTGCCCCTCTCTTCAAATGACCTACAAATATCCCTTTTCTCTGTGCTCAGGGGAACAGCTTGCCTGTGGACAGAGAAAAGGAGGAACAAGCAGAGCTTTATCTTCACCAGGGCCACTGCATCAACCAGGAAATCGGTACTAATAAGTAGTAGCAGGAGGAATAAATGAGCCTGTTCTTAGTATAAACCAAATTTGCATTTTTTCCACCGTAAGAAGCGAGAAACCAGGAAAGACACTGGGATCCTCTAAACATCTCTGTATGGCTATTGACCTTCAAAGCATCAGGCAAAGTCATCATTTGGACCTTCAGAAGCAACTGCTGCAACAACCAGTATTTTACTGAGCAATATACAGATTCTCCACCTGGGATGGGGTAATCCAGTTTATACATACAAGTTGGGCGATGAGAGGCTGGAGAGCAGCCCCACAGAAACAGATCTGGGGGTTTGGGCTGATGGCAAGATGAATATGAGTTAACAGCGTGCCCTGGCAGCCAAAAGGGCCAACCATGTCCCAAGATGCATCAAGAACAGCATAGGTAGCCAGTCAAGGGAAGCTATAGTCCCACTCTACACTACTGGTGTGGCCCCACCTTGAGTACTGCGTGCAGTTTTGGGCACCTCAATATAAGAAGGACATCAAACTACTACAGTGTGTCCAAAGGAGGGCAACCAAGACAGTGAAACATCTCAAGGGCAACACTTACGAGGAGCAACTGAGGGCACTTGGTTTGTTCAGCTTAGAGAAGAGATGACTGAGGGGTGATCTCATCGCAGTCTACACCTTCCTTATGGGGGGCAGCAGAGGGGCAGGTCCTGATCTCCTCTCTCGGATGACCAGTGACAGGACATGAAGAAATGGAATGAAGCTGCATCAGGGGAAGTTCAGATTGGACATTAAGAAAAGGTTCTTCACTGAGACGCTAGTTGGTCACTGGAACAGGCTCTCCAGGGAAATGGTCACAGCATCAAGCCTGACAGAGTTCAAGGAGCATCTGAACAACACTCTTAGTCACACGGTTTAGTTTTAGGTAATTGTGCAAGGAGCAGAGTTGGACTTGACAATCCTTATCAGTTCCTTCCAGCTTGAGACATTCTATGATTCTATGAATATGCAGACCAGCCAGGTTATCTGCTAAATCAGGGCCAGTACATTTAGTTTCCACCTCCACATCAATGAGAGGCGGGCCAGGGCCTGCGTGACACTGACTACATGCTGAGTCTGTAGACCTCATAGTTGCACAGAACCCTCCAACTCCCTTGTTTTACCAGCTACCAGTAGTTAACTGGTACCATCTGCTGCCACCCAGGAAACATCCAACCTTGAAGAATATCACTCTGCCCTTTCCCTTGCTCTGCCTGTCCACAGAGCAAACAGCTGCAGCTTCCGGCTGCCCTTGCGACCCTGTTGCTACATTCTGGAAGGGGCTGCAGCTCCACAGGAAGCTCAGCTAGAGCCCAACACAAGTCCTGCTCCACAGTCAGGCATTCTAGCATAACCCATCTTCACTTCCCTGAGTCCTGTCCCCAGGAGCGTGGGTTGGAGCTCAAGTCTGCTTCTAGTAACTCAACTGGGGCAGATGCTCCTGGTGAAAGAGCAGTAACAGCTTCAGCTGGTGAAATCAGATCTGTCACAGTTCACCTGGCAGAGCCAGAGTGGCTTTGCAGGCTTTTTCTGTAGTTTTGCTACTCAGTACCAGGAACATAACTTCGTTCTGGCTGGAGCTTTTGCTCAGCTTGATCTCTGCTGCAGTGGTTCATATTGCAACTGCATGACAAATCTTAAAAGCTGAATTAATGCAAAAGGCAGAAAATTAAAGATATGAGAAATGAAGGTGAGCATCAAGAATTTTGCCTCTGTCAAATAGGAAAGCTTCGTCCTTGCTTCAGACATGAGGCATGAGATGAATTTGGAAAAGGATTTTCGTGCCAGGACAAATTCTCAATAAGAGCACTTCATCCAAGAAGCAATTTGCTTCACGAGTAATTTTTCAGTATTTCCTTTGTCATTGTGTCTGAATACAAGTTTTGTTTTTCACGCAGGTCAGATTTGTTTTTGTGGCTTACAACTCAAGTGAGACTCTTAACTGCACACACATGGCATTATTCTTAAACTACAAAATGAACGGGAACCTCAGAAGTCGATACCGAAACACACTAGTGAGTCAGAGCAGGATGGAAAGATAGACTGTGTGGAAGGGAAAAAGCTTACATAAACACAAATATATATATATATGATAACTGGCAGCACAGTTAAAGTCATACAGCTCATGATGGCCTTATCCAAAACTCACTGAAATCAGTTGATAGCATCCTTGCACATTCAAGGGTTTTGGGTCATGATTTGTCAGTGAGTCTTATTTTACAAATTCGGTGGCTAAACAGATCTCCCATTATGTTTTATCTTTTTTTGCCCCGAGGAAGGTGGAGTGCTGAACAGTGTCTGCCAAACACAGCTCTTAGGCATCAATGTTGCAGGAGAGTTTCCCAGCTGGAAGAACGATGCAGAAGTAGTACTGGGATTTCTTGCATATTGAGAGGAGCCAAGAGAAGGAAGTGAGACATTGTCACAGTCACACGGATCATGACAGCCTTTTATTTTTTAATCCACTGAGTATGTTCAGTGTTGCCAGATGATATAGTCCATTGACAATGGTTATTTTACACAAGTCTGCTTGTTTCTCATAAAAAGCAAAAAGTCATGGCTTGGCCACAACAAAATGTAAAGAGGCAATAATTCCAGTTTTATCCAATAGGGAAAAATAATGACCTGTGTCTCTCTGCTTAATATCAAGATGCCCGACTTGAAGAACCAAGTCAGATAAACCTATCATATTTTGCATGAAAATATTCACAATTATT
Organism: Burhinus bistriatus; assembly: GCA_013397275.1. Taxonomy (NCBI): domain Eukaryota; kingdom Metazoa; phylum Chordata; class Aves; order Charadriiformes; family Burhinidae; genus Burhinus; species Burhinus bistriatus. The sequence goes on from VYXH01005308.1 coordinate 164,096, forward strand.
CATCTATGTTTAATAGTCTAAAAGCATCAAACTAACCTGCTCTAACACATTGACTGGGCAGGTTTAAACCCATTAAAAAAATCCTGGATCCAAGGGACTGACAAATACCACCATTCTTAATGAAAATCCCATGCCTCATGTTTTTTGTCACTGCTGTCTAGGCTATGACAAACATCAGGCCTCAGGCAAAAAGGCACAAAACATTTCATGTCATCAAAACATGAATCTGAGCTTTGCTTGACACTTTTCCAGGGAAGGACCAGGGCTGACAGCTTATGGGCATACAGAATTATTGCTTGCCTAACGTTGAATAATATAAGCCCTCACAAATCAAGTCTTACTTTCCAGGTACCCTAATAATTCACCATATAGCTACGTTTCTTCCAACGACTACACACTAAGCCAGAGAAGCCAGCAGTAGTGCTTGGAAGTGCGTGGCACAAAACCACATCTGATACTGATCATGTTAACTGTTTGTTTCTTACGTGGATACCCAGCAGCCGTTAAGATCTTGATTCATAACAGGCCTTGCAAGCAGAGAAAGAATGGTCCAAAGGGGCACTTGGACAGTCAGTCTCCAACTATTATTTTCCTACCACTGAGCCAAGAGTTGAGAACTTCAGTACAATGCAGCACAGCATCACAGCTTGTTACAATGCAAAAGACACCATCTTATACCTAAAAAAGGTGCAGGGCTCTGAGGTCTTCTGAAGTTCAGGAAGATGCTCTGGGACTTGTAACGAGCACAGGATTAGCAACAGTTGCTCTCCAGGCAGCAGGTGTTTGCTGGTTTCAGTTTTTTGTTGATGCTTCTCATGGTACACTATGAAAGTGTGCACATCACGTAAACCCAATGGATTACCACCAACTCATTAAAAAGGCCATCCTACTCTTCTGTGCCTTCCTCAGTTGTGAAGTTAAGTAGGGAAACGTTTGTACCACTTGTGATTCCTCAAGTTCCTCTCTACTTTCAGTACATACCCGTTGGGAACTGCCTCGCAACAGCTTCACTTAGAGATGGGATTTCCATCTCTTCACAGGCTGATAGATGGCTTTGTTTACAGGCTGCATTACCACAGTGCCAACAAAGAACAGAAATAGTGTCCCATATACATAGTGAGAGGGGAAAAAAATGCAGGTCTTTTTCCCCTCAGATAGATGGGTGAATGGAAAGATAGCTTGTGGGTCAGGCATGCTGACAGGTTATATTACATCATATCTATACATTACCTACACAGAAATTATCCAAGACAGACCACTGTACAAGGTACAAAGCTCTGACTGTAGAAGCTTTTTTCCCTCCTCTCCCTCAAACTGGTATTTATTTTCTGTTTAGTGTTACTTGGCAAGCTTTCATTGACATTTACTCCTGGATTCCTCTAATGCAATCATCATCATTTGAAGTCACGCTTCTGAAGCCAGGTTTTGGGACTGAATTCCCATCCAAGAACAGATACCTAATAAAGGTGGGATGAACTGGTTTTCTGGAGACCCTCTGCTCTGGCTCGAGACAGCCTGAACAGCCAGGTAAGAGATGTAGAGCTGAGAGGCCTTGAAGACGCTAAAGAGCAACAAGAGGGGAAAAAAAAAAACCAAACCCAAACCCAACCCAAGCACCAACCCCTTCCTTTATTTTTCAAGTAAACTGCTGACAGGATAGTTGATCAGATGGACTGCCTGTTCTGATCAAGTCTGACAATTTCCACAGTTTTATCTTCCTGCAGAGCAGAAACCCAGGCTGAACTGACACTGGCAGTCAAGACAGCTCCCTGAAACAGCCAAGGGAAACAAATATCCAGTTATTGACATACCAATAAATTATTGTAAAAAACCAGACTATATTAATATTTTTCAAGAGGTAATTAAGTCAATCGTTTGAAATATTCTGCTATTTACTTTGGCTCACAAGCAGACTTCCCCATGCCAGGTGCAACTGCATTTTGTCTGGCAGTGAGTTAGAATGCAAGGAAGCCCTCCCCTCTCTGTTGGGAAAGCCAGGTTTTTCACATGCTTGATGAGGTTGTTCACTGAACTCCTCCTTTCTCTTTCTGCCTACCACTATACTTTACTTGCTGTTGATGTCTCTGAAAGGGCCCTCCTTTTCCTCCTTGCTGGGCTGAGCACCGCTTGAACCACATTCAGGAGCTCTACTATTTATGATTGTGACACCCATTCTCACCAATGCTTGTCCTGCCTTCTTCAGGGAATTACATCTTCTTGTAGCTGAGCAAGTGCCTGCAGTCCAGTCTCAATTTCCCTGTACGTAGCTCTTAATTAAAAAAATGAATACATCAAGTGATATCTATTGAGTTTAAGAGGTCAAGATCCTACTGAAATGACTTCATGGGAAGTGCCAGCTAGCAAAACCTGAAAACATTTCGAACTAAATTCTGCTGTCCTTAACACAGGGGCCTAGAAAGCTGATTTTTTTTTCCAAGGTAATTTTGGATCAACTCTAAGAAAAGAAATTTGAAAGAGTTCATTCTTCAACTCCAAGATCTTCCACGGGAAGGTGAACAGTAGAGCTCTGAAAAGCAACAGTGGTGAATGGGGCCGATTCTCTGCTGGCTGACAGGGAGAGCTGCACCCGGCTGAAAACCTGGACCTACACACAGACACTCAACTGGGTTTTTTCCTTCAAAACAGGGTGGACCTAGGGCCTATTGGCCAGCTCATTGCTTGCAGTTGCACAGTATTGCTCTTACCCTTCTGTCATCTAGCAATACCCGTAGCTATCTGAAAGCTCATTTTAAACTGTGAGGTATTTTGGCATTACATCTCACTGCCGCCACCGGTCCCCCTCCCACACCGAGTTCTGCCACAGGCACTCACAGGTACAAGGAAAGAGACACTCATTATGTTTTGCAGTCCATGAAATGCCGAGAAACACCAAGCATTTGCATGCATAAACAAAAACTGTTTTTCAATATGTGCTTCTAGGTACTGCTGCTAGATAAACCTTTGGAAACCAACAGAAATGAAACCTCCATGTTGTTAACAAGGTACAGATCTCCTTATGGACAACATGCTTTTGAAGAAAAGTATTTTCAGAGTGAAAAAATAATAAACAAGAGACCTAGATTCACCCTTCAGTCTGTTCTGACTAAGGGGCAGGACTTGGCTATGCTACGAAGCAAGCAAGAAGCAAATAAATGACATGCACAGATTAAAATTAGTTGACTACAGTGGGCGTCAGACTGTCTGACAAAGCATCACTCTGCACAACAAAAGTTATTGAACACTCAAACAGCTCCTAAGTGTCCAGTTTCAGCTTCAAGTTTTAAGTGGTCGGCATGGGTTTGGCATAACACAATGGTCCATAAGCTGCAGCAGCTCAGAAGCCACGTCGGACCCCTGCCATGTGGTGGCAACCTCTCCCTTCCCCTGTGGGTAACAGCATTTGAATCACTCGAGTTTAATCCAGGATCACAGACACATGAGAACTCCAAATCACATGCTCTCCTTGCCTCCCTTCTGCTCTGCAACCAGAAAACGTTGCTTTATGCCTCTGGGGAATGGGCTATGCCCGAGACCATACTGTGAAGCAATCTAAGTCAAAGCCAGGGATCTGCCCTGCCAGCACCCAATAATGCCCCCAGCACCTCCTCCCCACTTGCCCCAAGGGACCAACAGGCAAATGGCGAGGGCCAGCACTTCTTCCCCACGCTGAGCTCAGAGAGCTCTGAGGAGGTCCAGGAAGGAAAACAGGAAACTTTTTTTCTTCTCCTGTTCCTCTGTGCAGCCAAAAAGAAATTCAACTTCATGCAGAGACCCTCTTGTCCACAAAGGCACAAGGAAGTTGCAGCTTAGCTACAGAGCCAAACCCAGCAAGTGCAACCAGCTAGGACAGGCAAGGAGACCTCCTCTGCGCACACACCTGGGTTTCATCCCCACATCACTCAATCACTGAAGCACCAGTACTGGCTGACACAGCTGAGCACAGGCTGGACCTCCCAGCATTCATTTGCACTGGAATGGGGACATGGCAGCAATACTCAAAATACCTGTGGACGTACTCTTTCAGATGTGGGAAGAATGCAAGCCACAGCAGCAAGAAGACCAGCAAGAGCTGCTGCACCCTGCTGTCACCTCACTGCCACGTGTGCACAGGTACCCATTGACAGAAGCAGCAACTTCCAGTATGGGTATGCAGAGATGACTCCGCTCTTGCTGCTAAGCGGAATGTCAGTGTCACCTTGTTTCTCCATTGCCATTCACTCCTAGGAACTCACCAACTTATTACATGTCTAGCAATGCTTGAGTCTGACATCTATATTTGATTCAGTATTTAGTATGAAGCAGACACTTTGTGTTCAAAGGCAAAGTTATTTGCTTTGAAGACTAGGTTACAAAATATAATCACTTTTCAACACAAAACCAAATCCTAGAAACAACATGTGCAAATGTAGTTCCAACCGGGAAAGCTTGCCACGAGGTCTCTCACCAAAATTCACAAGCTCTTCTCACAAGACCAGCTGTCCAACCACACAGGACAACACTTGCCAAATGGCAGAGAAACACTTATGGGATCCCCCCAGACTTTCATAGCCCAGGATTTTCCTGCACTCCATACCCAGGCTAACCAGCTCAGCCAAGGCAGAGACCCCTCCCAAACACACAAATGCCACCATCTGTACCACCACATTATCAGAACAGTGCCGGCAAGTAACTTGGTGAGTAGTTAATACTTAATGAAATCTTTGTTGTCTAAAACACTTCCACTCCTTGAGTGAGTTGACCTTTGTGTGTCCCGTCTTCAGGCCGTCTTCTATTGTATCCTTCCTTCAGTAAGTGTTGGGCAAACATTTCTGTACTGACTGACAAGACCATAACTGGGCCCACAATTTGTGGTTTATGCACATGTTACAAATTACATATTAAACCTTAAGTTCTGTAATTAGTATCTGCAGTTTATTAGCTATATTTTAATCAAGTGTAACATATAATGAAATTACACATCAGTGTGTTTTTTTGAACTTTTAATCCAGCTGTCACAACAAGGGGTTTTTTTGTAGGTTAGTTTAGATACATTTTTCAACAAAAGCAATAATTACAAGAGCAGATGAGCATTACAACTAGTCCACTTAAAAACTATGATTGCTTCATATACCATTCTGCATATATAGGCAAATACTTGATCTGCTATACACTTTAATAAAGGTCGTATACTTTCATTTCTTTATAATAACGTTGATTTGGCTTTACAGATGCGTCTCAACACAGCAACATTGTTTCCTACGCAATATTAATGTCCTCTGAGATAGCTCTTTTTGCATTGGTACTTATTGGAGTCTTTGCAGAAAACCCAGAAGCAGTCTATCTAACGCAGCGTGGCTGCAGTCAGCAGCCCCATCCTTATCTGCAGGAGGAAGCAGCTTTACGGCTTCTGACTTAGAGTTCCTGCAAAATTATAAAGTGATTCCTGGCATTTAATATCCTTGCCAATTACCCACGTGATTGACTACCACATTCAGAAACTTTTACGAACCAAAAGTGAGGATACTTGCCCAAATTAAAGCTGGAATTTGATTGCATCAAATACGGTTGCCCTGTTTCCAATTGTATTTGATATGGCCATCTCCAAGGTCTGAACCTGCCCAGCTTGAACACAAGCAGCAGCTAGGGCGAGCACATCTGAGATAACAACTCCATTGTATTTTAACAATGTCATCTTCCCTGCAGTGCGCTGTGTTCAGGGCACTGCTGCAAGCGCATGACAGATGGGGGATAAATGGCAGAGTGAGTGTATCACCCCAGTTATCACATGGCTTTTGGATGAATGCCACTTGAGAGGAGTAGCACAGGAAGATGAAGTGGAAAGAAGACGGGGTGATGGTGGCTACAAATACTGACATACACCTGTACCCCTCATTTTGAACACTGGCTGCGATTCTCAGAAGGGGGTGTAAAACCGCACTCGGATTGCTAATGAACAACATCCAAACTGCAATCGTCATCGCAGCATTTTGCTATGCACATAGGGTTGTGCCTTCTGAGCAAAGCAGCATGCTGCCCTCAACAGAAAGCCCTGTTTATCACTTGGAGATGCAATAAAAATAACAAATGTCCAGAGTAAACCTAATTCACTGTGCTACTTAGTATTTGAAATACATAAATATGTCAAGCAAAAGACCTCTAATAGACCCTTTTATCCTGGTAATAGTGTACATATAATTTTCCTCTCATTAGTACAAAAACTACCTAGGGAACTATCGGCCCATCCTTCATCCATTTAATCTGCATTAGTTTACTTTTACCTTGTGTTTAATCTGCTTTCCCTCAAGGTATTTTGAATAAATCAATAGGAATACATGATTGTTTAATGATTTTTAGAAGAGCTCCCTTCGACCACAGCTGCATGATTTAGAATGACTAATTCCACTTTTTACAATTGATCCCGCTGCACACGGCCCATCCATTCCTGCCATGTCTGGCCAAAGGGACCAGGAGCTCCACAGTTAGGGGGGTCTTAAAGGGGCCGAGGAGGGTCCCCAACAGCTTAAGGAGAAAAACAAGTGAGGCAACAAAATTTTCAGAATAAATGCTCTTAATTCTTGGCAACAGGCTCCAGCTCCCTAATGTAGCTCGGCACTATAGCTTGATCATGCCTCTCATATGCCTGGGCTTTGGGTGCACCACCATGCCCTGCTCTTCAAAGTGCCCGAGGGTGACAGAGGATTTCACACAAGGCGGCAAAGAGAAGGCCCAGTTTGGGTGCAGCAGGAGGGAGCCCTGACACTGGGATTTTGGCCTCAAGTATGAACTCGCATGCTTGCTGAAACTCAGTGTACAATCACAGCTTGCTTGCTTAACAACAGAGGCAAAGCCCTCCTGTTTCGATGCGCAAACGTCCAGTCACTTCTGGCTTCTATCTCCTTTTAACCTCAAAGTCATGTTGACAGTGTGAATACACCAGTGAAAAAGAAATATCACTGTAAAGGGGCGTTATGCCTCTTAATCCCATTCACCATGAAGGATGCATGGTGCAGTGTGTACATAACTAGGGCTGGGATCCAGACACTTCATAGCTATATATATTTCTGCCATGGAGCTGTTGCCTGACAGGGGATGTATCCCCTCCTCAGCTCTGTTCCTCATCTCACCAGTTGTCTGATCTTATTTCAAAAGGGCATAAATTTCCTCAAAAAACTCCAAACCTGTATGATGACATTTTAACAGAGCTCTGAGTACAGCAGAGCCCTGGTGTCTGTTAGAGCCTTTGCAAACTTGATACAAACAGCAACAGGTATGGCATAACCTTATTTTATTGTGATCATGAAGAGACTAAACCAGTTAGCAAGTTCCCAGCCTAGTGCCCTATGCCCTAAACACACTCGCCTCCCAAGAGTGGGCCTGGTATCCCTTTACAGGAGCTTTTCAGTGCACAGCGCGTTCACAACCCTGGCACCCTCATCCAGTACCAGGACCAAACCTCCTTCCCTCTCTTCAGGGATCCTTAGCATGTAGTCCCTTCTATAAGTACAGAAACTATGGGTAGGAAGCTATCTGAAATATAAAGGTATCCACGCCATGGCTCAAGAGACAGCCAGCACCTCTTACACACCCATGCAACCCACAAAAGGACAGAAGCTCCTGCTGACGGTGATATCCATGGAAATCAAGATTAATAAAGCCTGGTCTAAAACCCAACCTTTGTGTGGTCCCCTTGGAGGTGGTGGCTGTCTTCTGCCAGCCTGCTTTGCACCAGGTCTTGCTCCACTGCCAGAAATGTCTCAATTTTGGGGGGGTGTTTTGAGCTGTCAGCATAGGGCACAGAGGTCTGGGAACTGCAAGAGAATTATCAGCAGTATCACTAACAAGCCCGACCTTTTAGACGGCTGAATTCACAGGACATGTAATTCCACAAAACCTCTCCTCCCCCTGACCCTGTCTTTTAAAACATTGGTGGGTTCTGGATTAGGCCATACATAAAATTCAACAGTCCTGTTGAGACTAAATTCACCTTATTTCAATGGTGAAGCTGCATGATATATAAGCACATTGGCAAACAGACCAGCATTGTATCACCACTCAAAGCTGACACTGCTACAGCACTAAAGGAAAAAATATTGGTAGTTAGCTCCAATAAGTTAGAAATCTTCTTTGATCAGGACACTGAAAGTGATTGAGACAGGCTGTGTAAGAGTCCTTACAAAGTGCCAAGGTACAGAAGACTTTACGGTTTATGGTGAATCATCTATTGCTCTAGAGTTTATAAGTTGACTGCAATCCAACAAAGACTGTCAAGAAGACAGCTGAGAACTAGGCCAGCATTTATTATTTGTTCTATTATCAGCTTACTTAATCAGTTTCCAAAGCTCTTTGCAAGATGGTAAGGACTTTTGAGGGGATAGAGAGCTCTCATGGAAAGAGCAGAACGGCATAATGCTGTGGAAACTGGAAATCCCCAGTAGCTCAGAAGAAGTACCTACACTCTGCACTGCAGAACGGTTCCACATGTCAGAGGAGCATCCTTGGTGTACAGAAGGCAGACAGCAGGAGCCACAGTCAGATGCTGTCACTGCTCACCCTTCCCAGCTTGTCCCAAAGAGGAAAAGGCAGCTTGAGGTTTTAGGAAGAGAAAGTAGATATTTGTGCCCACATGACAAGGTTCATAAGATGCTGAAAGGGTCCTTGGTCATGTGTCTGTGTGTGTATTTGATAACTGCGGCAAATGGTTAGAACAGTGTATCACGAAATCTGGCAACTGACAAACATCTCCAAGCAGTCCACTCTCAAGTGTCTCAGGACTGTCCCTGGCGTAACACAGCACATTTAATGACTGCATAGGGGAAAACTCCGTGGGACTGGCGCAGATGTTACTCAAGCCAACTACAGACTCTCCCCCTCAGGCTCCCTGACCTGACAGGCGCAGTTGTCCTCTCCAGCAGGCAGTGATCCCCCGCCACCTGCCACAAGCCAGCTCTGAACTCCACTGGAGATACAACTCAACAGCAGCAAGAAGAAAACTCAGCATTTCTGCTCCAGATACCCTACCCACAGGTCAAAGCCTCTGCCGTAAGCAACAACATACCCAGTTCTTCTACCTGCCACCCAAAGCTTCAGGCCAAGGTTCCTCATTTACCCCAATAAATACCAGTGATGCTCTAACTGAAAGCTAACTGGAACAGTTCCCAACCCAGAGCCATGATTAGCAGATTGGAAACTGGGCTAGTACACTGGCAAGACAATCCTCCCCATCCCCTGGGGCTTAACCACTGAACTCAGAGCACCTGGCACTGGTAACATGCACAGACCCACCAGGAGACTGAACAAGGGTCTTTGCAGACGAAAAGCAGAGGTAAAACCCACCTGGCATTGAAGGATTTTCATTTTTACACAGAGAAATAAGGTCCAGAGACTATTGCCCAGTGTCACACAGGAATGCAAAAGATGTGAAAACTTAATACAGATATTCTGAGCTGCAGTACTGTGCATTAAATATAGTCCCACTCTTCCTCAGGCATATACTACCTCTACAAGAATTAGTGAACAGGACATAAGTATCTTACACCTCCAGACATACAGTTAAATTCACAAGCTTATGCATTTTCTCCTCTTATATTGAAAAGGAAAGCTTATGGAGGAAATTATTTTTCTTAGTGGTAAAGTAACATCTTACATATTTTGTTTAGCAGCACATGTTACTTTTTGGCTGTTTCAGAATATTACATCAACCACCTCAGAGTGTCTTTTTCTTTTTTTAGCTTTCATACAAGTAAAACATTTATATTTTACTGGTTGGCCAAACGATAAAAGTCTGTTTATATCAGTAGAGCCAGAGTGGTCAACCTGCAGCTGGGAGGGAAGAAGGGAATGTCTTTGAGAACACAATACTCATGAGCTGAAAGCGAACAAATGATTTTCTGTTTCTTTCCCTCCCTTCTTTTATCCTGTCTGTCCTCTAATGACTTGCTGAATTCTTCCCAGCCTCATTTGGTTAATATTACTTCTGATCTTTTTATTCACCCTTGAACTAAACACAAACATTTCTCTCCTGTAGCTCACTCTTGTAATACGACCCCGGCATCCGCAGGCATTCCAGGCAATCCCTGTAGCTATAGGCTCCTACGAGTTTCAAAGGGCCTCAAATCTCCACTAACTGAAAAAGTCAGCAGCTTAGACTCTAAAGTTCATCTGATTGACTTTGCAATAAAATAGGCACCATGTAAATGATTTCCCTGCTTCCCTAGTATTTTCCACTACTGCACCATCAGACCATTTCTATATTTGTTGTTCCTGTGTTGATATGAATGTTTTAGAAGTTGCCTAATTATAATTGCATTTTTTAAATCAGCATAAAATACATGCCATTGTTTGAGGTCCAGCTCCCTTACTAAATGCAGAAGCATCTAACTAGAGCAAGGTGCACCTATCTGCTGAAAAGCAGGCTCTCGCGAATAGCCCAACTCATGCCCCAAACTTGCTTGGCTACCATCAACTGTGAAATGCGAACACAGAAACCAGCCTCACAGCCCCAGAGCTGGGAGCTGCCTGCTGCCCTGACTGGGGTGCCCAAAATGAAGCGTGCGAGTTCTTCCCCCAATCTAGGCATTTAATCAAACCTAGCAAGTTAATCTGTCAAGCTTTTAGTGCAATATGCTTCTATCCCCGAGTTAATAATATATCAGAGGGGCTTTCACTTTTTCTCCAGGACTGCAAATCCGTAGGCTATATATGCTTTTGCTCTTTGGCACAGTGCTTGTTCTGGCTATGTGTGTGGGCAGCAGCGAGCACAGCCCTGGTGCCACTAGGACGCAAGTGAATATTAATAACGACACAGAGTAAGCCTGCATTCCCTCATTAGGAGCTAAATATGTTTGTGCTTGAATTGAAGTGACTGATGGAGCATTTGAGTCTTGCACCTAACATCATCTCATGGCAAGCTTTAAGGAGCAAGTAAACTACCATTTCTCTGCTTACTTACTTTATCATTGGTCACTTTCTCTACTCAAGCCCCCAATATTGCCAGTTTTAGAAGTCCAAAAATGAGCCCTATAGTTTTGGAATGCTGAAGAGGAACAGAAGCTGGCACATCTTAGTTGCATTCGTGAACTGTGAAGCTAACTAGCCTGCAAGCCTCGAATTGGAGGAGATTTGATCTTTCTTAACTGATGTTAGAGATATCATGCAACACTGGGTTCAGAGGCACCAGTGTAATAAGCCCGGGGTCACACGAACACACTATGGCGCTTCTCCTTCATCTTCCTCTCTGTGGATTTGTAACAGAGAAAACTTAGTATAGATCTGTCTGTGTGGGCACCCCCGCAGTCACCATGAAGATTATGCTTTTCTGTGGCTCACAAGTCTCGCCTAAGTAACTTCCAGATGCGCAAAGAGGAAAAAATCATTAATAAACAATGGTTTCATAGTTGTTTTCAACTCAAAGGACAAGGGTTCCCCCCCACCCCATGCACCACAGGAAACATAAGTTTTCTTCTGTTCTTAGCAGCAAACCAGAAGCAACTCTTCTGACCTTACAGCAGTACAGATGTAGTAGTTAACCTTGCTTTGGGCCAATAACCCAAATATCACGAGATCCCTCCACCTATTGCAGAGAACAGAGAGGAAACCAGCCTGTTACTCCACATTGTGCCCTAAGGCAACACCCCACATAAGGCTGATGTGTCATTGACACGTAAAATAAGGTGCTATGCTCCTGGGTGCTGTCTTGCCTGTCCCGGGAACCATTAATCCTATTAATTGCATATAAAAAGTCTGGTAGCAATTCTACAAATGAGTAAACACCAAGATAAAAGTGTAATTGTACTAGTACAGCAAATTGGATTCAGGTCCTCATTGAACAATCCTGTTTCATTTCAGCAATTTTATTATCACTGTTACTGGAACAAATTACTCTATTAAACAGAAGGGGCTTTTGTAAAAGAATTTCTTCTTGTGGCCAATATCATGAAGCTCTCTAACACAAAATGAGCAATTACACTTGTCAGGGGATTTCTTTAAGCAATTCAACTAATGGCTTGTGACAGGTAAGACTTGAAATGTTCATTCAAGCCCTCCCTCTGCTATATAGATACATTTTGTCAGCACAAAAAAGCACTTTTAGAGAAATGAATGCTTTGGGCAGTCGTTCGGTTGATATCCTGCAGAAGGCAAGAAGGCTTGGGATAGGCTGATGTGCAGGACAAGGGGACTGGACAAGACTCCTGGTTTAAATTAGGAACAAAGTCTGACAACAGTTACAGTAACCCAGGCACACAAATATCTGGAGAAATCAAGACTAACCCCATTGCTGGGGGAGGTAGAATAGAAAAGATTGCTTTGCTGCAGTGTCAATCTAAGCAGTAAGCCAAAGCAGTCTCCAGCTTTTGATGCTTTCATACCAAGATGGAAGGACAACCTGGATTTAGAAGATGTTTCCAAAGACAAGTTATCAGGCTCATTGCAGACATAGCTGGATGACGTTCAACGGGCAACCTGGGGTTTGGGGTTTTTTTGATGCAGTTCTGTAGGCTATACCATTTATTATGCATAAACAGAGTGGTTGGAAAACTGCTGTCCTGATGAAGCACATTTTGACAAAGGGCTGCAGTATCGGTGGAAGACAAGTGTCCCATAAACAAAAACACTAAAAAGCTATCTTAATCAGTATTTAAGACTTAAAAGTAGTGTCAAAGACAGAGCCAAGCGCCCAAACAACACTGAAACCTGTAAGCACTGAGGTCTAGCTTTACCAAAGCTATTGGGAAGCTGATACCTCTGAGAAATTAGGGCCACAGTGCCCCAATTGTACGATGGCTTTGACAGTGTCAGCCAATAATGCTGTTGGTTGGTCATGCTTAGACGTAACTTCCCTCTATTCTGCAGTTACCCTCCTCCTCTTCAGTTCCCCTCCATGCTTCTGAAAAAACATCAGCCATGATTTGACTCTATCACTATGCAGAATGGATAAAGAACAGATAATCACAGATCACAAGCATAAATATGCCACCAGAAGTAAGAAAACCATACCATCTCGGGCATCTCTTCTACCTCAGGGTTAATGCAAGAACACAAGGGGCTCCCAGATGGCCAGCATACAAGGTAGCATGACTATTTCAGACACTTCACCTTTGTTGTACTTCACTCCAAGTTTCTCTCTTGTTTATGTCATGAAGTTAAAAGTCCAGGAGAGTTAATATAAATCCTTACATTCTCATTCCCCATGTACCCAACTATTTGGAATCAATAGCTGGGGCTCCTAAGGACTGATGTGGAGCTCAGCTTGAAGATCTGTGCACAGCTCCATTCAGCCCTGGTGTCCTCCATCTATTCTTAAGCCATCTAATTCCAAAGGCAAACTTTTTTTTTTTTTTTTGAGGTCACCTCACCCCCCACCTCACTCTCACACACACAGTTCTTCAAAAAGGGAGGCCTGCACTGGCCCTGTTTACTTAGAGCACAAACATATTCAAGCCAGTGATGTCAGATTAAAGGAAGAAAGGGGAGAGAAATCAAAGCCTCTAAACTGCACATAAAAGGCAATTGCTGGCAACCAATCTGTTCTACTTCCAACTCTTTGCACTTTATGAATAAAGGTCAAGCTGGTATTGGCACCCAAATGTTAATGTTCTTATAAGGGTTTAAGCTGCTTTAACAGCTGAATAAGTGAGAGTGATCCACAGGGCCACACCTAATCACGGCCTTACAGCAGAAAAGACCTCTTCTTCCCAGAGCTGGCTATCCACGGGCGTGCAGCGAGACCTACAGGAGCAAATTACTTACCAATTGCCTAAAGAAGTCTTGATGTTAACTCGCCGCTTCCCTGTTATTCTTCATCTGCTCTGCCTGGTGGTTGGTCTTTTACCTTCACCTATTTTGTTCTTGTTTGGCTTTTGGGCTTCTTTCTGGCTCCGTAGCTGTGTTTTCAAGACAGGAACTGGTATACAGGAAAAGCACGTTCAGATACTTCCCCCCTCTGACTTGCAAGGAGTTCATTTGCCTTTCTTGGTTTTTAAAAATGACATACCTCTTTTTAACCACCTTTTTTTCCATTTAAGGTTAACATGGCACAACTGTCCATTCCCTCCTTCCACAGCAAAATGTTTGAGCTAACTGGCAGACAGACCTGATTCCCAGTTTTCTTTCAAAGTTGATGATGATACCCTCACTCTATCTAAAAGGTAACACAGCTCTCACTTTTGCAGGCTTGCTCTAAATGTACTGAAGTACCCAGCTCCCAAAAGCAGCTATTAAATTCTCTCACCTAACTCTCCAGGCGGCAGCAGAGACCTAGCAACTTCACATCCACGTTTCCAAGTGAGCAGGACACTGAAAAAGCTTCAGAGTGACTCAATACCAGCTCACTGTACCAGACAGAGGCCTCACCCGTCAAAGGAAAAGAGGTTTTACTGAAGAAAGAAAAAGTCAGTATTTGGGATATGTTTTCATAAAGTCAGGATGACTGCACTGCTAAATTAATTCATGTCTGGCATTTACAAACAGTAACTTGATCTTTCAGCTGGTGCCCTTGCCAAGTCGAGCAGTTTTTAAAAATTAAATTTTTGTAAAGGTGAATTTAGTGCTAATGAAATTGAAAGACCAGTAGCAATAGCTCGTGCAAGGCACTGGCCTGCCAGGCTCTGCAGAAACTTCCTTTCTGCTGCTGACAGGGCATCTAGACCCTGAGCTGTATAAAACTGGTTGCTCAAATCCCAGGCCTCACCCGCTCTAGGACAGTCAGCTGGGATTGCTCTTTGAACGCGCAGCGAGAGAAACCCAGTCATTTAACAGACTACTCAAGGTAAGCTGCCAGGCACTAAGCAAAGTTACACATCACACTATTTGGAGTCACAGTAGAGGAGGAGTTACCAGATGTGGCATACTTTAACCTGGCACTCGGGTGGTTGACAGCTAGAGCTCTTGCCATCTGGTACTGCGTTTCTGCAATACTGTCTGAAAAGGGGTGAAGATGAGTCCATCAGCAAGGGTTCAGTCAGCACCCAAGAACTAACTTATGAACTGCTGAGGTTCAACAGGGATGCTTTCCTGAGGCTGAGCAAGTACCTGAAGCCACAAGCAAAGCCACCCCAGTTACGGTGCTGCTCTACTCCTCTGTTTGCAGCTCCACACAAGGTTAACCCTAGCCAGGAACTGCCCGATCTCAGCAGGCAGCACCTCCAAGCCAAACCCTACTGATCCCAAACCGCGCTCTCCTGGTGAGCAGAGTCTCTGCCTCTGGCAAACGCCCTCACGGCACATGAATTTTTTTCTGTCAAGAGAGGATTAGGGAACATTATTTGAAACCAGCTAACTGGCCAGATTCAGCTTTGCAGATTAGGTCCTCCGTGCTTCAAGAGGGCTGCTGCCTGCAGTCAGCACTGGGCGGTTGGCATGCTCACCGTCACCCAATGCATCACTGCACATTTGCGCAATTTGATTTGTTTCTGAGGCATTAGCTTTCCATAAACGCTTATGTTCCTGTTTCTTTATTTGCACATTTAAAATAAAGAAATCCTCAGAAGTACCCTCCTCTTACCTCTTCCTTGCACAAGCTCAGCCAAGTCTCAGCGCCTCTTAATATCTGTTACACTTGTTTTCCACATCATTAACTGCAATTACCTATCCAGCAAGGGGATTAAAAAACAAGCTCCAACTCCGGGCTCCAGCAGAGCCACAAAGAGGAGCGCTATTTGCATGTTCCAGCTGCCTTTTCCTTACCGACTTTGCACAGCTAAAGCGCGCAGTTAAAGCACCCAGAGGAGGAGAGCGCAGTAGGGAAAAGCGGGCTCGTCGTTTGGATTCAGACCCCCCCCTCGAAAGAGAGAGATGGGGGTCGCTGGGCTGCATTCGGCGGGCCCCGGAGCAGGCCCCTATCACCCCCCGTGTTTAAGGACCTGCTTTGCTTCCCCCCCTCCCCGGCCCAGCTCTTCCCANATTCTTGTCTTGTATGACTGGCTAAGAGCCTCTAAATCCCCACCATTTACCAAATTAAACTAATTGAAAGAGCTTCCAAAAGCCACATCTGTAGGCTGACGTCTGTCCCTGCCTTTCGCTTTAGGCTGGGGGAAACTGTTCTCCATCCCATTGATCCCTGAATAGTCACGCCTGTCAGGAAGCCACATCAACCATTATCATTCTAATTTTACTGCCTTTCTTGGTCCCTAATCTAATTTGCAATGATGCTTAAGCATTTCGCAAGGCCATAGCACTTTCTTCAGAATTTCAACAAGAGCATTAAACCCCCAATTTACATTAATGAAGTGCACATTTAATTAGGGGAGAGGGTAAATGGAGGGCTCTTCAAGAGCAGTTTGCGTGATATGATAGGCACTCGAAAAACGAAGATGTACCTGATAAAAGACTCTCGGTGCAGCCTTCGTGCCTCATTTCATTTCTCAGCTTCCTTCCCCGCCCCGGCCAGCCTCCCTTCCTGCCCCAAAACCAGACACCGAGTCCAAGAGCACAGGGTCGGGAAACGAGAGGGGGCAGCACCCCTCTGGCCCAGAGGGTCGACCGGTGTGCATCTCCCACAGATGGGAAGCTCTGGGCTCAGGGGTCAGCTGTGTTTCAGACCGCATCCTGCACAAACCTGCAGGGAATCCGTATGCAGCCCTGTACTTTCACACGTTCAAAGCCATATACTGGCACCCTCGAAATGGGTGAAAACAGCCCTCTCTAGTTAAGGTTTTGCCTCCTCAAGGGCATGCAAACACATGCACAGACCCAGGCCTCAGTTTCTGGGGGTAGAGACTGCCTCTCACTGAAGGTTTTCCTATTGTTTAACACGACCAGACTCCATCTACTACCAAAGCATGGCTCATCCAGACACCGCTCAGAAAAAGGAGAAGAGGACAGGTTCCAGTGTTTAAAGATCAATTCAGTACATGCATGTCTGCCATTTTCTGCTGCTACACTCCTGTCCTGCTGTACCTCTGACTCGTAGAGAGCTCAAATCTCCATCTGAGCCTTCTCCTCTGAAAAGACTTCTTCTGATAGGACTGAAGAGATGAAGTGCCAACTGGAGCCGGCTGTGAGATGCTAGCAGGGCATCTCTCCCCTCAGCAGCTCATCAGGCGCTCATTCAAACCAGCTCTCCTTTGAGGGAGCTGGCAACTTCCCATGCCTCACCTCAGCCTTGTGTGCTCAATTCAGTGGCGTGGGGACTTCCCTGAGGTCCAAGCCTCTGGGAACATCTCCTTCCCTTCTCCCACTGCTGCAGGCAAGCCAGGTCATGCTGAAGCATCTCCCACACTGAGGCACTAACAGGACACACGGGCTCCAACTTGCATCTCTGTCATCACATTGAGCAGAGAAAATAACTCCGGAGGAAGGTTTGGTGAGTCACATGTTATTTTTCTTTACATTTCTGATCGAGGACACAGCATGGATGTGATCTTCCTAAATCTTGCAACACTAGCAGCGAGTGCTTTCAGTACTGTGCCACATCAGCTAGCCTCATCCCTCCTAGCATTTCTGGTGTCCTCACCACCCGTGCTCTCAGTGCCCGTGCAGCCACAGGACTAGTAACACAGAAACAGCCGCCAAGCAAATAGGAGTTAGGAGCAGCGTCTGGGCTGGGCTGGGCTTAAGTATTAAGAATTAAATACCTCCTTGACAGAATGCGTGAAGCAGTTTAATATAAAACAGTTTCAAAGAGAAGGCTTATGTGAAAGTTTTCTTCAAATTGAGGGCTGTTCTTTGAAAGCCTTATCACGACTGCTAAATGTGACAGAGGAGCAGGGCAGCAAAGACACCGTGTATACAACGGAAAAGGACCATGTAAAATCTGTTATAGGAGATAACACAGAATGTGCCANCCGTGTTTAAGGACCTGCTTTGCTCCCCCCCCTCCCCGGCCCAGCTCTTCCCAAGCTGCGCTTCGGGGGACCTTCCCGGCGGTGCGCAGAGACCCCCCCGCTGCGCCCCGGGGCTCCGGGCTGCCGGGGGAGGCGGCGGGGCCCGGCTCCCAGCCAGACCCCGCGGCCGGCACGGCTCCCAGCGAGCTCCAGCACCAGCATTTCCATTTTAAAGCCCCAAGTTGGTTAAACACACACACCCCCCAGCCCCCTCNCGGTGCAGCCTTCGTGCCTCATTTCATTTCTCAGCTTCCTTCCCCGCCCCGGCCAGCCTCCCTTCCTGCCCCAAAACCAGACACCGAGTCCAAGAGCACAGGGTCGGGAAACGAGAGGGGGCAGCACCCCTCTGGCCCAGAGGGTCGACCGGTGTGCATCTCCCACAGATGGGAAGCTCTGGGCTCAGGGGTCAGCTGTGTTTCAGACCGCATCCTGCACAAACCTGCAGGGAATCCGTATGCAGCCCTGTACTTTCACACGTTCAAAGCCATATACTGGCACCCTCGAAATGGGTGAAAACAGCCCTCTCTAGTTAAGGTTTTGCCTCCTCAAGGGCATGCAAACACATGCACAGACCCAGGCCTCAGTTTCTGGGGGTAGAGACTGCCTCTCACTGAAGGTTTTCCTATTGTTTAACACGACCAGACTCCATCTACTACCAAAGCATGGCTCATCCAGACACCGCTCAGAAAAAGGAGAAGAGGACAGGTTCCAGTGTTTAAAAATCAATTCAGTACATGCATGTCTGCCATTTTCTGCTGCTACACTCCTGTCCTGCTGTACCTCTGACTCGTAGAGAGCTCAAATCTCCATCTGAGCCTTCTCCTCTGAAAAGACTTCTTCTGATAGGACTGAAGAGATGAAGTGCCAACTGGAGCCGGCTGTGAGATGCTAGCAGGGCATCTCTCCCCTCAGCAGCTCATCAGGCGCTCATTCAAACCAGCTCTCCTTTGAGGGAGCTGGCAACTTCCCATGCCTCACCTCAGCCTTGTGTGCTCAATTCAGTGGCGTGGGGACTTCCCTGAGGTCCAAGCCTCTGGGAACATCTCCTTCCCTTCTCCCACTGCTGCAGGCAAGCCAGGTCATGCTGAAGCATCTCCCACACTGAGGCACTAACAGGACACACGGGCTCCAACTTGCATCTCTGTCATCACATTGAGCAGAGAAAATAACTCCGGAGGAAGGTTTGGTGAGTCACATGTTATTTTTCTTTACATTTCTGATCGAGGACACAGCATGGATGTGATCTTCCTAAATCTTGCAACACTAGCAGCGAGTGCTTTCAGTACTGTGCCACATCAGCTAGCCTCATCCCTCCTAGCATTTCTGGTGTCCTCACCACCCGTGCTCTCAGTGCCCGTGCAGCCACAGGACTAGTAACACAGAAACAGCCGCCAAGCAAATAGGAGTTAGGAGCAGCGTCTGTGCTGGGCTGGGCTTAAGTATTAAGAATTAAATACCTCCTTGACAGAATGCGTGAAGCAGTTTAATATAAAACAGTTTCAAAGAGAAGGCTTATGTGAAAGTTTTCTTCAAATTGAGGGCTGTTCTTTGAAAGCCTTATCACGACTGCTAAATGTGACAGAGGAGCAGGGCAGCAAAGACACCGTGTATACAACGGAAAAGGACCATGTAAAATCTGTTATAGGAGATAACACAGAATGTGCCATAAAATAATCCCTGAGCCTCTGACAGAAATATTGTCAGAGAACCAGCAGGAGGGAAAATGTAACAAAAGAGCACACACAAATGGATATATTACTGTACAAGCGGAGGAATCCGAGAAGTAAAATAAAGGAAGTGATTTAGAAATAAGTAAGTAGCTGACAGAGTGAGAGCAGAGTGATTTCTAGCAGCAACGCAGCAGGAGGCGAGCCTGAAGAAGGCGAGGATGAGGGCGAGGGTGAAGAGGTTAAGCAGCAGAGAATGAAGACATGAGAGAAATGCGAGAGCAATGCCTCACAATTACACAAAGACTGTTATGTCAGCTGAGATACTTTGGGGAGGTACATTTTAGCAGCAATAGCAACATGAAAAAATATATTAACTTTACAGACTGAAAACTGTCCCACCAAATTATACACTCTCTCCCGGATGCTTTTCTTTCCAATATACAGTCATCTCCCCTCCAACTGCCATGTTGTGATGTTTCACTTTGGATTATCCCCTTGACTGAAGGCAGAAGCAATGTAAGCAGCTGTTGTGAAGCACAGGATGGCCACAGCCCCAAAGCTCTCTGAGGGGAGCAGGGCCAGGTGGAACAGGTGCCTCTGAAGCCCCAAAGACCCTACAGGGGACCCTGATCAACCTCCACACCAGGCCCTGTCTGCCAGGGTACAGGGTGAGGGTCACACATCTAGAGCCTCTTCCACCCCACTTCTCCCCAAACTTGTGATCAGCAGCAACTCTGCCACCCAGAAACACTGGAAAGGAGGCTGCCCAGGGTAGACAAGTCACCCCAAAAGTACAAAGCAAATCCAACTGGGTTCAGAATGATGCAGGAGCAACACAGCATGCACTTAAGCAAGCCGTACTTGCCCATCAGCCATGCCAGAGCAAAGCTGTTCCAACATGGTCTATGGGTGTCTCTGTCACCTGATTTCACCACCCTGCTCACTCACCACCCCCACTTACAGTTCATTGTCTTGCTGGGGAAAAAAGGAAACCTGGACACAGACACATCTCACCAAGGGGACTCCACAGCCTGCCAGAAGCCCAAGTCCTCTTGCAGACAGGTCAGACCCCCTCACCTTACCACCCAAACCTCTCCTGCTTCTGGAACACTGGTGAAATAACCCCCAGGACCAGCTCCAGCCAAGCACCCTCCTTCAGGGCGTGCCAGGTGCCTGTGATGAGTTGGTGAGACAGCAACAACCCCCAGCTGTGACCAGGGGAGATGGGGGCTGGCCCCTGGCACAAGGCAAAGCTGTGGCTTGTGTCCTTGTCCTCTGGTGCAGCAGCATTGGCTGGGCTCTGCTAACCACGAAGTGGGACGTGCCAGCCCAGGTGGGGGTCTGTCAAGTCTCCTCTGATGAGTGCCTGTGCCATTTTTGCTGTCCCAAATTTCACTTGCAAGACAAAGTAGCACTTTTGTGGAAGAGACTGCACAGGGAAGGGTGGGAGGAATTTCTAGGAGAACAGGCAAAACCCAACGCTGCTGTGAGCCTGCTACAAGGGGGTGTTGCTTACACTGGCTGGGGATATCTGAGTTTCCAGACTCGGCTGACACAGGTCTACCACTACAGACAAGACCCTATGTTTAAATGCTTCCTCAGATCAGGATTTGGTTTGTGTGTTTCTGGTGTTGCTTTTGTAAATCAGAATGGAGGAATTGGTTCTTGTTTCCAGGAGTTTATTAGAGCAAGGGTCATTTGAACCCTCCCCTGGTTTGTTGACATTGGTGGTGTTTCTGCTGCATTAATAATACAAGAGGGTTCACACCAGCTAATAACATAAAGCAAAAGTATTTGGCTTTGATTCCAGAGGACATGTGACATGGACACAGTGGATGTGGATAATCTAAATGAAACTGAGGCCTGGTGCTGCAGTTTCTTTCTCAGGGTGGTTCTGCTTCACTATCCCCAGCCATCGTTCCTCTCTGGGTAGTGGAAGGGAGTATCTGGGTTTGGACTGCCTTGCTCGACAGCACTGCAAATGAACCCTTCTCAGTCACCCCATAAAAATACTCCTGCCTGATCTCCGGAGCAGCCAGAGCTGTGGGCAGCAGCAGCAGCAGACGTACTCACCTCAGCTCCTCATTTCTCACAGCTGGGATGAAAAGCAGGGCTAAACATCACTGCCATTGTCACTATCACTGCTATTCTGTGACCCAGAGGCAGACTGCTGCTTGCACGGCATGGGTGAATGCTTAGAGTCTGCCAGCATCCACCAGCACAGATCTGTGTGGCATCAATTGCGCCTGCTGGCACCGTGCGCAAACAGAGCAGCCCTGAAGAGCCACGAGGAGCGGCTAGTACCCGGCCCTGCCAAGGTCTTTGTTGCCTGTGTTCTTGTGGCTTGCCATTGGAAATTTTGCCTCGTTGGGGGATTTTTGGCCCAGGAGTTGGCAGAGTTTCTGCTTTACAAAGGACCATGCTATTGGGCTATGCCGCCATCCATCTGTGCGTACAATGTGCTGCCTGTGGGTGAGGATGGAGATTTCTCATTGCTGGAAAGCAAAGATATTAGAGTGGTTTCTTTTTTCTCCTCGCTTTGATTTCACGAGACAGGGATTGCTTTTTTTCCAAAACTGTAAGCAAAAGGTACAACCATGTAAAAAACATGGAGCCTTTTTTCACTCTTTTATCCCTAAACAGCTTAGAGGGCTTTTTTCAGTTCACAGCAGAGGAATTTGGCCCAGTTTCCTTGTAAATAAAATGCTGGATTGAAAGCATGTTTGTGTCTCCACTCACAAGTAGCACATGAGCAGCAGGATCACAGGATTGATGTAGTACGGAATCCCATTTCTAAACAGAAGAGTAGGATCCAGCAGAGTTGTTGAAGCCTAGCTAAAAACAAATCATTAAGGTGGAATCAAGCAAGTTAACACAGAGCGAGAATACAAAAGCAATAATGAAAATAATGAATTGCTTCTAAAAAGTCAGAATCTGGGAAACTGTTCACTGTTTAAACATCATTATGCCTTCTTAGTCACTTGTTCACGTAATATGTTAACAAACTGAAACTGTTCTTTTTTGATGGCCATGTGAACTAGATCACATTGTAGATGGCAGCTGTGCTAATTCACCCATGCCAGCAGCCTGTCTGTTGAGACGATAGCAAGCTTCCTTCAAAACCCCTACAGCTAGTTTTGCATAGGAACTTCAACAGAAGTCCCCCAAAAGGAAGAAGGAACTAGCAGAGTTTTGTAGCCTTAAAAAAAGTCAACAGACATCTCCATCAAGTAACTTCAAACACCTAATAATTCACGATGCTATTTTCCACAGTGCATTTACAAAGCATCTGGATGTTATACTAACATAAGAGTGCCTTTCCAGCATACCGGGAAGCCTTCTGAAGGTGTAAGATCCTCTTACAGTTCTAATTCCTCTGTCTCAAAAACACTATGTCCCGTTTATATCAGCTTGACCTTATTTTTTACGAAAATATGCTTATATACCAGAGGACCAGGAACAAGGCACTTCAGATACCTTAGTTTCCCTTTGGCAAACATCTGGAAGGACTAAGTAGGTAAGCTATCCAAAATAATCAATTAGAGAAATTTACTTGAAAAATAATTTGCTTTTAAAAATGCCCACTCCCCATTGTCTGTAGAACCACAGAAGAACCTGACCTCTGGTAGTGCCGTTATAAACTTTGCAGATCTGAAACCCCTTCTGTAAGTTTAGCTTGTAACCTGAGGTTAACAAAATACTTGAAACAGGATTTCAGTAATCTGACAGTCCTGTTTCAGTGGCCTCCAGAAAAGGGTGGGTTTCCGCAGATTACCAGAAGGCTACTCAAGCTGTGCATGGTGCCAAATTCAAAATGATCCATAAAATCGAACATTTGTAGACTCCATAACATCGGGCATAATTCAAGCATTTCCCAATCAGGAGGTAGATGGAAAGTGCACTGATAGCATTTACCATATTTTATTGACACCCAAACCAGCTCTGTAAAGAACTCTAGCCTGGAGACTGGAAGCAAAATAGTGGCAAAGGTCAGAGCTTGGCATATGCTAAGTAACTTGTCTTATCAGCATCTTAATACTGTATACTTGGAAGTGATGGTCAATATCTAAATTCTTGGGCTCTCAGTTGCCCCTGGAAGAACCCCTTTTTTTCCCACTGAATTTACGGAAGACTCGTCTTCTGAGTTGGTTCTTTAAAAGCAATGGATGAAGACCACACTTGGAGAGCAGATCAGCTCTCTGCACCGTACTGCCATGCGCAGCCTAGGCAGGGACTATTACTCTGGCTGGATCTGCCGTGCCGTGCACTCTGCATCTGTTCTGCAGTCACTCGTGGCTCCTTCACCTCAGGCAGGAGGCATTTGCATTATTAGCGTACCTTCTCCACGGTTCCATGATGGGTCATGTTGTTGTACGTTTCACTGATTAATAGTTTTGTCGTATGGCCCTTTCTACCTCTACAAAAGACACCAGGTCTGTTACCTTTCAATTAAAAAATGTAAACAGCAAAATGGAAGGCAAAGTGGTTTTAGTGTGGTGGCTTTCCAGGGGCTGCAATGAGCTTTGAAGCAGACACTTAGCATATCGTCTGTCCTGAATATTGCTCCAACACAATGGCAACCCAAGAGAAAGCAAGTGCTAGTGAGAGTGGGACCACCCTATCTGCAGGCAATCTCAGCCTGTTGTATGTCAAAAGGTGTGGACATTCATCAGGTTTCCCACCACTCTTTTGCTATTTATTTGCCCAGTGTTATGGAGGAGTTAACTCTACTGTGACTCTTTGCCATGTAACATGGTGTAAGTGAATATAGTGCCGTGTAACTGTAAATGAGACTCCACGTGATACTGCCTGTCACTGGGTTGCCTGTGGAAATGAGACATGTGTAATCACCAGAGAGGTATTCTACACATTCAGTCATAAATAATTAAGACTAACCTGCCTTCTTCAGCCCACTGAAAGAAGATAATGTCATTTGGCTCAGGTTTGGGGAGTTTTCATTTCCCTTTGGTGCAGCTTCAAAAAGCCTTATAAATACATTGCACTGAAACAATCACCTGAGGATAACTCCAGCAAACAAACTGATTCTTACACCCGAGTCTCCCGGGCAGGGACTGTAATTAGGGTAACAATCCGCGTGACAAAAAATTATATAGTAACAAACAGTAATTGCTCACTGGGAAGGATGTGCATCGGGAGACAAAGGAAGAGGATGAATGAATTGAATCCTTTAACTGTTCAGAGAGGGCGGTGGGAGGATAAGAGCAGAAACAGAAACACATTTAGGATTCAGTTCTCAAGGGAGGCTGTAACGGGTTTGTTAGCAGAAATGCACTCCCACTCGGCATGCTGCTGAAACCATACAAAACCTGGTGCACCTGCATTTTTCAGTGCACAATTGTCTCTTGCAGACACAACCTCCTGATACGCTATTCCTAATTGTCAGAAAAACATTTCTGAGCATACGCTGGCATTTCTGAGCACGCATCTGTTGCACACTCTTGAAATGCTGAAATTCCTGTAACGTAACATAGATTTTTGTGAATATTTTTCCACAGCACAACTGGGAAATATGACCTTTTCAGATGTGCACATTCCACCATGCTTTACCAAGCTGAGAAATTCTAGCAATTCCAGGATATTACTATTCCAATTTAAAATTGAATATCTGTGTAGGTAGCTATTTTCCTTTTCCTTCTTTTCCATTCTTATCTGCATATGCTCAGCTCTCAACAATTTTATTTATTTATTTATTTATTTATTCTTTTTCCAACTTTCTGTTCTCAGACAATTCCAGATTACGGTTTGTACAGCTTTACATGCACTTCAGGCTGTAAAACATTCACCACACCTTCAGGTGCCTGTAAACCTTACAGTGAAAGGCAATACTGAATATTTTATTGAAGACAGCATATTCGATTCTTGCCTTTTGGTAAACTACAGAACTTTATTCCTGTACAAGCGCTTGCCCTCACTAACAAATAAAAGACAGCTGTCACATGAACCTGTGGCCTTATTGAAAGTCCACTAGTCTCACTCTGAAGAGCTAAGGGGAGTGGATGAAACGGTTGATGTTTACGTGGATTCCTGAGAGGAAGAAAAGAAGCCTGATTTGCCTGCAGAGCTGGACTTCACCTGATTATTTCTGCATATTTCCTCCTGCTTCTACTTTTTATTTTTTATGTTTCTCTCTGCTTCAGTCTTGTTTCTGTTGGGTATTACGTGTGAAGGAGAGCCAGGCTAATAACAGGACTGCGTATTTGTCAATCACAAACTCTTTCACTGAACAAAGCAACTGAAATATTAGAAGCAAATTAATGATAACATTCACTGTTAGATGTCCAAGCTGGGACCATAATTATTATTTCATTTACTGGAAACTTAAAAAGTAGGAAAGGACAGAGTGATTTGACCAACACTTGATGCAGAGCATCAAGTGGCAGAAATTTGAGTGTGGTGCTCAATTAATTGGCAATTTTAGCTATCCTGCAGGCCCTCCCTGACTCAAGGTTCCTATTTAAAATTTAGATACTGCTTAAAATATGTCCCAGAGGTATGAGTTTTGATGTAGTAAGATCCTTTCAGAAGTTAAGACTACACTACCACCATGGGAATTTTTCCTTACCGTGGCAGTGGGTGAAATTCAGTCTTCAGCTGCACCCATCAGATACACTTTCTCTTACTCATGCCTGCTTCCTCCTACGTACTCCACACATTGCCATGCGCTTAGTCTATCAGGAGTTCCTCTTTGACACTGTCACCTCTACTTCCCTGAAATCCATGGTATGTACAAATCTTCCTAGCCCAAATATTCTCATGTCTGAATCTTGTGGTATCTTTGGTCTCTGCTAGCACAGCTCCTTCCCTAGTGTTGATTTCCTCACAGTGAAGTTGAGCCTCATTGCGTGCAGTACAAATTGCAACTACTTAAAGCATGAGGATGCAAAATACTTCTGTGTGTTATTTTAAGGCTAAACTGCTGATTGTTCCACAGTCCTCAGATACTATGATGGCAGCTGAAAATGCCCAAAACAGATGCTACAGTCTCAAAACACGTGAAATATTTACTCTTGAAGAAAGATCCCAGGTATTAACCAGTTTGGGAAACAGTTTACCTTTGTCTCTTTCCGATTTCATTATTTCTTTCCTTTACACTTGTTTAATGCTGGCTTGTCATTTCTCTACAATACTGCAATGCAAAAAAAAAAAAA
>VYXH01005308.1:190777-227254 GCA_013397275.1 Burhinus bistriatus
AAAAAAAAAAAGATGAGTCTAAGCTGAGTTTTCAGGCTTCTTCACTCTTCACCTGTTTGGAAGACTTTTCTTGGTACGGCACAAGCTGCCTCCTGGAGCACCTGCTTGCCAGCATTTACTGAGCATTTTAGACCAGACAGTCCATATGTAGGGAGCTCCAGGTAGCCCCACCATGTCTGGCAAAGGCAGGCGAAGTCTTAGCAGAGCAAAGATTCAAGTCAGACTCTTCCTGCAGCTTTTGTCACAGGAGAACAGTAATTACCAGCATTCAAACCAAACAAAACCTATTTTAACACTTACAAGGTATTTCTTTTAGCCAGACACCTCATTAGCAACTAGGGAAATAATTATTTTATTCTTTTCCCAAAATTTACACCCACCCCCACCTCTCCCAACCTCTTTCCACTGCTTAGCACACTCTGAACCCGGTTCATTTGTTCCCTTTTGTCCTCATAGCCTTAGGGGAGAAAGGAAAAAAATATTCTATAATCTGTCAAGGAGGGTGTTCCGGTGAAAATCAAGTTTGTGCAATTTGTTCTGAAATAAAGAATTAGGAGAGGTTTTTAAAATACTCGCTTGAGAACTGTAGCCTGAGAGCCAAGGGAGAAATAGTTCAAAGGGTGTTGTCATTCGATGGCCTAGAAATAATCTGCGATGCAGAAATCATTTGCTGTGAGGTTATTTTAAGGTTGTGAGTGTTCACTGTTGAATTAACAAATTTATCTACATTTCATATACGGAAAATGAACCTGACAGAGTTGTGGAGCCTTTGTTACAAGAAAACCCCAAACCAACTGGAAAAACTCTCCAAACCAAACCTTTTTTCTCCCTGTTCAGCGCAACACTACTTATTTCTAGGGTTCTACTTTTTTTTTTTTTTTACATACCTAGGCTTTCAGTGGAGATCACAGACATGGATTTCAACTCTTGGATGCATCTGGAGAAGAGAAGAGAGAAAAAAAAAAAAGAGAACACAGAGGGGCCTGGCAGTTTGGGTGGTATTAAAAAAAAAGTATTCAGGCAGACTGTAGTGAGAATAGTGGTTTGAAAATACAGGCCTGAAGGAAGAGTCTCCAGAGAAACAATGGGAAAGGAATAAATAAAAAGAAAGTTATAAATTCATCTATTTGCTCTTCCCTGACCCTTGCTTTTACTCCTCTTCACAGCAACTACCCTGGGAAAGGCACAATGCTTTCCCCTGTCACAATATTGAGAAAAATTGAAATGGGGAAGAAAGACCACCAGATGCTTTATTGTCTTAGTCGTTTCCACATAATTAGCTGGGAATAAAGGTCCTCTGCATGGTTTCATTGCATTGAATGAACTTGGATATTGCTACACAGTAGTGTGTTTTATGATTCATGCTCTGTTATCTAGCGGCTTTTTGAAAGCTGCCAGCTACTTTATCACTGACGGCCAAGCCTAGGCCTACAACTTAAAATGCAGCAATGCAAAGTTAACTGTGCATGACAGATGTCCATGAAATTGTTTAACACACGCACGCATGCACACACCACACACACACTCTCACAAAGCTGTCTCTTGCCCTCCTACTCTCTCCTGCGTCTCTCACTG
Source organism: Burhinus bistriatus (assembly GCA_013397275.1). Taxonomy (NCBI): domain Eukaryota; kingdom Metazoa; phylum Chordata; class Aves; order Charadriiformes; family Burhinidae; genus Burhinus; species Burhinus bistriatus. Next base: position 192,353 of record VYXH01005308.1, read on the forward strand.
CGTGGTCAATGTCAGTTTTAAATTTAAATAAAACCTGGGGACTGCAGAAGAAATTGTGAGTGCACGGTGAGGACCACAAGTTGCTGTAGGAATCGTGTGGTCTGCCAGCAAACTTTCCAGAGAGGTTATGAGAATCATGAAGCCAGCTCCTCCGAGTGTGTTGAGAGGGTGTTGGGTCCTCTCCTCTCAATCTTCTCTCCCTCTCCTCTCTCACACACTCTGTCCTTGCAGACCTCCTTCAGACGGGAAGCTTGGGGGCAAGGGCCCCAAGATGTTGAAGTTCTTGTTGCATTTTCAAAACTGCCAGGGTCTTATCACAGGAGCCCCACTTCCAGAGGAGAGACTCATGGGGCATAATCTTCCTGCTGTTGCACCTTGTACCTAATTGTCCCTTGACTTCCATGGCAGAGGATTAGGATCACAGAGTCTACAAAATCGTCACATGAAGTGTTCCTCCTCCTCTGAGAACGGGGGTTGCCCTCGGTGGAATTACTGTCTGTATAAAGTTGGCCAAGAGAACCAGACTCTCAGAGAAGGACTAAGTTTTGGGCACGCAGAGAGGAGTTCACACCGGCTCTGTGCAGGGAGCTGCCTGGTGTCCCCTTCTGTGAACCATGGGTCTGTCCCTGCTCCCCAACCCGCTTGTCAAGCACCATGGCATAAAGTGAGAGGGGGGTGAGCGTATCCCTCTCCTTTCTCTGCCTTCCATGAACAGCTCTATTGATTGCCATCGGGTTATTAGCATGGGAAGGTGGTACCCAGTGTGAATGCAAGTGACAGCAGCAAACCAAAAGAAAGGAAACAGGGAACTGGCTCCCCTCAGAAGGAGAGGCGAGAAGTCCCCTGACCCTTCTTGGACTTACTTTGTATTCTGGAAGGGACGATGCTTTTCCCCAAGGTTTACTGGCTGCTCTGACAGACAGGAAATAAACCATGAGAAACCTTCCCAATGCTCAGCAAATGGAGGCTGGAGGGGACACAGGAGAGCATCAGATGAGTCTGTCACATCACAAAAAACACCCACAACAAATGAACTTGCAAAAAAAAAAAATCAAACCCAAGAACAAAACAGAGAACTTTCTGCTCTCCATTTTCTTATGTCTAAAGAAACACATAATTGACTCCTGTTTCACTCCTCCTGAAATAACTTCAAGGTATTTTGCAAGGAAAGCAATAATTCTGCTATAGGGAATATTGGGCCAAATTCTCTGCCATCAGGCAAGCAGACTTCTGTTTGCATAGAGGTGGACAACTTCTGCTCAGTGATTTGGGCTAGTGCCCCTGCTTTATGGACATTAAAAGCAGCATAAAGCTCAGTTTCCAGTAGACTACACCCAAGTCCAGACCAAAGAGGATGGTCAGGATTCACAGCAGACCTTGGTGTGACTTCTAGAAGGGATTTCAGTATGGGAAACAAGAGGCTGGAGTGACAGGTGTCACTGATGCAATTTGACCACGAGATTTCTTTTTAATGGGTATTTTTTCCCCTCTGACACCCACTAGCAACTCAGACTTAATTTCAATTGTCTGAGTAAAGAAACACATCTTTCACGCTCAGGGCTAAGTAAAGTTTATCTGATATAAGGCAGTGAAGATCTTCCAGAAAAGTCAAGAAAATGATGTGCTTTTGATCTTTACTAGGGGAAACAAATGCCACAGCTCCCCAGCAAAGTTTTTGCTCCTTCAACACAGCATAAAGCAGCTCAGTGGGATGCCAATTAAGCGCTGTGGGATGCCGTGTGTGTTTCTGTATGTCTGCATGCCTGCATGCCTGCCTGCGTGTGTGTGTGTGTGCATGCGTGTGGCCGGTGGGTGGCCTGCTCAACATTTTGGTGGATGTTTCATTCCCACCCCTTTTACTACGACCCTGGTCAGGCCACTTTTATGCCAGTGACAGCTTCATGAAGCACAAAACATGGAGCAATACATGGCATGAAATTGGCAACAAAGCCGAGCAAAAGAAGGAACAATTCTCTGGCAGGATGTGATCACAATATGGCTGATTGGATCTGGAAGCAGATGCCAGCAGCGGGTATTGTCCCAGTGACTGAAAAGACATGACCCCCGAGGTACAGAAGACAACGAGGCCCTCCTTATGAACCACAGGGGGAGGGGAGAAGAGGTGAAACCAATGAATAAATCAGGCGATGGAAACAGGGGAGAAAAGAAAATGCTAAAGAGGACTTTTATGGGGGACGGAGGCAGCTCAATATGCAAGAGTGTTGCCTCCCCAGCTAGCTGAACACTTGCTCAGACAATGGCTTTTTAACAGATGGGAGCCCTGCTGAAAGGGGCCAAGTTTTGTGCAGTTGAGAATCCCTGTTTGTTTAGTCTGCTGCTCAGGCAGGTGTCTGCAGAAAGGCAATCCAGCAGGTTAAGTGTCTCAGGGGCGGTTTAAGACAGGCAAGCCGGCGTATCGACAAGGACTGGTTTTATTGGCGGGGGACTGATCTTGTTAGACGTGTTTGTGAAGCCTTTGGGAAGGAGAGAAAAAAAGAGACCTCTTTTCTCCTTTCCTTCTAAGGACAGATTTTCTCGGTCTGGGCAATCAGGCCCCAGTAATAAACCCTGCCAGTAAGGCTGCTTCATGTCACAGGTACCGACAGAGCACAAAACGTTGCAGCTTGCAATGTCACAACTCTGTGCCCCTACACACGTCTGTTCTTTTCCTCCTTCCCTACAATACATTTGAAAACCCAGCTGTTTACACTACAGTTTTCTGAATGGGCTTCTTCATCTATTTCGGCATTTACTAGAGATCATTGAAATTCGACTCACACGGCTCCTGACCTCAGCGATGTGCAATTCTCCTCTGCAGTAACAGAGATGCTGCCATTCTCCTCGGTTAACGATGACATCCAGCTAAAAGGACTGGTGGGGTTGATTTTTCCTCAGTCACATAAGCACACAGACACCAAATGCCACGTACAGGATCTGGGGACCCCAGCATGTAAGTGGAGGGGTGGTGGTGGTGGGACCATCCCAGAGGAGGTGAAAGCCTCACTCACTCACAAGATAACTTGTTTCCAGACTAAGAAAGTAAATGTTGCGAGAAGGCTGGTGCCAGAGGATGCTGCTCCGGCAGGGTTACAGCCCTGAGCAAGCCAGCAAGTAGCAGCGGGCACAGCTTCCCCTCACACTGTGAGAAAAGGCACTAATGGCAAAATCTTGACCTGTGCCTGGTGTGGGCAGGCAGCACAGCAAGCCGGCTACTTGCACAGCCAACGTGCCTTTCTCCCTGCCCATAAGCAGCCTCTCATAATGCCAGCCCCCAGTCTTTCGCAGAATAAACCGCCCTCTTTGTCAAACTCTAAAGCGTTTGGTGATATACTCGCCAGCACCTAAGAAGAGAGAATTTTCTTGCATGGCAATCGTGCAAGGAACACAAAGCATGGGGAGAAGGGAAGGGAAGGAAAATACACACAGGAAGGAAAATACACACAGCATCATTCCTGAGTGGCAATGGGAGTGTCACCTCCCCTCATGCTGGATCACGACAACCATGATAACCTTGGATCTCAAACAAGTCGAGGAAAGGATGAAGAGACACCCATGTGGGTTGGACATAGTCTCACTCAGTCTTTAAGCAGTGCAGCTATGTTCTGGACAGACTCAACTCCTGGCCCATGCTGTGCTGTACCCAGTGCAGTTGCAGTGCCATGTGTACCAGTGGGGTCGCAGTGCCATGCAGGGCAGGCAGGCAGCCATCAAATGAAACATCCAGCTTTAATTCCTACCTGTGCTATTGACTTGCAAGGTGACTTCAGACAAGGGATATCACTCCTCTGTGTTCCCATTCCCCTCTTGCCCTCCATATCCTTTCTCTACTTACAATGCAAGGGCAGTCAGTCTTGGTAAGAGTATGGATTTTATATGCCCAACAATACTTCCATCCCAATCCAGGTACTTCTAGTTATTCTTCCTCTCAGGAGTGTGACACAGTGGCATTTCCTATGCTGTTTTACCTCCTTATTTGCTCTGAAACTTCTCTTTAGTCATGATTCACACTGGGAACAAAAACATTGCTCTAATTCTACCTAAGCCGCCCTCCAGAGGATAAACAGGGATCATTACTTTTAGGGGCTGAAGGTAGCACCACGGTTCCATGACTAAATCAGTGCCTTTCTGCCCTAGGTGCCTCTCACAGTCTCTCCTCCACCTCCAGATCTGTTTTGAAAAGAGAGGTGAAAGCTTGTTTCCTATATATACTGGATCGCTGCATGGCTACTGAGCCCACCCACAAGAGATCTGCAAAAAAAAGTGAAAGCAGTACTCACTATATTGAAAGCTTCCTCTCCTCCTTTCTACTTTTCTTTAAAAAAAATCCAAAGATTTCTCTGGCTGGATTGGGTTAAACAGCATGAAATATTAACCTCCATACACAGTTGCACATGCAATTGCATCTTTGGTATCTATTTTCTGGCATAAAAAACTTGGGTCTTGAACTAGCAACCAAGACACAAAGGTTTTTCTAGTTACTTTCCAGCTCGCAAAGCCTCTTATTTTAATATTTTTAATACAAAGTTAAACATTTTTCTTCAAAGCGCCTGAGGACAATGGTAATGCTCTTTCTGAATTTGCCTCTTCCTATTCAGTTATCTTGCTACTATTCATTTTTAGAGGCTTAAAGTAGAGTTTATGCAGCATTAGTATTCATAGGCACATGCTAATTTACTCTTATGTTCGGATACGTAAGTGGGTTTTTTCAGATGAAACAGAGGGGATTAGATCTAGATCACTTGCTCTGCAGAAAAGTTGTAGCATGCTTCAACTTTCTATTCTTTTCAACACAGCATCAATTATTAAAACTAGACTTCTTATTCCTAAAAAAAAAAAAAATGTATCTCCTGCAGTCTCAGACAGAGAAAATATATTGTATCCTGGTATGAGAAAGCCACAAAGTCCCCAACCCCTCCCTCTGCCCTCCTCCGTTCTCCGCAGGGACATGGGATTATCACCACTGATCCCTAATGCCACTCTTGGTCCCTTAGCTTTGCGCTGTTACGGAGGCCCCGGGTGCACTCCAAGCCCTGGATGCTGGGCTGGCTGCAGCCACCGCTGCCTGGGGAGGATGGGCTGGCTGGCTGACCGCTGAGATGCCAGACCCAAGGGCTGTGCTCTGGCTGTGGATTGTCAGCTCTTGCAGCTGGTGGGAAGGCAGTGCTTTGGGTCTGCCCCAGCCAGCCGGAGCTCAGGGCATCACCCTCGGGGAGGGGAGCACGCTCTAAGGTCAGCGTGTCCCTTGCCTAGGTTTCACAGCCGTAGAAATTTGCTTCAATCTACAAATGTGGTTGAAGGAGAAACTCGTAACAAAAGCTTTTTCTAAGTGTTCAAAAGCATATATGGTTGGAGAGGAAACACTGCTTTTTAGATCCTGTTTTCACTTTGTAACTCAGATTTTAAACATTATTACTGTTAAGTATATTAACATTTGAAAGTAATCCCAAATTCTTATAACTTTTTCCTGTGTTTTCTGTTTGGAAACAAGAGAATTACCTCCCTAAAATCCATTTATGTTGTGAATTTGATTTGAAATTTGTAATCCTCATGAGACGATAATGCACTTAGAGAGATATGAGAAAACGCCCCGTTTCCCGCTCGGGCAGCTGTAGGGTGGTACAGACCCAGCCCTCCCGCAGGCCCTCACCGCACCCCGCAGAGCTGGCCTTTGGCCCCGCACCGACAGCCCAGGGTCACTCCTGGACCTGCTTTGATGTTGCGTTTCTTTCTGATGCCCTCCAGCGGCGAAGGCAGTACCGCTGCCAGGTTTGATGGGCTGCAGAGGACCAAGGGAGCGCTTAAGCAGCCAGGGCAGACGGGGCAGGAGAGTCAGGCAGTTCAGCAAGGACTTCTTCAGAGTGCTGTACAAGAATGGCTAAGGAGGAAAAAGTTTCATTCCAGGCGCACTTTTTTCCCAGTCACCGGTATTCACTATTAAGGCATATTGGGTTTTTCTTTCCCACTTAGGAAGGAGAAGGAGATCAAACTATCTCAAGAGGTCAGAATTTGCTGTGGGGTAAAAACAAGGAGGTAAACTGAGTACCTGTAGCTACATACCATTACTTGAAATGTGTAAACATAAACTACTCATACGCTTATGAGAGTGTATCAAAGCCATTTGGTTGTGGTAATTACTTGATACTGTATCTCAGGTCCAGTATGACTTTTAATGGCTGTTTTATATTTTGCCCTAACTGTGCCACTAATTTACGTCAATAGAAGCCACATAAGCACACGGAAAGGATTTTCCAGACAATAACTTTGTACTAACTGAGTCAACCAAAGAAATGTAACATCTTCAGTGAAGCTAAGGGATGACTGCCTGGCCAGACCACCAGGACCTGGGCCAATTAGACGTCAAGGTTACATCAAAATGAGTGCATTAAGCAGTGAGAGGACACAGCCCTGGCCATGAGAATGCAGCTGGCTGCCCCAACAAACAACTATGACTTTCCCTGATGCTGTTTTGGCCCATACCAACCAGCCCAGGCACAATTCCAGAGGGTGCACATCCATACCTGGGATCACTCGCAATAAGCAATGTGTGTGCTTCACCCTGCCCTGGAAGCTAAGAGGATTTACAAGCAAAGCTGCAAGCTGTTCCTCACCGCTGGCCTCTGTGCCTGGGAACACAGAACGGGGCATGTTTAATTGTGTTGTCTTCTGTAACCCAAAGGTCCGCCTTCCCCTGAGACCCTTAAATTATAGCTGTTGCTTGGCATCAAACTTTAAGGACATTGCACCGCTCGTTTTATATCAAGTTGCAATACAATTTATTACATAACACACACAAAAGTAGGCGCTGCAAAGTCTGCTTTTCCTGAGAGAGGAAATTTGGGTTTTAAAGCTGCACAGACAAATTCTGATACAACTTTTAACCATCATCACTACCTGAGCCCTTCACAAGCATTACTGAATTCACTTCTGTGAAGTCCTTATGAAAAGCAGTATTTTTAGTGCACTCATTTCATACATGGGAAACAGGCACTGGGAGATTCAGGTGAAGAATATTCACCCTTTATTTTTTTTTATCAGTTTGAAATATTTCTGCTTGCTTTTTTCAGTTATTGAAATTGTCCAGTTTTAGCCCTTTATACGTTCAAAGTACAGTTCCCTGTTGACTTCAGCTATTGAATTTACTGTAGGGCAATTCTATCAGAAGCATTACATCCCATCTCAGGGACCAGTTCCCCTTGCTCCTTTTCCTTTTCCTTTTCCTTTTCCTTTTCCTTTTCCTTTTCCTTTTCCTTTTCCTTTCCCTTTCCCTTTCCCTTTCCCTTTCCCTTTTCCCTTCTCCTTTCTCCTTCTCCTTGGTGGCTCCCAGGAACCCATTGTCCACCTCCCTGTCCAGGCTCCCACTCACTCCCATGCCTGAGCAGTTCACACATGGTCCTGCTACCAATCTCCTTCTCTTGCTCCTTCTTGCAGTCTCAGTTTCTTCACTTCCAGCTTCTTCTTTCTGTCTGCTGCTTCCCTCGTCCCTTCCTCACACAGGTCATGGGGTGCTGAAGGCACCAAATCCATAGGGGATGTACATTACCTGCTCCAGGTTGCTTGGAATAGCAAGTAAAGGGAAGCTTTGCTCTTAGTTTCATTCAGATTTAGTCTTGGACTCAAGCCCAGGAAGGACAGATACCACAATGAAATCTGATTTTCTATTAATGGCATAAAAAAAATTTTTTATTCACCTTTGCCTTAGAAATGTACAGCCTGCTTAGATTGAAACTTCACAAAATATCTGGGCATCTAACACAGAAAAGCTGCTCTAGGGCAGGTGGGTGCAGAGAAAAAGCTGGTCCTGAGAGCCTTCCAGGATTTCTCTCCATCAGCTGGGATTTGCCTGTAGCCAGTGAAGCCCACTTTCGCAAGCAAACTAGCTAATGTTGCTGCTCTTGTTTAGGTAAAAAATGCCCTGGCTGATGTAAAATAAAGCATACAGAAGGTTAAAATGTGTAAGGAAAAAAAAAAAAAAGAAACAAAAAGTTCCATTTAATGCATTTAATGTTACTGGAACTGCAGTCCTGCCAGTCCTCAATGTTTTACTGTGATTTTCATGAAATACTCTAGTTAATGAAATACTACAGCAGAGGCTGGACTGGGCAAATGCCTCAGGCTTTCCATGGAAGAACAAAATAGAATATCTCAGTGCTTCACGCAGCACAGAGAAGCTTGAAATCACTGATCCCAGGCACAGGAACAGCTTTGAAATCAAAAGGCCCTCTCTCCGCTTCCCAATTTGTGACTTCTGAAAAGCTTTCCATTTCTAAACCAGCTTTGTGTTGCTTTCGTCTCTGCTTGTACAAGGCTTGGAACTGCAGATCCAAGCAGGGACCCCCTGTCATGACACTTTGCAATTGAATTATGCAAATATTTCTGTTCGTGAACCTGTTCAGAAGCGAGTGGGAACTCAAGCCCCCCAGAAATTGGTGTGGCACATCCCAGTGGACACAGCAAGCCTTCCTGGCTGACCTCCTCTGGGCTGGGAAAGCTCATCTCCTTAGACATCCAGGGCCCAGTCTCCCTGGCGTAGTAATGTCTGCTGACTGGTGTTGAAACGCAGAATGGACTGGACATGTTGTCCCCTTTGTAAACTGCATTAAATGGACAGAGTGCTTGACGGACTGGGGCTTCCAGCTCTGCTTGTTTAGCAAGGAGAGCTCTCTTAATTTCTTATTGTGGCACACAAGATTTAGTGCAGATCCTTTAATTTAAATGTCAGAATGTGTGCAGTAATTTATTTCCATAAAACGAAAAGCAATAAAGTCCAATATATTAAGCTCTGGCTGTGAGAGCTCAGATTATACAATTTATAATTGTACAAAACACAAACAGCAAAAAACTACCCCACAAAGGATGAGTTATTATCAGTCATTTAAAGGTTTGAGTCAGGGCTGGTGAAAGCAGTTGCAAGAAAACAGAAAAAAAAAAAAAAAAAAAGGGAACACCAAACACAAGGGAAACCNNNAAAGGAGAAGCCAAAGCATATGGGACACTGAAAGGCCCTTCGTGACAGCCAAACGTGGGGAGCAGGAGCAGCTGAGGTGTCCCTACACCTGCTGGCCCTCCCAAGCACTCCTCTGCTGCTCCACAAATACTTTGCAATCTGAGGCTTACTCTGAAGACCTGTTTTCATACTGTGGGACTGATTCTTGGTTACACCCTGCCAATTTTCATATGTGCATTACACCCCTAAAATTGCATTCCCTGACAAATGGTAAGGTATACAAGGGAATAAGATGCTGTATTCTTTTTAGAAGGGACCATCTATTTGCAGCAGTCAGCACCTGGGGTAGCCAAAACCTGGTCCTCAGTAAGACCTTATCAACTACCAGTGACAACACAACTCACAAACACAATCATAGAATCACAGAATGGTTTAGGTTGGAAGGGACCTTAAAGATCATCTAGTTCCAATCCACCCTGCCATGGGCAAGGACACCTCCCACTAGACCTGGTTGCTCAAAGCCCCATCCAACCTGGCCTTGAGCACCCACAGGGATGGGGCCTCCACAACTTCGCTGGGCAACCTGTTCCAGTGCCTCACCACCCTCAGACTGAAAAATTTCTTCCTGAGATCTAACCTAAATCTACCCTCTTCTAGTTTGAAGCCATTACTCCTAGTCCCATCACTACGTGCCCTTGTAAAAAGTGTCTCTCCAGCTTTCTTGTAGGCCCCTTTTAGCTACTGGAAGGCTGCTATAAGGTCTCCCCGGAGCCTTCTCTTCTCCAGACTTATGTAACATAGGAATTCAGATGATGATTAGCTGAGCCAAATCAGAATGACTCCACATACAAGTAAAGTTAAATTGTGAAAACACATCTCTGAAAGGAGCGGCAGTGTTTCAGCTGGTACCTGCACCAGAACTTCTCCGGGAATTTGAGCTCTGATCCCCATTCTTTCAATCTAAGCTATCCATAACGTGACTATCAAGTAATGAGGAATATCTAAATTATCCTGGCAAAACCTAGTATTTGGAGGAAGCATGTGAAAATCAAAGTGTACAGTTAAACTGTACGATGGGTAAAACAGCCTCGCTATTGGTATTTAAATGGCAGAGGAGAGCCAGAACTGAGGACAAAACTACCAGAAATGCCATTCAGAAACTCTGCTTTATACCACAGTTTGAACTATTACAAAAACCACTGAAGCAGAACCCTTACGCTACGTGCTGTGGAGAGGCTAAGGATGAATTTGCCCTGTGCACCTTTTCTGGAGAGTGAGCCACAGACCCTCCTGGGTCCACATGGTCATTGGGGCTGGCATGTGCTGATGCACACTATTTTTTTTTTCCTCTTTGACATAGTAGAGGGTGGAAAAGATGTAGTTGTAACAGGAAGGTCACAGAATCATAGAATCATTTAGGTTGGAAAAAACCTTTAAGATCATCAAATCACACCGTAAACCTAGCACTGCCAAGTCTACCACTAAACCATGCCCCTAAGTGCCACATCTACATGTCTTTTAAATACCTCCAGGGACGGTGATTCCACCACTTCCCTGGGCAGTCTGTTCCAATGTTTGACAACCCTTTCAGTGATGAAATTTCTCCTAATATCCAATCCAAACCTCCCCTGGCGCTACTTGAGGCTGTTTCCTCTTGTTTTATCACTTGTTACTTGGGAGAAGAGACCAACCCCCACCTCTCTACAACCTCCTTTCAGTCTCCCCTGAGCCTCCTTTTCTCCAGACTAAACAAACCCAGTTCCCTCAGCTGCTCCTCATAAGACTTGTGCTCTAGACCCCTCATCAGATCCATTGCTCTCCAGCACCTCAATGTCTTTCTTGTACTGAAAGGCCCAAAACTGAACACAGTATTCAAGCTGTGGCCTCATCAGTGCTGAATACANTAGGAGAATGGGTACAGGAAGGGCTTCCCTGGCAAAAGGCGTCTGCTGTGCTTTTTGAGACAGGAAGGGTATGATCTGACACAGCTGTAGCATGTGTGAGGGCTTATCGCGACCAGGAGGACAGGGTGCTAAATTTGGGACCTACATGATTTCCTTGCTGTTTCTACTAGCAATAGGCCTGAGAGCTTTAAGAGCAGCTCTTCCAGCACCACTTAATGCCATCACTCACAGGCTTCACTGAAGCCTGAGGAAATACTGATTAACAGTATTCATCCTGGACCGGGGCTTAGGCACTCCCCTCCTTTTTGCTAACCCTTAATGTATTCATTGCCCTATTTTCATACATGCTGATTGAATAGCGATTTATTCCTCTGGTGCTAGGTTAGTCCCCCCATACTAAATGTGAAATCTTTATTCTAACCAATGTCTAAATCATTGTTTTCTGGCGGCGCAGATCATGTGGCACAGATTATTAATAGCTCTGGTCTCTACACCACTTGACACGGCGCTCCAGCTGTCATTCTGCTCCCTGGCTCGTATGATTCTTGCACTGGTGAAGTGCCAGGCCCGGGCCGAGCCCATCAGTCACTGTCACCCACCACCCAGTGATGAATAGCCCCGCGAGCGCCGTGGCGAGGCCCCGGCTCCCGTTCACACGCGCCTGACTTTTACTGACTCCAGCACACCAGCTGAGGCCGGTTCCCGCCGAGGTGGGCCGTGGCGACCTGGAAAGACCACCCCCCCTGTGCCCCGGATTAGTTAAAAATGAAACAAATCCTAATGCGATCATGTCACTAATTATGCATTTAATTCAGTTATAAGGAGCTAATGGCTCCCTCAGTGACAGCTTTTACTGCTAAAAGGCAATTCATTCCTGAAACTGAGAAATCTAATTACACAAAATGCTTCGTCCTAATCCTTTCAAAGAATAATCTTATTTGTAGACATTAACATCCCAGATGCTGCTGCTGTTTGTCCATTATGACAGTGTTTGTCCTGAATAATGTATAAATAGCTCTTTCTGGACAGTTGCATGTCACTAAATCAATACAATTTGCTGCCTTCTGTTACATTAAGTCAGCCTGGGCAAGCTGGAGAAAATTAACCTTTTGTTTCCCACTCAAAAGGGACTTTGAAATTAGAAACAAGAAAGGGTTGGAGGGCCTATGGGAATCATGAGGTCTTTTTTTTTTTTAAGCCCACAAAGTATTCAGCAGATCCACAGGGCTGGTGATGGATATATCTTCAGAAAAATTGGCAAAACATTTCCAGGCAGCGGGGGAGGCACAAAAGGCAAAATTGTGTTCTGCTTTCTCATCTCTTCCTTAAATCTTTCAAGTTTCTTCTACTGAAGCAGCTTTACTGTAGTAAATTCTCGTCATAGTGTTTTGTTGTCAAGGGAACAGTACTGCTGCTAAGATGTTCCTTAGCAGTTGTGGTAGCTCCCACTGCTAGCAAGGTGGGAAATATCCCCGTGGAGTTGCTCTCTACACAAAAAAGCCCTTCAAACACACAGAAAACCCTAGAGAACAGAAAGTCTTTCTCTCATGTGGTATATAACTGAGAAGAAGAGCTGAGGGCATGTAGCTTCAAACAGAAATACCACCGAAAGCAGCACTAGGTTTCAGTGTTTTCACCGATTTATCTTATGTATTAAGCTGCACGCATCTATTGCTGTGTTAAAGTAACCAGCTTTCCCCTAGTTTTAGTAGGAGAGTTCCAAATTTCCATGTGATGTCCTGGCAGTATCCCAAGGGACTCTCATAGGACTCCCCAAATGCCACTCATATTTATGAAAGCCTCCAAGAGACTTGTTTTTAACCATAAACTCAAGGCTCACTGAAATGTCTCTGCCTTTGCCAGGTACCAAGTGTGCAGCTGAGCATTGCTCAGCACAGAGAGCAGAACATGGCTCTGAGAGAAAAAGAAAACGTAGCTCCTACCAAACCCATACCTCAGGTTGAAGTAAGCATGAAGGGGATATACTCAATGTTCCACTATAAAGTCATTAGGAAGCTAACTTACTGGAAAAAATCCAGCACTGAGAAATTATGTCCAAGCTGCTTCTAGAGTAGAAGTGACACCTTCAGCTCTTATTCTGTCCCCAGCCTCCATGCGTCTGTTCTGTGAGCTTACCAGCAATGTCCCTAATTGTGTTGGCTTCTTGAAACAGCACAAAGGGAGCTCTGCAGGCAGAAGGACTGGGGGGAAATTAAGAAGTAATCTGCTATTCAAAAAGTGCAAAGTGCAAATTAGAAAACGCCAAGTTCCCCCATTGTGATTTGGGTTCTGGCTCAGTAGGAACAGCTTCCACGGGCAATCTTCAGGGCACTGTAGGGGATGAAAAAGGGAAAACAGACCACAGCTTTGCTAGCACAGGGCCACATACCTGTCCCTCCGACACAAGCTTGCACAGAAGTAAGTGCAGAAACACATCCCTTGCAAGCATGCACCTCTAACAGACACTAATGGCAAAAGAAGAAATCAAAAGCTTGCTCTCAGAACCAAAAATCAAATAGCAGTCTATTTACCCAGAGAAATAACAGTACAATAAAGCATTCGTGTCTGCCATCCTGTGAAAGGATAAATGAGGGAGCTCCCTGAGGCTGCAAACGCACTACACTTCATTAGGAAGAGTCCCTTGCATGGTGACAGGTGCTATCCTGACTGCCTCCGGTACAGATAAACCACATCTGGTCGTATTACCGATTTTACTGCGATTTCAAAAACATTCTCTCCCTGTTTTCTCATTTTGCAGATGATTATTTCTTTTCCACACCCACCTGGGTTGCTTCATTATACTCCTCAAGAAAGTCTTATGGCAGGTTTCTCCGGTGAGGGCTGCAATTCAGCTCTCCAGGACCTTTTGCCATTCGTCGCTTCCTGGACTAACTGATGGCAGCTGCTTTGCTAAACTGAGCTTCTCTTTGCTTCCTCATCCTACCATGAGAGCAGATCAGGAGAGACCAGCACAGCTCCCTTCACCGCCTATTTCCATTGCTTTCCATGGAGATGGTCAGATTTACAGGGGCTGGGGAGTATTACATTTGGGGTCCCTTCATGAGAGTGGTGATTAGCCTGCGAAATCACAGATTTCTTCTGGAAACACGTCTGTGAAGCACGCACAAAGCTGGCCTCACAGAGAGCCCCGCAAAGCCTACTTGCCCTGTGCCAGTGGCACCAATCTCTTATCCTAGCCACTTGCTCTGGCTCTGACACCGTACTGAAGCAGGGGCTGGGAATGGTGTGTGGCAATGGTTTTAGACAGATTGCACCACTACAGAAAAAGTGGCACCACTTCTTTAGACTCTCTGCTCTTACTGCTCGGTGGCTAGGAGGACATAGATACGCCGTTATGTCAGGTCAGCACTTTCCACGTGTACTAAATGTATTTAAAATATTCAATGTATCCATTTGAATATTTTTAGGGGGATTAATTGTTCAAATCTAAAAAGTTTATGCCACTCTAATGGACTACTAATGGAAGAAGCTTTTAAAAAAATCTCTGCATTGTTCTGAGACCGGACTGTGACCTAGCCACCAGGTATAATATGTACCAATATCTATCTTACACTGTGAAATTTAGATTGCAAATCCATTATGATAGAGTCTGTGTCTTTATGTATTGTGCGCTGCTGAGCAAGCTCACAGAGCTCAATAAATAATAAATGGTAGGAACTTGACCTTGAATATTAAACGTGATCTGAATGATTCTTCACCCAGGAATTCGGGTTCATTTTCCCCAGAAGCTTTATCTTGGGGACTGAGGTGCAGCTGTGACAGAAAAATGAAGCTAGCACTGTCTTCTGGCTGAGCTGGGTCTGATTTTGAGTCCCAGCTGCTTTCTTTGCCGACAGAAGCAGGCGGACAGCACTGCCTGTCCCACCGGCTGGCAGTGCATGCCAGCTCAGACGGTCCACCGCTGCCCACCTCACCCACGGAGTCCCCTTGTCGGATGGCAGATGCCTTACAGGTGAGCTCACCTTGGGCAGGGAACGCAGCTTCCCACAAGATGGCTCTCAGATCCCTAGGCCAAACCAATCTGGTGGGCTGCGGCAAGCAAATAAAATTAGTAAAGCTGATTTGCAGCAGAAAACCCAGATCTCACACCCCTTAATCAGCTACAGAGAAAAAAGGCAATGAGTTTCTCAAGTGAGGACCAAGTATTTAAAATATTCCTGGAACACAGACTATTTCTCTTTGATCATTTCAGAAATAATTCCTGTGTTAGTTAAAGAAAGACAAAGATAAAACACAGAAGTATTATCTCCTGACCACAGTGGTTTGAGCAGGTGCCTCGAACCTCATTGAGTTATCAGGATACTGTGAGGTTAACTAATTTATTGCTGTTAGCGAGGAGGCCACATAGAGAGGGCTCTCTTACAGCTCTCATGATAAATAACGTTTCCCTCCTGCTTAGTCAGTAACTATTGCTTAGTGGCAGGTTTAGTTTTCATTTAATTAAACAAATTGGACATCACCTCTGGTTATGTGTAAGAAAAGAACACAAAAACTGGAAGATGCAGAATCAGGAGGACGAGGAAAGAAAATTATGATATATTTTCCTTCCCAAAGGAGTCACGGGTCTTCAGAAAGGCCTTTTCACCCTTCATTGCATGCATTGCCACTGTTTTTTTGCTGTGGAAAACATTGCTGGGGAGAATAAAACATTCTATCCATGAAAGAGACAAGGACTGGGGATCAGAGTGCAACACAGATGGTCTTAAGCTACTCCCGGGGAGATGAGAAACTTACATTACTTTGGTTGCAAACTCTTTGGATAGCAGATGATTTCTCTGTGCTGTGTTTTACAGTACATGGCTTAATAGAGCTGGCCCTCTGTGGGGAGCTGCTTTCTGCTTCTGAAAGACTAAAGCCTGCCATAGTAAAGCCAAGGGTTACTCCACTGCCCTCTGAGCTGGCCCAGATGAGATGAGAACCATGCCTGCTACAAGACAAGTTGAACTAGAGATCTGGAGCAGAAAGGCAGGCATGGAACAGTAAGTAGTACCTTGAGAAGCAATAATGTCTCCTGGTTAAAGAGTGCATTATAACTGAACTGATGGGCAAGATAAGGGAATTCCCTTTAATTATGCGAGTGTTTTGAGCTTTTGGGTGCACTTTGAGGACCCATGGAGCCAGGGAAAAGAACAAAGCCCGTCCAGTTAAAGGGGAACGCACAGACTTGTGTCCTTCTATGAGTGCACATATGCCCAGGGATAGCCTTAGGAAAAAAGCAAGGTGGGAGGAAAGGGAATGGATGAGTTCCTGACCTTTTCTTCAGGGTTGCCTTTCTTTTGTTTCCAGAGTGAGAGAGGATTTATTGAGAGTGGTGTCTGAGAGTATATCTGGTGTTACCATTGCGCATCTGAAATAAAAAATTAATATTACAAAACATTTCCTATTACATTAAAAAACAAGTCCTATCTTCACGCTGTGGAATAGCATCCAAAAGGAAAATCTGTTGCAATGCCATTTAAGAGAGAAGTGAATAATATTTTTATTCTCTCCCCAAATACACCTAGAGAAATTGGTCGGGTACTGGCTAAAACATATGGCATCCTTTCCAGCTGTACTTTCACATATTCTAGGATTCTTCGCCGCTTAGGCTGTTTTAACAGTGAGAAACAAGAAGAAAATCATCATGTGCTCGACGTCTCTTGCCAGGATGGGATGAACACCATCAGTTTCAGAGCTATCGAAAAGCTATAGATTCATGTAAGAAGTACTTCTAAAATGTAAAATAATAAATGGCGTGTTATTGTTTACTAAACAATCAGAGCAGCAACATTTTCATTCAAGCTGAAAACAGCAAGATGATCCACGCACAGTACTGAAAGGCTTTGTCCCTTGGGATTGCCATTTCAGGTACACCACTTGCACTGCACACCCAAAATACCAGAGTAACCTCAGATGCATTTTGAGCAGCATCTGAAGGCAGCAAAGCTCTGCTTTGCCACTTGGTTCATTGGAAAGTTTGTGTCTGCCTGAGCAGGCCTGTGTGGTCAGGCAGAAAACACAGCTGAGCAGCAGGGCTTAGGCACCCCTCCATCACTGTCAATAAGTGAAATGGAGGGCCCTTACATCATTTCATTTACTATTTCAATGATTACATAGATCATTGCCTTCTCATTGTTTCAGTGATAGATTTAATTAACTTCCAATTAATCACAGAGGGTGATATTTAATGCTCAGCCCTGCACCGAGCACAGTGTCACAGACCAAAGAATATATTTTGAAGGCTTCAGTAATCAAGAGGTCATGGAAGATAGATGTTCTTCACCAAAAGAGAGAGAGAGAAGATAAATTTGTGTGTCCACTCTGCTCTGGGTAACTGTTTTAGGATAATTGTTTCACATCCAAATTATAACATTCTAAAAGGTCCATCCATGCACAAAGCTAGATAAAAGGGAGGAAGGGGGGCAGGTAATAGGGTCATGTTATAGAGACTTCATAGGGCTGTAATTCCCATCTGCAGGCAGCAGTGGTGCTTGCAGCTGCAACGGTTAAGGCCCTGACAAACAGGCAGAAAGACATTTCCTGTAAAGATACTTCCATTTAGATACAATGACTTAAAAAACCAAACCCAAATCAGTGACAAAAAGGAGAGTTTCATTACACTAAGGGTGATTACACGCAGTGCAAACCCTACATCTCATCTACTGCCTTTCTGGGAGGAGGGAGTCAATGTCAGGGCATCTGCTGGTGGGCTTTGAGAAGGGGTTCAAAAGATTTCCATTAGGAAAAAAAGTCCTATTATTTTAAGCAGAAACATTTAATTGATAGCATTTTCCTCATGTACCAGTGAACGTACTTGGGGTTCCTGTGTCACTTAAGAGAAAATTAGATGGTATGTATAACAGATCTTTTGGACATTAAAAGCAATTTTGTTTCTTTTTACTCTTTTGACAGCGTTCACGTCAGGCTTTCGCCTGAGATAGTGCCCAAAGGTACTACTGTAATACAAACAGTGACTGAGTGAACAAGGCTAAGAACCCTCCGAGTTGGCCCTCTGTTTACTAGGCAACATCTGATCAATTCCAAAATTTCTGGCTGCGCAAGATGAGGGACGTGCTCAGCAAGGCCAGGACTTGTAGTACATCAGCTCTGCCCTGTGAGCCAGAGAACCTCCCCAGCTCACCAGTTCATAACTTCCCACACAGACAACATGCCCCCAAACCCCATGCAAGCACATTGCTGGTTCATTAAAGGACTAATTATTCAGTCTGAAAGAAAGGATAACAGCACTGAAGTGGGAGGATAAGGAGAACCTTAGCTGGAAGCTGGATGGACCAGGAAGGAAGAGGAGACAGTTGTGAAGGGAGAGAGCACCGGGCTCTGTTCTGAAGGGGCCCGAGCATTTGTGACAATAGGCATGAAACATTTAAAAAAGTCCCTGAAGAAGAGGATGGCTTAGTACCTCTGCCTTGCCAGAGCTGGTAAGGTACACGGGTGCAGAAATGCAAAGAGCTGTTGGTCTATGCACTGAACTTGCCCTGAGCATGTGGTTGGGATGACCTGGTCCATTCTTGGTTGCTCAGTCATGTTTTCTTCTGGCCTGAGCAGGTCCCTGCACCATTGCCTTCCTCACCACATCCAGAGACATGCTGCCCACTGCCTTCCTCGGCTCCAGTCCTGCCTTTTAGAAACAGTCATGAGAGAGGGGGAATGTTTTCCAACCCTCATAAGAAGCAAAGCATCTAAATCCATCCTGTCTGGGGCAACAAATTCTACAGTCTGTAGTGCAAAAGCAAATACAACGAGAAAGAAATGAGTGAGTCCGTGCTTGCTGAGAAATCTTCCCATAAGGATTTCTCCCATGCTGGCAGTCCTGGCTAACCTGACACTGTGACAGTAAATTCAGCTGTGTGCATGTGTGTGCATGTGTGAGTGGGACGGAGACATAGCAGGAAACCTTCTAACAAATGCAGGGTATAATTCTTCCCTTTCCTTTCCTATGGCTAATCTCTGAGTGAAAAGTAATTATCTTTCTCATGACTTTAAATCTCTCTCTCTGGTATATTTTTGCCTGTCCAACATGACTTTACAACTCCTTCATCTGGCACACAGCTGGCATGCCTCACGGTGGATTCCTCTAAAGAGTGATTTAAAGTTGCTTTCCATCAGTGTAAAACTAATGAGCAAGAAACATCTTGACACATGGTAACTGTAAGCAACACACTTGGTCAGCTGTGTACAAGAAAGACACCCTCACTTAAGGCTTTCCAACTGTTCTCTTACAAGCACTCACAAGGCTCAAAGCCCACGATGCTTATTTATTAGTATCTTCACTTACCCAGGTGTCTCTTTTCAGATAGACACTCCACACTTCTAATGCAGCTTCCCATCTGGAAGTACTGCTTCTCTCTCTCTCTGTTTCTAGAGATGCACTGGAACCTATCAGAGTTTTAAATCACAGGACATGCTCACTGTTTTCAGCTTTTCAAAAAAAATTAACCTGAAGCTTTTTCTGTAGCACTCAGCACAGTAGTATCTCAGCACCTTGTTGCAGCAGTATGAATACAGCCAGCCTGCTAGCTTCATTGCCGTGATCCCAGATTTACTTCAGCTGAACTGAAAGCAGTGTGAAATTATTTCAGATTTACCAGGCATATGTGAGAAGAGAGTTTTGACCCCATCTAATTTATCTTCATTTTCCCCCTGTGAAACAGAGAAGCCTGAGCAGAAATGAAACCTTGGGCCAGCATTTTCTTACACAAATAACCAAAGCGAGACTCCAAGCAGGTTCAAGCCTCTAAAGGAAAGCATCCCTATTTACTTTAATTCAATCTAAATAACTGTTGGTTGTCAGGAGTTTCAAGAATTCAGCTCAATGGAAAACCAGCTTCTTTATTTAGTACCTGGATGTGATTTTGTGGTTGTTTTTAAAAACATGAATGCAACCATGGTGATAAATACTCACTCACTATTGGAACTAATTACCCAAAACTCAAGTGTTTGCAACTCCATGTTTCAGGAACCAAACTTTTCATAGCCAGAATTTAAAAAATGCTGACCATAACACCATGGGAAAAATGCTCTCTCCATCCCCCCGTAAGCTCCAGAGCTGACTGCAGAGAGCAGTGACTTGTAATTATAGTTAAACTTCTCCCACCCTGTAACATCTTAGTCTACATGCCAACCACAGCACTGACCACAAAATTGCCAAAGAAAAATAAACAAAGATCAGTCCCTCTCGCATTCTAGCTTTTCTGCCCCATTACAAGAGCACAGTATGAGCACTTCTTCAAAAGACACTCCATCAGCACTGAGCAGACATTAAACGTGGAGAGAGAGAGCACACGCACTTGAGTGTGTTGGCACGTGTGTGTGTGCACCACACTGTCCATGAGCGTCCCCTTGTCAGTGTACTACTGACTATGGGAGGGAGGTCTAGCAGTGAGCCTGGAGTGGAGGAATATCCTTTGCTTCTGACTTCTATTATTTTTAGCAACAGCAAATGCAGCCCCAGGCCACCCAGCCAGGTGGGAGAGCTGAGTGTGCCTGAGGCTCTGGCATCTGTCACTGGCCCAAGGAGCCACCACCTAATCAAACAGAAGGGGAGAAAAAGAAATACAGGAAAGTGGAACAGCACGATGAAGCCACCTCCTCAACTGGCAAGCCTGTGGTCAGGCTGAATATAAAACCTAGGGTTTCCAGTGTCCTGGCTATGATCCCTCTGAAATACTAACGTAAGAAGGTAAAGGCATTTCTTGTTAGGGCTCAAAAGTATCTTTGGCACAGACCCATCAAGATACTTTCAGAAAGAATCAGGTTCTATTACATACTTTCTAACAAAGCTAAGTCACTGCTTGCTAAAAGACTGGGCAAGACAGAGAAGTTTCTCATATTTTGTACAGTACTACTGCTTAGCTTTGTGAACAGCAGCCCTACCTAGGTACAACAGTATTCCCTGGAGGCTGGGTGTCCAATGTGCTTGGCAGCACGTGGGCACTTCCCTTCCAAAGAGCAAAGGCTGAGCATTGTGGTAAGGAAGATCCAGATGTGTAGAAACATCGAGACACGTTCACATGTATCTAAACACAGGCACAAAGAAATTGCTGACTTATCCAAAGTCATGAAAACAGCCTGTGGCCAGAGTCTTTCCCGAGTCCCATCCCAATGCCTTCAACTCAGCACCTTCCTGCTTCTCGTTCCCTTCCGCAGACAGGAGTAAGGAGCAATAACACAGCTAAAATGGAAGACATAATTTTGGACTTATTTTAAAGAGGCGGTACTGGATTTTGGATATGCCTCATCTTTGAGTGAAGGCAGACACAGGGAACTACTGCACTTAATGTAGTTCCAGAGCATCGCGGTGGGAGATGTTTTTTTCAAAGAACTACCCAGCCCTGTGCTAAGCCTGAGTTAGATGATGTTTATTTCTTTGAACTGGCTAGGATCCTTCTCTGATTAACTTTCATTTTCTCTGGCCCAGAGACCCGCACAGTGTGTAGGGATAAATCCAGGTCATGCTCCCTGAAGGCAGATCAATAACTCAATCAGAAACAGGGAACATCTGCATTTGACACGCACGTTGTCAGTGATGGAATTTGTCGATGGAGCTGGTGCGCTCTTGCAGTGATCGAGGGTGGCAGTGAGGGCCCAGAGAGCCGTGGGAGGCAGACATCCATCCTTGCTCTGACTACAGCCAAACCCTCCTGAAAAAGCCTGGGATGGGTGTGGAGCCCAGAACTACCTGTATGGACAACGACACAGAGAGACTGCTGGCGGGCAGCAAAACAACGCCACAGCACTGCGTCCCCCAATGACAGAAACAACCTGAACAAAGATTTCTCTTTCTGCCTCCAGCCTGTATAAGATGACATTTAGAAAAATTTGCTGTCTAAATTTGGCCCCTGCTGATAGCTGTGAATCATGTAGGTAGCCGTTTCCCAAAAGTTACAAAAATAGGGACACAATCCTATTTGCAGTACTATGGTGCTCTGCAGAGCTTGCTGAAAGCCTTCTTCCTTAAAAATATCTGGTGTTGGCTGCTGCTGACACTGGAAAAGATGAATGGCTGGTCAGATTTAAGGCAATTCTAAATCTTTCCAGCTGTCTATCTCTCCATTTACTTTCAGAGGTTATAAAGCACCCAGGGTTCGTGGAAGACGTCCCTAGAACTGAAGGCTCCTGGAAATGCAGGTAGCGAGGACAGTGAAGAGAAGTGAGTTAAGTCCTAAGCAGCTGGACTGCAATAACCTGGAGAGTTTTGGCTTAAATCTTTCTCTCTCTTGCTCTGCAGACACTGGAATCTGCCTATTCTTGGCGTGAATACTTGCTTTCCATTAGCAGTTAAACATCCTGAAACCAGAGAGAGCAGGCTACAGCATTCTGTCTTTTTTTCATGATGCTCAGGCTCAGGGTGGACACTGGCTCTGCAGCACACAGGCAAGGGCAGTGTGTGTGAGCTGAGCGTTTCTGCCCCTTTCGAGTCGCACTTCTCTATTCCTTACAAACTGCGTATGAATCACATAGGGGCAAAGTCCAGGTGCCATAATCAGTTTGGGGGATTTCAGGGACTTCATAAGAGGACTGACTATCTGAATGAAGTAAAAGTTCAGAAAGGATGTCAGGATGAAAGAAAAGAAAAAGAAAAAAAGGTTTCAATCCTGTAGGAAAGGAGAGAACAATTTACATGTCCAGTACTGGGAAAATATTTTGGAAGTGGATCCTTAACCTGCCTAATTGCCTTGAAAGAGGTGGCCAATTCTCAGCTCATCAAAGATGTCCCCACAGACCCTGCTCATGTGACACCTGGGCTGCTCCACGACATCCCCCACCCACCACAGGGATTTTGCCAGCATCAGATAGATGTCCACTGCGCCTGTGGGGAGCACAGCTGAACCCACAGTTCAGACATGCCCAAAAGGGTGCCAGATACCAGCGTTCACTGCTTCTTTCTCTCAGATGGTCAAAGTCTCAGCCTAATATCCCGCATCTCGGTATGGCATGTCGTTCTGTTTCACCTTCTAAAGTACTTCCAAGTTTGGTGTACAGCTCTCCATGACTCTCAGAGTTCAAATCACAGAATTATAGGCATGTGGGCAGGTGGGAAGGAACCCTGAGGGGTCCTCTGCTCCAGACCTCCCCTTTTAGTTCCCCAAAACCCACTTACAGTGTTCATTTCCCTATAATTGAGGGATATAGCAGTCTACGCAATCAAGATAGAACTTTTCAATATCCCCATCACTTTAGTGTAGTTTCCTTGTAGTCTTCATAAGGCACAGTTTTGCTTGGCTGCATCTTGCAACTCTACTGAATGATGACCTTTTACATCGGCGCATTTATTGTAACAAAAAAGCAATATATTTCTATATAATTATGTGGCCAACCCCCCTAGCAAATAACAAACAAGTTAAGAGGGCATCTGTCGACACGTGTCTTGATGGATTTCAATCTTGCAGCCTCTGCATCTCTGCCTCTGACTGCATCAGCTTATTTGGCCTAATTAACCTGAGTTTTCCTTGCTCAACAGAAATCATCCCCATGAAAAAGATGTAGCTTGCAGATTCTGAGAAAGGTTTTTCTGTTTTGAAATATGAATGAGAACATGCTCCAGGCCATCTGGCGTGGACCTTAGTAAATTCCAAGATGGATTTATTACAAATTAAAAAGGAATTTTGGAAGTATATTTTTTTTCAGCTCTTTCTAGTGTTTACGTATAGCTTGAGAATGCAAAACTGTGGTGATGTGTAGTCAATATTTGAACAAAGGTTCCCCGCCCAAATCTTTCTCCTCTTCTAGCGATTAACCCTAATGGCTGGGGTATTGGTGTCGGCATAGAGGAGTAGATATCACGGCTTCTCAAAGACAGTGTTCTTCTCGCATTAAAACAAATCCCATGGATGATTAATGTCTGGACAGCATTTGCTGTGTTCAAGTGGGGAAGAGAAGTACCTATGAAAGAATTCAGCAGGACCCATTTGAACAACTCAAAAAACCCGGTGGTTTACCTCAAGTGGTTCCCATTGCACTGGTGACTGGGTGTAATACCAGCATGCTGCACACTTAGTATCACTGCCCACGGCTAAGGTGCCATCATGCAATGTACTGCAGTCATTTGCCAGTAGCCAAAGCAACTGCAGAACTGGGAGCAGCGTACCAAATGCATGTGATGCTTAAACTGGTACAGCTGACTTAGAAGCAGAAATTATTAGCCTGAACACCATGAACATGAATGCAATTGCACTGCTAATGAGACCTGAGCAAGTACCGCTGCATGGTGATGTACTAAACTCTTTTGGGAGCTCAACAGTGGCATAGACATCCCTTGTGTGATGCTCCCAGAACATTTATTTCCTGCAACAACTTGCTGGAAATCTGCTTGTTTCCTTGCAGCTTGGTGGTAGTAACCTGCCAGTCTAGCAGCAGGCACTGGCTGTTACCATCTAACCCAGGAAGGAGACCACATTTGTTTCTCTGCTCACTTGTTGTCAGATGGGAGCAGAATTTGGCCTTCTGAGTGCAAAGGAGAAGGTGGGGAAACTGACCCTCAGATACTCCATTGCTGCAGGAATGAGAGCTTTAAGCTGGCAATTTTAAAGGTATAGTTCTGTTAAATAAATAATCCAAGAAATTGGGAAAGCTGATTTTCTAGTCAAAGAACAAACTCATTTCTGAGTTGTTTCATTCACTTGGGAATAGTGCATATTTAATAGAAAAGAAATATCTACAAAAGCCCAGATGCAAGATCTACGTTCAACTGAATGAAAAAGGATATTGAAAAGAGTCGCTACATTTTGGTGGAAATCTTTAGCTTTCAGCATTTGTGAATTTAGGAATACTTTCATTTTAAAAAAGCTTTCACTGAAGCATAGTTATCCCTAAAAAAATGAAAAAGCAAACTTGCTGAAAAAATTAATTTCCAGTGGCTCTGTTCTATTCCCTCAGGTCTTTAAAAATCTCAGATTGAAATGGATGAATATGCAAGTGCCACTTATTGACGGCCTCCCACAAGCAGTGAAATCCTTTGAAATCATTGTGGAGGTAATTGTAAAAGAAGTTATATGCATAAAATTACTTCTCTGGTGCAATACGGATCATAAATCAGTTCACAATCAATCTATCCACAACTATTTCAATCTAGAAGGTTTAAAAATATATATCTGTACATTGAAAAGCAAAGTTAAACAACCAGTAACAAAGGGACATGTGATTGAAAGATGTATTTCTGTCTTGATGCAATGCAGCACATAGGAGCTATAGAATATTTTCACATTCATTGGATTTAGCACAGAAAGTCACTGGCTGATGTTTTTTGTGTTACTTAATTACACCAACAACATGGTGAGAATGTTTGGGCAATCCTAGCCACAGCAGTTACTGCACTAGCTAAAATAAAATGTAAGGTAAGCATGAACCATGGACACCAAGATCCCTGGATTTTGTCATGTTCTCTTCCCACGGGCACATTAATGGTGGCCAGATCTAGACTTCTGCCTTGCTCCTTGTCAGGAGCAGATGTCAGTTGCTTCATCACACATGGGATTACAAGCATGGCCAAACCTGCAGGCGGTGCTAATCCATGTTTTGAGTACTTCTGCTAACAGGGTTGGATAACGTTGGGGTTTTTTTTTGTTCCTGTCAGATTCTACTTCTGGGTAAGCTCAGAGCTATAACACAGTATTGTTTTATTTTTCCCTTAAATCTCTTTGAAAGTCAATAAGCCACCCATACAGAAAACACAAGGGCTCTCACTGCTGCTTTACCTGGTCACTCAGCGTAATGCTGTAATTGGTTTACAGGTGGGGAAGAAGGGAAGGCATCATCCACAGTTGAATCAGCCAGCCTTGGTGATGAGGGAAAAGACGAGCTTTTCCAAAGAAGTTGACAAGCTATACATCACAAACAGCACTGATGTGGGGTTGAGGCTACTTTCCAGCTAATCTGTTAAATATACAAATCTCTGAGAAGAATATGCTCCATTTAACAGATCCTGCACTTTGAAACACAAAGATTTTTTTAAAATTCACAAGAAGGAACAGTGGGGTGGGCTGAGATGAAATGTGGTGCGGGTATCTCCCCTCAGGTCCACACCCAAATTTTATTTCCTCCGAAGGAAAAGAAACATACGGCAATCTCCTAGATCAATTGCTTCATTTTATAAGCAGAAAAATATTTGAAAATGTGAAATAAATATGTTCAATGGACCCTATGCTTAGCAGAGGAAGAGACTGCAAAAGGATATTTCCAAAGGACAACATGAGCAGGCACTGAGCAGATTCTGACTGTGTTCACATACTTACAATAACAGTAGGTGAAATACATTATTAGTGACGGTTGTTGTTGACTTTTACATTTTCCAAGGGTAAGGTTTATGACTAATGAGTCCCATAGTAGCCCCATGTTACAAGAAATAACACCATTATAATATCAAAGCAGTAACCAGGGTGCAGAGGAGACTGCAATATAAAGCTGGAATGGAATCACGCTTACATGGTGGTTTTCTCCCCTCTGCTTTAAATAAAAAATGAGGACAGTAGCTTTTCACCTCAAAAATTATTTGGAAAATTACCTTTGGCCTACCTAAATTTCCCTGTCTCGTTTGCAGAGCAGAAAGACATCGCTTCCCTTTGTCTCACTGGGCAACACCTCTCTGCACCACTAAACAGATGCCACGCTGTGTACCAGAGAAGTTGCAGTCTCCGAAACACGGGTAGCTGGGCTCACGTCTCTGCTCCAAGTCAATGACAGGATCTAGGTCATTTGGCTCCCTGGCCTGTACTTTTAGAACTGGGTGCTGTCTTTCTCCTCAAAAATAGCTGGTCACTGCTTCTGGATTCTCAGATTAAAGGGTTTTAGCTTAATGAATTTGATGGGAGGCACTGGCCACTTGAACCAAGTGTAAAAGAATCCTACCACTTATCCATAGGTTTGTGGGAATTTCTTGCATTTCCCATTTCCGGCAAACTTCTCTTGATACCTTCCAGAAATGTCGATGCCCTAGAGAGCCAAGGATGAACATGTACGTGATGTGCCCACAACTTATCCTTCTAGAAAGTGGATATTCAACTGTCTCAATAATGTAAAAATTCTGCACTTACTTCTGATCCAAGGGTCTTCACCTTTTTTTTTTTTTTTAAATATCTGAAAATTATTCCTGAAAAATTGCTTCTGCTGACTTGAAAGGATAAAGGCTGTCCTGGGTCTCTTTCCCCCCATGCACACCTAATTTTTATTTCTCTTTTTTCCTTTCTCTCTAGAATTCTTTTTGCTTGTCAAAACTATCTTGACATTTAAAGAGTTACTGTGGATAAAGAAAGAAAATAAATTTTAATTCTCCTATGGTCAACTTTCGAAAGTTGAAACAGTTATAAAAATTACATATGTTTGGGTTAAATTATCAGAAAGAAAATGCTGTATGGAGAAGCTGTTTTCCATTTAACTGCATGCTGGATTAAATAGGGAGGCAAAAGGGAAAAACCAAAGTCCAATCTATTGAAAGTTTTCAAAACGAAATTTTCCATTTTAATCAGAAGAGGCTTATCTGGTTGCATTGTAAAATTCCTTGTTGAGAGTAATCAAAATGACACATTCCTGTGAGAAATATAACTTTAAAACATAGTCCATAAAACCGGAGTATATAACATTACTGACATTGTGATAAAACACTCACAGTAATGGTAAGATGCTCTTCATATAGTTCTCTCAGCACTATCCACAAGCCTCCTGTGATCTCCACATCATGGGAAAGTTAAGAAGGATCACAATTAATGCTTTGTACTCTATTTACTTATCTTGCTGATATAACCAGGTCTGTTAGAAGTACAAACCATGCCCACAATCGATGTGACTATGACAGCATGTGTGCCATTAAAAAAAAATAATCTATCTTTGCTAGTAGGACTTACTACTTACTCTTCACTCCGTTGGTTTGAGGCTTCTGAAGGTTTGTTGTTAGAGGTGCCAGGGTTGGGCATTTGCCAGCCTGGCTCTCCTGAGGCAAACGGAAGTGCAGATTCTCCCCCAGTCTTGGGTGCAGCTCTCATCCTGGAAGATGCCCAGGAGGGCAGACGCAGGGGTACTGCGCAGCGCCAAGCTGCTGAGCGCGAGCGCATGAACTACACAGCAGACAAAGCTCAGGGCAATTTTACTGACAGAAACTCCCTTATTTTACAGCGTGTTACAAATGTTAGTGTTTTCCTTTAGAGCAGCTGAACTGTACAATAAACTCACATATTTTCAAGTATAAGCTGGGGCAACCTGGAAGTTTCTAGTCCATCTTTCACGGTTGCACTTTTTGTTAATGCTTTTACACAGCAACAGTCCTACTGGCTTCAGCAAGTTTAGAAGTTCATACTTTTTCCACACACTCTCTTGTTTTAAAAAAGTGCTTGCATGAATATCCATGGCAATAAAATACACACATTATATCAAACGAAACCTCCAAGCCAAGTAAATGCTTCCTAATGCCTTTGCTCCGTCACCTGGGCAATGCTCCTTATGTGACACGGGCCGCTCCACAGAATGCAGCCTTCCCCTCCTTAACTAACGTTATCATTGCTCAGCTGAATAAATAAATTCTTTCAGTTCACTATTTTTATCTCCAGTCCATGTCCACTCCCAAAGGTCATTCCTCCTCTTGCTACAGGGCTTTCACAACCTTTTTGCAGGAGGCCATCGGAGCCCTCACCAGCCCACCCCAGCCTTTCCCAAGTGCTGCCCCTCTTTCTTACTTCTCAGAGTTGTCATCAGGAGAGGAAGGCAGGACAATACATACATCTGGTCAGGGCAGCACATCTTTTGCCCCATTTTCAACTATTTACATTTTTTTTCTTCTATTATTTTAGGTTGCCAAGCTGGTCATTACATCTACTTTAAAAAGCTCCTAGAAGCACACCAAACCAGGACTTGACTGCTTTGCATGATTTTCCCTTATTCCAACTCAGATGCTACCTGATCAGATCAAAACTCTTCAGAAAGAAGCTGAAGCTGCTTCTTAAACTGCTAGCACCCGCAACCGGATCAGAGCAGAGACCTCTGACAAAGTCAGTCAGTAACTGCCCCTTTATAGCATATCCTCCTCTGAGGTTTATCTCCTTGGCGCACATTAAGAAGCCCCTACTTGCGAGCTCAAAGTCTACACGATTTTTGTTTTCAAAGCATTGGTGCCTTAGCTACGAAAGTAATGAGAACATGGGCATCTGACCAGCTTTCCAGTCCTCAGTCAATCACCTCTTTCCCACAGCACCTCCCTTTCCCTTTCTCATACCCACGTGCCAGCGTTCAAGGTATATTTCTCCAACAGCTCCACACGTACTACAAAAAGCACATAACTGCTTGAGCCGGGGAGGAAGCAGGGTGACGTCGAGCTGGTTTCGTTCCCACAAAGGAGGCTGTCTTTTCAACAGCTACAAATATCACAGGGAAATTAACAGGACAAATTAACTGAAATACCATGTGCAATTCATCTACCATTTCACTTGATTGACGTGCATATCCACCCACTTATTACCCTAATGAAGACACCATAAAAACTTAAAAGCCAGTAATTATTACAGTTTAAGGATGTATAAACTCGGAAGCTGTCACACCATCCACTCAGTGGGGTAGCTATTAGTGAAATGGAAGCAGGGGAGGCCCGGCATGCAGAATAGGGGCTGTGTGATCTGAATAATTCTACTTTTGTGGGTGGTGGCACACGACAGAGCCTGATGGATGTTCCCATAGGCAAGGGACCCAGCCTCGTGCCTGCTTTTCCGCTACAGTTTTGTGCCAGGTTTGGCTCCGCACAGACCCTGCCTCTCTCAGCTGCCGATGTGGCAATCCAGAGGCGCTGACAGGGGGATCGTCTGCTGCACTGGCATTAACGGAGCGTGGGCAAATTATGCTGTTTGAGGCTTAAGCTTTGCATCAGTGAAAATTTGTAAGATTAACCACTTTTTCTCAACCATTCTATTTCCAGACAAAACTGAGTTAAAAGCACCTGTCAGTAATCTGTGGGTGAGATCTATCCAGGAGCGCTGGTGCTTATCTTGGGAACAGCCATCTCCTCTCCTAAAAAATTCAGAGTTGAAGCTTTCCATGAGAAACTGCCCTTTTGCTAGCAGAACTTTCAGGGAAAGTAACTCCCTTCCACTTTGCCAAAAAAAATTCCCCTAACTCACACTGTTCCTGGTTTTTCAGTGCAAAATTACTTTTCACTAGCATAATGGAGACTTGTAGCATAAAACCATTCCTATGAACCCTGCCCTGTTGTGACATAATGCGATAGCTACACCACTGTGATAGTTTGATATAACAGATAAAATCTCACAGACAGACTGTTACACCACATCACACTAGCAGCAGGTCATCTATCACCCCTTGTGAAGAATTCTCGTTCATTAAACCAGATGGTGCTGTATTAATTTAATCTGAGTGCCACATTAATTTAGTCCACCTGTTTGGTTTACAAAGCAAACCCACATCAGTTCTGAGACCATGACAAGCTTGAAAGAACAGATCACCTTGCCAATGTGGGGTGATATCTTGGGGAACACGCAAGCGCAACCATCCACAGGTGAGTGGCTGCTCTAATGCAAACTCATTGTCAACTTCAATGCAAATTCCAAAAAAATGGTCGAAATGAAATCTCCGTCCAGAATTGTCCTGAGCAATTGAAACATGGATCAGTGTCTGAATTATTCAGCTGAGCTCATTCTCTTGTTCTCATCTATAAAAGCCACAGTGTCCAGAAATGGTGCTTTTTGAAATAGGTCAAAATGTGGTTCATTGCCAAGTCAGTATATTTGTTTTGATTTTTTTTTTTTTTTAAACATGACTAATATGGAACCACAAAGATTTTGCAGAATAAACAAAAGAAAGGTTGGATGTTTTTTAATAGAAAATTTCATAGTGATGATTAGCAGGCTGTGGAACTTTTACTTTACAAAGAGACACTAAAAAGGAAGTGGCTGTTTATCCAGTTCCTGGGAAAATAACTAAATGCTGGCTGGTATTTATTCAGCTGAATTATTAGAATAGCATTTGCTCCTATACTTAAAGTTGTGTCAGCATTTCCACTATGAAGCTTGGCACTTAAGAAAATCAACCCAGAAGCAAATTGGTTAACAAATAAAAATAACCTAAATAAATCAAGTTAACTTTTTATAAAGTTAAATTGCTTTTTAAAATTCTGACCATTTAAAAAGATGTTGAAAAGAACAAAGAGATGCTAGTTACAAACTGTACCAGAAAGCCTTCAGGGTGCTTTCATACCGATAAATATATAAAACGTCCACTGAGCAGCAGTTAATTTTTCTCAGTACATATCAGAATAAAGACAAAATTGGGAATTATTTCATAGACAATTTTTTCACTATGAAGTTGTTTTCCTATGTAAGGACAGAAGTGGACTCTTATTTTGAATTACAGATAATTTCTATATTTTTCATCATTTTTTTATTAGAGGCTGGTTTCCTATTACAGAATTTCAGTGAACTGAATATCTTGATAAGAGTTTGACTAATATGATTAAAAAGCCTTTTCTCAATAATTACAAAGTACTGTTTCATTTGAAAGATATTGACACTCTCCCGCATATATAAAAAATAATAATTTTCAGTCACTATAAAAAATTGCCATATGCTTCTACTCAGGCAATATGTGTGTATCCACACTTTCAGTCCTATTAAATTGGTGCTACTCTGGTGTGCAAAGTTACGCACTTGAACAAGTTTTTGAAAAATTATTGTAGATTCCTTTTTCTGTAAGCAATAGCTACCAGTCCCAAGTACTGAAATTGCTAAATCTCAATATACAGGAAGATCTTTGCCAGAACTTCACATGCATTTTCCACACCCACAAAACTGCAGGACCCTAGCTAACCAAGGTACAGAAGGCTCAGATTTAAAAATAGTAGAATTATGTGGGGGGCACGGCCCTGATAATCTAGTTGCTTCTTGGGATGCCAGTTCATTCACTCCAGGGATCTCCCTCTTCCTGGGCCCCATGTCCTACCACCTCATCCTCCTTAGTGGGAGGTAGATTTTTCTTCTCTAGTATTTAGTTAACTTACAATACCCCTCAGCATGTTCCCCTAATGATATTCCTTCTTGTATTGATGCCAGTACTTCTTTCACTCAGTACGAACTGCCCACAGACTAGCTCACAGGACGAAGTAGACAACCCATGGATGTCGCTGTGTCAGCATTCCCCATCACTCACTCCAAACCAAAGCACGAAAGCCCTAACACTTGTAGTTACAGGGAGATTCACACACAGGACAAACTCATTGCACTGCCACAATATACACCCTGCTATTATTGATGACATTATTACATAGCCTAATGCAAAACTCTACGTCACCATTCATGAAACTGCGTTAGCAAAAACATTCGTCACATTGGTCCTGACATCCTTGGGATTATGTTTAATGTGTATGTGACCTGAAGTAACCCCCTGATACACGATCATGATGGTAAGCTCTTTATTTATTTATTTTTCCTTCTTTCAAATGGTGAAGATGATTAATGCCGCTACCTTTACTGCATTGACCTTTGCTTTCTGGGGGCTGTCCTTGGAGGACATCCGTTTAAAGAAAATGCTGATAAATCTAATCTCTCCTCGTCAGAGTATGCAAATGATGACTCTATTGGAACCTGCGAACACCTACGTCATAAGTGTGAAAAGCCACTGGAAGAGAGTCGGAGACTCCAGTGGACACAACAATAATCCTTATAAGAAAAAAAAAAAGGCTCCTATAGCCAACAGTAGTGATGTAAAACACTACACCTTTGAATAATGATACAGCACAGTTCAGATGAGCTGATACAGAAGTAAAACACAAGTGGGAACCTGGAAGTTTCAGGATGTTGTCTTTAAGATGGGGATGACCTGGGGAACATTTCTGGGGAACACCAGCAAACCCACACATTTTACATAGGCAGTGCCTTCATATTTGATAGCTGTTACTGCAAGATCTAGAAGAGTATTTTGTAGTAAACAAATAAGGCAGATTTCTCTATTTCCTGCCCCCACCCTCCAACTCTCAAGCAGATTATTATTTTCTTGGACAGTATTCATCCATCAGAATGACTCACCACGCAGTTCCTGTGAACAGCCCCTGGTCTCTACAGAGTTTCTTGGAGGCTTAGTGAAAGCTAGACTTGAGAGTATCCCATTTAAACATCTATGGAGAACATGTCTGAGGTTTCCCTTGGGATACTTTCTACCTTTATTGGCACCCTCTGCTCCAGACTCTGAGCACACTTTCTGCAAAATCAATGCCGGCTGCAAAAGCAATTCCGGCTGCTAAAGCACCCAGATCTTTACCAAATATCCATTTGCAAAGTCATAATTTTGCTTTCAGTAAGTTCATGGGATTGTATTTTAAGAAGCTTGTATTAATTTAATTCTTGTTTTCTATATTTCTATACACATCCACATGGATTTGCTTAAGGTGAAAATGTAGCTACAGCACACTGTCTTTTTGTGTTGGGAAGGCTTTTTCAAATCATAGACTCATAGAATTTAGGTTGGAAGGGACCTTAAAGATCATCTAGTTCCAACCCCCTTGCCATAGGCAAGGACACCTTGAAGTGTGACACAAATGAAGGAGTTCAGTATAATCTGCAAAAAGCAGACAGACTAGATGAACTTGGTCATTTCCGGTAAACAGCAGCATGTACTAAAGGCTAAGCAGCAGAACTATTGTCACCACAGTGGTTCAAGCATGTAAAGGAGGTGGACATAGCAAAATATAATGTCTTTTCCAAGTATGACTGAAACTTATCATTGTTTTTCCAAATGTGTCAGTTGTTCCTAGGAAAGAATAAAAAAATAACAATAGTCTCCCTGTTGCAAATCATGCCTTGCTTGTGGATGAGACCGCTCCTTGTACAGATGGCATAAAATGCCTTTTGCCTTAATTTCTGTCAACAAAGAACAAGAGGAATGGTGGAAAAGATGGGGCCACAAGTTCATTGCTCCTCATCGACTGGGTCATGGTTACCTCTAATATGTAACGTATCTCAATGCAGCATACCAGTTAGGATACGATATATAAGAAGGAGCTAGAACTACTAGCCAAAATTTGTTCCAACCCAAACAAATTTAATGCTGGGTTGCATATTTGGTCAGCTAAATTATGTCTGTATTTAATTTGCACATGCCTGTGTGTTTCTCTTGAGTCAGCTGGACTAAGAAGTGAGACATTGTAAGAAAGCTTGCTCTTGTGGTATTCCCAGCTGAGTCAAAAGTAGGTAGCATCCAGACCTTCAGAAAAATCCACTGGGTGAGATTTCCCACTTGCTTTCCATCCAGACTGAGGAGGTTCCAGATTTGTAGATCCTTACTAGGTGAAATGAAAACAAGAACTTGACACCTGAGCCTGAAGTTCATCGACCCAAAGGGAGCCAGCAGAGGTGACCCCACACTATGTGCCCACTTTCTCAAAAGAGAGGTGCGGGGAGAGGGACCTGCCAGGGATGTTGCAGGTCTGGGTCCCCGATGGGACTGAACACAACCCTGCACAAAGGGGATGGCTTGGCTCCTGTATTTGTCCCACAGTCTTGTGTGAGCTCTCTTCTGACTGACTTGGTGCACAGCTCTTGCACGAAGACCTCTGCACAGGGCTGAATGTCACCCTTCAACCCCTGTGACTTCTGTCAGGGACGCTTAGCACCTTCCAGGGTGACTGCTTTGCCTCTCCGCTTCTTACAGATGTACTTGCTGAGCAGCAGGCTTCATACTTTTGAGGCTTTGCCTTGTTATTTCAAAGAATGAAATTACCTGTCAGGGACATTTGCCATATAGTTTTACCACCACAGCAGAACTATTTTAAATACTACTAGATTATTAAAGTTCTCCTTCAGGAATACTTCAGAAATAATTTTGCTGCCCTCTAGCCTACTGTTGAAATCTCTCTAGCACGCCAGCATTATCCTTCAGGAATGCTTCTGAAATAGCTTTACTCTCTTTACTGTCCTTTTCATTACTATTGAAATCCTTCCAGAATGCTAAAGTTAACCTTCAGCAAGATGCCAGAATAACTTTCACATTCTGGAAGGGTTTCAATACTGATTTAAAGGATATCAAAATGCAGTTTTATCTCTTTTTTTTTTTTTT
>VYXH01005308.1:227290-255667 GCA_013397275.1 Burhinus bistriatus
ATACTTTTTTAAAGGAAATAAAAATGGATTTTTTTTTTTTTTTTTTTTTTTTTTTTTTTTGTTTCCGAGTAAGGATCGTGGTGGTAAAAGATAGATGTTCACTCCACTATGTTGTGTTTCATGTTTATATAAACACGTATTAACCGCTCAGGCTGCAGTAATAGTGGTCCTGGAACCCAGAGAAAGTTATTTTTAAAAAGAGCTTCTAAAAATTGCCAAAGCATGAACTGAGGTGACAGCAGGGAATGTGGTTTTGTTTGCTTAATGGACCTGCAAGTGAATTCTGCTGATCTTACTCTGACAATGAAAGTTTTGAGGGCATGAGCCAACTTCTTTGATTAAAATGAGAAAGATCACAAACCTTTGCCCCAAACTCTGACTGAACCCAAATTAAATCTATTTTGAGGTGTGAAAAGTTCCTTTTGTTTTTTGTTGCTGTGCACGTCTGGGTTCAACAGGGGGAAACGTTCAAATACTGCAACAAAGACTGTGCCTGTAACGCTTCCAGCTCAACAAAATCAGAACATCCCAACGTCCTGGGAGACCTTTCTAACAAACTCATGAGCACTCGACGTTATTTAGAATGCCCTGTGTATCTGATACGGAACACTGTCCATTCTCATTAATTACCTTGATTCAGGTCTCTGTATTAAATCGGACAAAAATATATACCAGCCCAAGATTCCCATGGCTGATTTACAAGCAAAAAGCAAACTTTTACTGTTTTTGCAAACAGCAAAAAGGCTTCTACTTGTGTTTGGTGGAGAGAAAGTGGAGCAAGCCAGAAACTCACCACTTGTGTCATTTGAACTGAGTGCTGGTGAAACATGAACAGGAAGAAACATTCTTTTCCAGCTCAGAGTCACTCTCAGGAAAGCGAGGGGCACAGAGTCATCACACACCTTGGCATCTCCTCCCGGTTAGCACGCTGGTGCCTGCTCAGCCTGCTCTCTTTTACGGGACCTATTCTCACGCTCATCACCTTCCCCAGGCATCGTGGCCAAAGAGAAAGTGCCTTGTGGAGGGCTGTAGGTACTGAAAGGCAAAAGGCAGTTCAGCACCGTTCCTGACTCCAGCAGGCTCCATAATAGGGCCATTATCTAGAAGTAAATAATTCTGGTGGTTGTTAGCATTTTCATGCTCTGGCATGAAATCTTGGCCCTGCTCAAGTTGAAAGCTCTGACCAGAATCAACAGCACAAAAATAAAGTGATGGATGCCTAAGCACTCACTGACTGTTTCTTTGCCTCCTTCTGTTCATATAGATTTTTGTCCATCACCGATTTTTCCATTTTTCTCTGCAATTGCATCCATGACCAGTGGAGATCAACTAGGACCGTTGGGTCACTTGTACTTCTCAGCAAGAAGCCCGAAGAGTTTTTATTTAAAACAAAATCTTCTGAAAAGCTTTCCTACTGTGTCAATAAAAAGTCTTATTAAACTTTCATAAGGTATCCAATGATGTTTTTAAAATGGTTTATCATGAATGGAAGCCTGTAGCTAAAGCAATATACAAATGCATTGATGTGATTTTTTGTGAACACCTTATATGAATATTTGTAAAAGTACTACTATGTCACTTAGAAATACAAATTTGAGGAAGCTGATCACATTTCTTCTTTCTGTCTTAGAATAAACCCAAGACTACTTTCTGCGCAGGAGACTCAAACATGCTTATCCTCCTCTAAAAACCTACAGGCAATAAGATTTTTACCCCTGTATGAAGGTCAATCCCAGGCACAAGGTTGCCTGCTGAATAGCCAAGCTGCTCTGAAAAAAAACCCCAGCTGTGCCTGTCTCCACCGCGATTGTGCTTTGAGGCACTGAGCTCATTTTAACTGAGAACATACCCGCATGCGGGCAAAGGAAGCACCTACGGTAGCATCCAACAGTGGATGTTGCAGTACAGCTAGCAAGGTCCTGCTCCTGCAAAACTCTTGAACATGAGCTGAATGCTAACCACATGAGTGAGACCTGGGGATTACGGTGAGAAGTCTCATCTTCACACAAGTGCTTTGCAGGATAAAGGTCTACTCAAAAGATACGAAGCAGTGACAGGTTCTCCTCTCCAGATCGTGAAACTGCCTCTTGGATTCAAAGAGGAGTTGCAATTGTTTGCTTTGTTTCATAGCAAGTTCATTTAACTACCGGAGGCAAAACCATTTAATCTTTCCCTTGTTCAGAATTGTATCCCTGATTTGTTTTTTTCTTACAGCACTGTTACTGGAAGATGTAGAATACAGTGGTACAAAGCAGTCTTGATCACATTCTCCAACCCTGCCATGCATTTACACTCTTTTCCCAAATTTCCAGTTGTGAATACTCATTCCTCATTGCAAGGGGACCTTTACTACAACAAAATATTATTTTAAAGCCATACTAACAGTAATTAGAGGCAATTGAGTTTTATCAACTAACACAAACTGTGGGATTTCAGACTTGGATTTCAGCTGGTATTTTAATGAAGTGTGCGCTAACAACACAAAATCTTCTGTCACTCCAGCAGCTGAGTTTCATATACAGACCTTTGATAGGGAGACCATGTGTTAACACTCAGATGGTTCCAGCACATGAGCGTACACACCAGCAGGCCATAGATCCATCATCCAGGTCAATTTTCTACCCCCTGCTTCCCCACCCCAGTGAATGATCTGATGTGGCGGGTACAAGCTCTTGCTCAGGCACTAGAAAAGCCGATCGCAAAAGCCGACCATTTCTATTCCAGCCCATACCTCTGTGTTTGTGGTGTGGCACCACGTACTTTCCCTTAGTGTGTACACACATTACAAAGGCTGTCGTTTGCTATGGACGTCAGTCACACTGGGGCTGATCCTGTGTCCATCAAAGCAGAGGATAATTTTACTGCTAACTGAAGGGGGTGACTGGATCCTGTCTCTCACATTGGCACTGCGGAGGAGACCAAGTTCTGGACCTTCCTCAGCCTATGGTGTCTTTTAGATTTCAAGCTACTTAGATCAAATCTGTCAATCAACCTGATTTTAGTCTCCTACATAATGTCTGATAACAAACTTTATTTCACTGTGGGGGGCTTCACTGAAAAACCTTCAAAGCATGTTGCCACCTTGATGGGAAGCAGATATTTAAACTCACAGTACCTAGAGGAAAGAGTCAGGAATAGACAAAGCTCTCACTGATGCTTAGCAGGCTCCTGCACTGTAGATGAAAAGAAAATGTTCTGAGCTTCTGTGAAGATTGTCTATAATTTAAAGGTATATTCATGATGACTTTCCCTCCCATTCCAGTTAAGCAGATGATTTCATATCATGTTTTACACAAAGCATGGATAATCATGTTATCTTTTTTACCTCCTGGTGAAACAACTGCTTAATACATTAAGTCTGAAAAGAGTAACAGTAAAATTTTATTTCACTGAAGCAAAAAGTTTCATGTATTTCTTAAAGGCATCAAAAAGCACACAGGCTCCTTTAGATGGGTCTGTTTCTTCACTGAGCATTAATTTTATCATTCAACTTCGATTTCTGTGTGTTTCTCTCCTCTAAACCTCATCTTGACATAAATCACAAAAAATAACTAGACTACAATTTTCATGAAGATAAGGCTTTCTTTTCTAAGCAGCTGACCATAAATGATCTTATGAACTTGAAATTGAAGATGAACTACCAAGCTCATCAGTACAACAATTTGATTAACTTTGAATTCATTATCTGTAGTATTTGCTATTTGAATAATTGCAAATTATGCCAGAGAAAAGCAATATGACTTTGCTCAAGTTTAAGCTTTGCTCTTTATAAATTGGTGCTGAAGATGAGCTACTCAATTGAATGATATTGTAATCTGATTAGTCTAGAACATACGCCTACTATATCAGCTTTCTCAACAAGCATAAATGAGGCAAGAAAAACTCCCTTTAATTTGTCTTAATGCCTAGTATCCCAATCTGTTTTAGGCTGAGACATCTTTCTCTTACCTTAGCAGATCTGTAAATGTTTTTCCTAACATGTATTGTCGTTGATGCTAAAAAGTAACTCCACTCTTTGGACCTCTCTGCCAACTGGGTCAGCTATAGAGAAGGTGATAGCCCAGAGATCAAAGAGAGGAGGATTTTGGAGAAGAGAAAAAAGGTGCTCACTTCTTGCATGGCCTAGCAATAAGTGGAGAACAGGTACAAGTACAGAAAAGGTGGAGCAATGTTTCAGCTGAAGCTGGCATTTGGTGCAATAGTGCCTGTACGTACACTCAGGGCCGGCTGTCATTTCAGGTTGGAAACACAGAAGCAAGATTCTAACTGTCAGAAGAACATGGTTCTGGAGCGACCTTCCGTGAGGCAGACTGGCAGCTAATTAACTAATTTTTTTGACATGAGAGCTTGATGAAGGTATGGACTAGGACTATTGGATGTGGAATCTGTAACAGCCATAACCGGGTGCAACAGCATGTGAGGGCTCTTACAGCGTGTTGTTTCAGACCTCACTACTGAAGGACAGACAATAACACGATGAATAATGTTTTAAAAAGAGAGACAAGTGTGGTCTAAAGGCTCAACATTGAGAGATGATTTACAAATTACCCCATTATCTGGCCTTGAATTAAGAGTGAGATTCTCAGCTGTGCTTTCCTGACAGACACAAATGAAAACGGACAAACCAGTACAGACTAACGGTCTAAGTTTTCTTAGGCTGCAATTTCTCCTGCCTCTGACACAAGAAATCTTGAGAGTATTTCAGATATTAGCTTGTAGAAATTATGGTCAAATACATTTTGAGCCTTTGTTAATACAACACATGCAGAATAGGAAAACATTACTGAGAACTAAGTCATTCCACTGCTTTCCTTCCCAAACATACGTAGGAAGAAGAAAAGTTATTCTCACGCAAATGAAGACATGCACAGATGAAGTCGGAAGACTGCTGTCCTACAAGAAGAATTTGGAAGATCAAAGAATTCAGATCAGTTTTTCCCAGGAAGAGGGAGATGTTCAAAGTTAAGTGGGTGGATAGAAAAATTTGAGGAAGCATGAACTTTTGCTCAGAAAATTTAACAGCAGAGGGATAGCTGGAGAGATGGACGTACAGACCAATGAGTACAAACACTCAATGCAAACAAGCTTTTCTGACTGAAGGTCGGACTAGATGATCACAATAGTCTCTTTTTTATCCTAATCTGCAAGCCATTTATATGCATGCAAATACAGGATTTGCATGTATAAAGATGGTTACATGAGTATATAACCCAGACTACTCTATAACAGCGTGTATTTTAGCACACTTAATTATAGCAAGCTGTTTTCTAGAGCTTTTGTTTCCTATGAGGTGTTCACAGAAATCCAACATATGTGGCTAGGTATTTCAAATGTAGTCAGAAGAAATTATCTTAGGACCATACGTCGGTATTTTTAGTACCTCTTATTCCCCCAACCAGGAACCATTCAGCACTGATTGCTTCAGTGGGATACCCTATAATTTAACAGTCACAGTGCTAGAGTTAGCTGTCTTCAGCTTCTTTCGCCATAACTATATTTGTGCCAGGAAGAATATACTAGATGATACTTAAATGGCAATTATTTCACAATAAATAAACTCTTCTAATGACTGGACTTTTTTCTTCTTGTGATTGCATGGTGAGTTTTTTCAATTGTTCCAAATTAGATGATGAAATTATTTCTTGAACATCAGTGACTATAACGTGGTACGTAAGCAGCCCTAGTAAAACGCAGCTGGTCCTTTAAATCACATCATCTTGTTTCTAGTCTCCTCCTGAACTGCTGTAGCTCTTTTGAGTACGTTCATCTGTGAGTCAGAACCACACGAAGAAAGGAAAATGTTTCAGAAGGATTTTGAAATCTATTTTGTTCCAAACTGGAAAAAAAATGGCAAAATATTTCTAAATTTCCACATAGGAAATTAGTTAGTGAGAATTAGTTTAGGGCTGTCCAGTGAGATTTTCACCTCAATAAGTTATATTACTTAAAGTTACTTCTTAAGCGTGGAAAAACTAAGCTTTCATTCCGACTTCCCCTTCAAAGCTCAATAGCAGCAAAGAGGAAGGATATTTGTTATAATCTGCATGTACCCCTGCAGACGAGTAAGATGCAGGAGATGTGATTTTAACATAGATAAACAAGGGCAGATACATTTCAGAGACTATCCTGCAAGAGGTACAGGTCAAAATAAGACGATAGCAAGAAATGATTTTAAATTACAAGCTGCCCATGTTATTTCATATGGCAGAGCTTTATGCTGCATGGCTTTCTGTATACCTCATCAGAAGCGTGTAACGGCTGGCAGCTGTAGGATGTGCTTCTTGGTGGTCTGCGGAAAGGCCTTTCAAACGAAGAACAAAGATGCTTCTCCACAGCTTTGAAACTTCTCCGATCTCTTTTAGAAAATCACACTATTCACTGATCACGTGGTGAAATTTTTTTGTGGGATGGGAGAACCTAAGTACCTGGATACAGGTGATAGATTTCTTAAAGGGACACTTTAAAAGAAGGACAACAAGAAAGATTGCAATGATTAGTGTCTTTGTAACTACTTAGGTAGAGATTATCTCCCAGTCTTTCTAAAGCAAATTACTACTCGGACTTTACTCATAAAACAACTAAAGTCTCCAACAATAAATCGAGCAAGAGAAAGAAAACAGAAAGAGGGAACAGCCCTGTAAATATACATTATCAGCTCTTCCCCACAGGACATTTGGAACCTTTATGATAGCAAGAGCATCAAGATTCTAATATCTTATTTGAGGTAATGATAACAAAGGTACAATAAGAGAAAATACACACATTTAAAGAATTAAATTATTTTGTTAAAAAAAAAGAATAAGTCCATTGTAAAACAGAGTCAGAACTTAAGGAAATGAAAATAAAATGATGTTGAAATAAATGCAAAGATCATGATAAAAAGAAGCAAATATTTTACAGAACAGCCACAAAGTGGTTACGACTGGTAGCCAATAAGCTTATGACAAGGTCATTCTTTTCCATTGCAGAAGAAAATACTCGTTAATGCAGAATAATGCCCTGAAAATGTGATGTAAGTGCAGAAAAGTGGTGTTTATCTTTGGCTTGTGATGCTGACATCAACAATAGAGTGCTCATATTAACCCACTGCCCTTAAAAATAAACAGAGGTGCACTTTAATCTTGGTGTTTCTACTTTTATCTGAGATTAGTCCTTCTGCTTTGTTGAACTACAATTAAAGGGGGAGAAAACATGTAGAAATTAAGCAAAAATTATGATTACTTTTTAGAGCACAAGAATTTTATTAAATCCTAGTTTAGGCTGTTATGTCAAAACATTTCTAAGATGCATGAAGCCCCTGCACCATTCCAGCTTTATAGCAACAATCATTTGCGTTAAACATTTAAAAAAGTATTTATGTTCCCAGTGTTAAATATTAGTTCTTGCAAACACAGCTCTGGATGCTTGCTCCTCTGCTGTTCCCATGTATTTGTTAATGGAGTTTCGAAGTGGGTCAGCCCCCAGACATGTTGACTTCTTCAGGCCTCCGTCCAGTGCTACAGAAACTGGTGCAAGTTATTCCTTTGATTTCAACTGGAAATGGATCAAGATCTTAATTTGGTGATTAAATGAGTGCTCGGTTTTTCCAAAGTTCTCCCTCAGAGTGAAATTCCCTGCAGGGCAAAGGGTCACCAGGAGGCCTGAGCATGGCAGCGCAGGTCCTGTGTCAGCTCTCCCAGCAGTGTTTACAGGCTCCCCTGTGGTTGTCCGCTGCAGCACTCCCATATGGCATTGAGCTGTTCCCACGCCTAAAGAAGAAATGCCTTTTTTCTCCATGGCTCTCTTTGCCAAGTACCCATCCATCCTCTTGTTAGTATTGAAGTCCCAGTTTCTTCAGCAGTGAAGAACAGGCAGAAGCCAAGGAGAGATTAGATGGAGACTGACATGACCCCAAATACAGCCACCAATGGAAATAAAGAAAAGCAGCAGGACATGCACTGTGCCTGGATTACAAGCAGGGTGACACAAACTGGCACAAACTCCTGGGTTGTCATTATTTCAGTTACAGGCCTGGATTGAGTGGTTTGCTCATCTGCTGGTGCTTCCCAAGTGTACTGCTTAGCATCTCCGGTTGTTGCAGCAGAGATTTGCCCTGCCTAACTGGTTGGTATGCGCTTTACACCCTGAGCAGCGGTGGCCAGAAGTTTGCTCTAAAACATTGCGGTGAATCCTTCAATTTAAGAACTTATGATTGCTTTGCTCTGAAGAGACTCTTAAGGAAGAAAGGTCATTATTCTGTGCAGAGCTGCTCTAGCACCAAATGCATCACACAAAGCACTGAAACGCAAACAAGTTAGAATAAGTGAGAGTGACCTTATCAAGAAGGGATGACAATGTCGTGAAAAGTTTAAGCCTGAAATCTCTGGTTAACACTCTCTAACTTCTATGAAAATGCTCCACTGGTATCTCTACCCATTGAAATGCAGGGAAAAAAAGGAGAACAGTTACTCTGAACACAAAGAAAGAAGAAACAACCCTTTCAATCCAAACAAAGGAATCTGAAAGAT
The DNA here is from genome assembly GCA_013397275.1 of Burhinus bistriatus. NCBI lineage: Eukaryota > Metazoa > Chordata > Aves > Charadriiformes > Burhinidae > Burhinus > Burhinus bistriatus. The sequence goes on from VYXH01005308.1 coordinate 235,798, forward strand.
GAGTTTCAGTTAACAAACAAGCTCTTTTATATCTGTTTATATCTGTTCACAAATTTTGGACCACTTTAAGTGCACTTTAAGCAAGCAACGGTTTGTTCCTCTCTGCATCTGCTGCACATTAGAGGGTCTAGGTGCTGTTGTAAAACAGCATGTAGACAAGTGAGCAGTCAAAGAGAGAAAACCACCAAATTCTATCCTGCCAGAGCATTACAACTGAAGACTGTCCCTTTACTTTTTTTCCCCTACAGTTATTCAGTGCTCAGAGCCTTTTTAAAAATCACTCTGCTGTATTTTACCAGAACACAAATGTCAAAACTGAGAAACCTGGGAGGTTTCAGAGCTGAGAGAGCAGCGAGTTGAATACTGGTTTGAAAGCGCACGTTGAATCTCTTTAGAGGAGCAGGGTGGCAGAGAACAAAGACAAAACTTCCTCCCAGCAGCATGTGTGTCAAACATACAACCATCTCTCTGGGGTGTTCTGTCTTCACACAGTTCTATCCAAGGGCTACGATGGCATTTAAGAAAGTCAAGGACCACCTAAGAACAGCACATGCCATGCTAGTGCTGCAGTAAGACAGAAATCAGTGGTCAAATAATGAAGGAGATGGCAAATGCAGATGATTACTTTAAGCCACCTGTTGGAAGGAATGAAGGGAGAGGAGGAAAACGGGGAAAAGGTTACTCCTTTCCCAGGTGCAGAGTAAATCTGGGATGTACCCAAAGGGAGAGACTTACCATGCACTTTTGTGATTTTTCTTGAGGATTGGAGTAAAGAGGTGTGGTCTTCAACGTCAAAACAACGAGTTCTTTTAAGATGGATTTAACTGAGAATAGCCCAGATGTTTGTAATGTTGGTGCACTCAGAATATCAAGCAAATTCGAACAAGATCGTCCCATCTGGACAAGGCTTTGTTAAAACAAGCCTGGAGGAAGGGATGTGCAGTAATCACTGTAAAGAGCTTCCTTTATCCTCTCCTGCTCTGCAAGAACAAGCTCCGCAGCATGTTGTGCAGTACCCTTCAAATTCAGGCTTCATGCAACGTGCAGCTTGTTAGTCATGAGCTCCAAGGACCACCCTGGCAGGTCTGAGGAGCTGTGCTTTACCCTTGCTCTGGGAAGCTGGTAGCTGCATGGGATCCACTTCTCTGGCAGTTCTAACATATCATCTATTGATTTCCTTTCATTTGGCCAGCATTAGAGAGAAGGGCCTGGCTCCAGTGACGAGCACATTCCACACTCCTCGGTAGATGTGTCAGGAACCTTTCTTCACTGCAGGGCCGCCCACGTCCTGCCAGGACTGTACGTCACTGCTTTGCGCTTAGTTTACTCACATGGCATTAGCTCACGGGGCCTGGACAAAGATGCATTATTCCCCAAATAGCACGGTTCTTACTACATGCTTATTTTTGGTAATTTCCTATTGCTCTTTGCGTTTACCAGGAAACAGGTGAGGAGGCAGGCACCCTGTAAAAGATCTTTTCCCATAAGCCTGAAAAACTCTTTGGAGATGAAAATATGACAGAGAAAAGATGTTTCATCTCCCATCAGCTAAAGCAGGAGGTTTACAGCTCACTAGAACTCTTCTTCCTATATGCTCAGCCGTCTCTTGAGAGTTCAGAAAGCTGTGCATGAATATGTAGGTATGCACAAGACAAGCAAAGCAGCTGTTGCACTGATCTCTGCTGGGGCATCTTAGATCACAGAGCTAACCTATGGCATCTTTTCCAGCTGCCAATTTAAGCATCCCCTCCTCCCCTCGAAAACGCAGAGCTGCGAGACTGAACAGCTTGAGCTTAAGGAGTTGGCTGTGCTGACAGGGCCTGTCAGTGTGGCTTTCCGTCTATCTGTGCAACAGGCTCTGGAAACGCAGCTCTATATCACCAGCCTACCACAGCCGTCTCCCAAGCATCCCCACCTCCAGAGCTAAGGACAGTCGTTTAGCCCTCAGCCTCTCAAATGAGGCTGCTGCTACTAAGCCATGTACTTCACTTGGACTATGCTGAGTTTACCAGTTAGTCCTACATACAGAGTGCAGGAGAATCACAAAGCATCAAAACCTTCTAAATTAATGAGCTACAACTGCAAGACTTGTACTCACTGCCAGTCCCACATGTCTCTACCCACCATGTCAGCGAGTTTTTAAGAAATAGCTAAAGCATTTCCCATGTCGTTTTGCTGGTAGGGAAGAGCCATCAGCATTCCATGTTGGTCAAGACAGGACATGGCCCTGAGTCTCACCACGTTTCATACCAGCTCTCTTCCTGGCCCAGCCACTAAGAGGGCAAGCCCAGGGCAGCTCAGAAGGAACCTAAACTATTGTGCTGTCAGGGAGGAATTGCTGTTAGAAGATTCCTTCAGCTTGTTAGGACCAGGGGAAATGCAGCTGAAGAAGGGAAGGATGAAGGTTGCTGGTTACAGAAGAGTCAGCTCATATACCTGCCAGCTCCGACAGATAGTAAGTACCCACTTCCCTGTAAAAGCAGACTGCATTACCGTCAAAGCCAGAAGCCACCACAGTTTTTAGTAAACTAGTTTATCACCGTGTACAATACACCACTCATCCTCATTCTTATTAATAAAAGCAAAAACCTTTTCAGTGAAACTAAAGTGCAGGTAGCCCACTGAAAGCGAGAGCCAATACTTAATATCAGAAAGCACCACTAAGCTTGCACTGGAAATGCAATGAGTGTACAGCCTGAGGAGGTCCCTCTATATTAAACAGCTTTTTAAGCCATGAGATGAGGAGGTGACTCTGTCACTTTGCTCTGTGACACACATACAGACAGCATATCTTTGATAGCTCAGCGAAGCAAAAGGTTTCATTCTTCTGTAATAAGGACGTATGAAAAATCTGACAGCAGACAGCAGCTTGTACAAACTGCTGCCCTGACACTGTTCTCTGGCTAATGATAACCATGCAACTTAAGAAGGATAAAATCAGTCAAGATATAGAAACTACTGAAAACAAAATCAAAGATCAATACAGACTTCCATATATATTAATATTGGCATAGACATTGTCTCCATTATACAATGCGAATGAGCTCATGAAGGAAAGCATGGGTAGTCAGACCTGGAAAACACTGGGAACTAACTGCAATTCCCTTCTGCTCAGAGATTAGCGCTCAGCCCCCTCAGGTTCCTCTGAAAATCTCAGCTTCCCTTTAGACACGTGCTGGGTCATTGTTCTGTTTAACCACAGTTACTAATGAGATCACGTTTTAGGTTTCAGCTTAAGCTTTAGAGAAAAAAAAAATAGAATAAATGGAGAATGATATTGTCTCTTTTCTGCACAGGACAATAAACAAGTAGTTTAGTACCTTCTGCTAGCACAGTTTCCTCTGTCTGTTCCTTTGGGGGCATTTTTGCAGCAGAGATGACTGACCACATACAACTATGCCAGCCATTTGTGGTTTTATTCCTTTCTGTCTGGTTCACGTAAGAGCTTACAAGTCTACGGCTGTTGACAAGCTAAGTGAAGCAATGGGGTAGCTCAAGCTGGGAGACTTAGGTTTCCCAATGCAGAAGACCCAGAGTTATTTCCCAAGGATGACCCACCTTACGAAACTACATTATAGTCCCGACTGGCATTATACTAATCAGCCTTTGGGCATGCGGACAGGTGAAAGAGGCGGCACTCAACAAGAATGCTTCCTCCTGTGCTGAGTCCTAACGGAGAGATAGAGTCTCAATGTTTCCCTTTGCTGGGCCTAACAACCTCCACAGCTATTGCCTGGTGGCATCTTGTGTGCTTCTTGGAAGAAGCACAGGGGGAGAGTGTGAGGCTAACTAGCCCCTGTCCTCCTGCCTGTCCTTACACCTTGCTGGCAGGCTTCTTACCAGGGGAAACCATGTGGCTACCTCCAGATCTGGCTGACCTATGCACTGCAGGCACTGTCCCCCCAGCTCTCTAAAAATGCAATCAAATTTATTCCATTTCAAATATAGCACATTACTTGAGTGAGAACTTTACTGCAATTACATACTGCACTCTTGCTGGGATTTGCCCAGAAACCTCTCCTACGTCTTAATGTGTACAAGGTGGTAAAAACTGCTTAGTGCTAAGTTCTGGGCATGAAATCCAACTCCAATTACTTCATTGCAGCAGACCATCTAATTCTGCTCAGGAAAGCACCCACAAAAAGAATTGCTTGGATGATTTTGTTTCTTTCTAAAAAAGCCAGCAAGAGCCACAAGGCTGGGCTTCTCCAAACAAACAAAACCACACCAGCATATCTGCAAGGACATGTCTGTCTGAATCTGCAATGTTTCTTTTGTATCCAGAGCATCCACTGTAAGTAACAAATAGATTATGGTTTGTTTTTTTTTTCCACCAGGGCTAAGTCAGAGAAGCTAATAATTCGAGGAGCTGGCATTTTGTGACTCACTTAGCCCAACTGAGGCAGGCATGAACTGTGTGCTAATGCAGATGTTTGAAGGGGGAAACAGCCGTATTTTCTCTCGGAGAGAACGAGGAAGTGACAGCCATTGAGATTTAAATGACAGCATGTGGCATTAGGAGCCACAATTAAAAGTCATTATGGGCTTCACAGTAACAAATTATCATTGCATGCTACTCCATCAGGAAAACAGTAGCAAATTAATAGATAGACCAGTGGCTTAACTCAGGCGGGAGAAGAGACCAGAAGAAAAAAACCCCAACAAAACAAAACCAAAAACCAAGCCACAAAACAACTCTGAGGCAAAGTGATTTGAAAAGGAAGGAAAAGAAGAATCCTAGATGGCTGGCAAGTGCTTCCTGGGTATTGCTAATGAACCTAACCCAGTGAAGGTGGCTGTAGCCTGAGGAGGGGCAAGTTCATCTGACATTCAATGTTTTCTGCTACAGCAAACTCGGAGCTTAAAACAGGAGTACAAGGAGAAGCTGCCCTTTCTTTTGTGCCCTTCCCTATTGTTTCACGAATGGTGGATCTGTCTTCCTGTGTATCAAAACTTACTGCGTCTGGTCCACATTCATGCAAAACTTTGCCCTAAAACCTGCTTTGAAAACATCCATCCTGCAGGATTGAACAGGTCTGGGAGAGAGCCTCAAGCTCCTTCACTGTTTTTTGTACATACACTCTTAAGTGTCTTCATGCAAGGACTTTACAGAAAACTGTACAGCTCTGGCCAATGGCAAAGCACCAAGAGACAGGTCACAGCATGTGGAAGATGTAGTTCTGGATATATTGACAGCTGTTTGATAAAGCTCACAATAATGGCCCTTGAGGCCAAGAAGGCCAATGGCATCCTGGGGTGCATCAAGAAGAGTGTAGCAAGCAGGTTGCGGGAGGTCATACTCCCCCCCTACTCTGCCCTGGTGAGGCCACATCTGGAGTACTGTGTCCAGTTCTGGACTCTGTGGTTCAAGAAGGACAGGGAACTCCTGGAGAGGGTACAGCAAAGGGCTACAAAGATGATTAGGGGACTGGAACATCTTCCTTATGAGGAAAGACTGAGGGACTTGGGTCTTTTTAGTCTGGAGAAGAGAAGGCTCGGGGGGGGGATCTCATCAGTGCTTATAAATACTTAAAGGGAGGATGACAGGAGGATGGGACCAGCCTTTTTTCAGTGGTGCCCAGTGGTAGGACAAGAGGTAATGGGCACAAACTTGAACATAGGAAGTTCCATCTGAACATGAGGAGGAACTTCTTTCCTTTGAGGGTGGCAGAGCACTGGAACAGGCTGCCCAGAGAGGTGGTGGAGTCTCTGACTCTGGAGACATTCCAAACCCACCTGGATGCCATCCTGTGCAACCTGCTGTAGGTGAACCTGCTCTGGCAGGGGAGTTGGACTAGATGATCTCCAGAGGTCCCTTCCAACCCCTGTGATTCTGTGATAATATAATTTAGCTAAATGCTGTTCTTTCCCATTTTGTTATTTCCAGGTCTGGAACCAAGTAATTCCAGAGAGAGAGATGTCTTATTCCTTTACATGTGTCCAACTGCTTGACATAATATATAATGAGAACAATAATAAGAATGATCATCAAGGCTCTAAGTAGTTTAGTAACGTGAATCATACTGGCTCCATATCCTTGGGACGTTCCTAAAGGTGATCATGAAGTGTCTTTACTGTCTGAAAGTTACCCCTCAGTGAATAAGGAAAACACAGGTATCTCCCTGTAATGTTGGAGACAGAGACTGTGAGCCCCTGGATGGCTGACACCAGCCTGTCATTCAATTCCACTTCACTGATCTGGAAGTTTGCACCTTGAAGGGATGACAAGTTACTCCAGCCCCTGGCTGAGCTGCATGGGTGGGCTCAAAAAAAATCTCTTGCCTGGAGAGCAAAGAACTGTTTATAAAGGAAATGGCAGAGCAGAAGAGCAGATGCAGCTTCTTGCTAGCAGTTGGTATCCAACCTTTTTTCTGCCAGTTGTTAAGTTTTCATCTCCTTCACTGATCAGAGTTACCACACTGCTAAAAACAAATGCTGCCAGAACGCAAACTCCTCGTATGCTGTAAGCAACTACTGATACAAAGCATGATCTGTATTTGTAAACAGACAAAAGCATGAATTATTTTTTTTTCAAAATTAAAGATTTAAATTATTCTTTTATATACCAGAACACCTCCCAGCAGCTCCTTAAGAAACTGGAGCTCTGCAGTGACAGGTGAGGTTGGATTCTCTCACCCAAATTTAAGATGGCTAAGTGTCTGATGTCCCAACAAGAGCTAATCACAGTGGGTTGCCTTTCTATTTAGTACAGGAAGCATGTTTATTTCATCACAAAATAGGAAGTTGAAAATAGGTCAGATGAATTTTACCTTGGGAAAGCCCAATTCATTCTGAGCGCTGCCTACAAACAGGGCCTAAACAGCCACCTCAGGTGCGAACACCTGCATGGCAGATGTTAGAAAGCTACCCAACCATATGATCATGCAATGCAGTTCTTCCCCAAAGAATTTATCCTTTACACACACACATCCCCAGCATGAGAATAGGAGCACCGAGCTTAGTCCAGCTTCCATACAACACCCCTGCTCTGGTTCTCCAGGCCAAGCACCATGCCTGGGATGGTACTTTTTAACCCATCAACCTGCCATCAACTTGTTTGTCAGTAGGTCACCACACCGCAAAACCTTCCTTGGGGGAAAAAAAAAAAAATCAATCCTATTGGTCAAGAAGCCCAGGAGTGGACCTTTGAATTTCTCATGGCTCAGTGTACAAAGATCTTTCATTACACCCAGAATGGATGCTCAGAGGATTTCATAGAAACACAAGAACTTACAGCACTCGCCACTCCTTCACGCATAACCACAGTCTGTCAAACAAGCACGAGCAGAAAATGGCAAAACATTGTTATGAGTGGCTCCCAGTTTTTGTTCCATTTTATCATACAGTTTGGCTGTTGTATTAATTGTGTTTTGCTTAAAACAGTCCTTGTGTCACCAAATCTCTTCCACAGAGCCAGCAGTTTCCCTCTTCTTCAATATATAATTAAAACCAACAAATGCAATAACAATATATAGGTCCAATATGATACTTGTGTCACATCTAGGAAACAGCAGTTTTAATGGAAAGATTATTGAAGTATATTAAAAGGCATGAAGAAAAAGATCAGGACCTTAAAGCCTGATGAAAGCAGCTGGTGCAATCAGAAATAATGATTAGAACATGACTACACATGATTATAACATCTCCTAAAATATCAATAGAAAAAGAACCTAATGGTGAGTGTTTTAATAGTAGGAGTAACAAAAGACCTGTATTGACAAAAAACTAAGTTACATCATCATCAAATGAAACAGTGAAATGATGAATCAAATGAAAATCTCTAACTTTGTGTAGGAGCATATCTTTACACATTGCAGAGATGCAATTAATCTCATTTCTCTTATTATTGCATAACGTGCCTTTTTCTAACTTCTTGTATTTATTAGATATTGATGTAGAATGGTTCACTCATTTTCTGGGGGCTGATCTGCTTCTACAGAGGCAGTAGTGTCTTTGCACACAGGTAAGTATGTGTTCATACCACTGATACTCTCACCTGGTCTTCACTGGAGTAAAATGGGGTGTGCAGAGACCAAATATAGCCTAGCAAGACCTACAGAAGACTAAATGAGCTGGGCAATATTTGAGAAAAGCTAGCAGTCAGTACCTCATGATTTGCTGAACTCTACTGCTGGATTTTGTACCTGTGGGGACCTGAAGTACTTCCCCTTGTTAACTCACCTGTGGATGTACTTTGAGTGGAACTCCTCCTGTGCCACTAGGGTGTTTGTGCTGCTGTTTGCTAGGACAATCTCTTCACTCTTCCATCTCAGGCAGACTGCAGAGCAGTCCAGTAAAACACAGTCTCCAGATCAGGGACAAGCTTCTGGCACAGCAATATCTGGAGGAGAAAAAAAAATAAAAATAAAAATAATAATATTCCCTACCCCACCCCCCAGGTTGAAAACTGTTTCATTCTCAGAAAACTGAGCCTGGCAAAAACTTGTCCCCTCCCAGTTCCTCCTCTAGCTCCCATCATTCACACCCAATGTATTTATTCTTTTTATCAGATCAGAGAGCAGCATTTGGATTATTTCAAGCAGCTAACGTTAATCATCAAGACAGAAACTGTAGTTTTTACATGGTGGGTCTGTGCTGAGCTGCGAAGCACTTCTGCAGGCTTCTGGTGTGAGCAATAGACTGAGTGAAAGCAAGATCATCAAAGCCCAGGCTAGTGTCACAGAGACAGCTGCTCAGACTTCTATGGCCCTTCCTTTTCATCTTTGTTTAAAAGAGATGCTAAGACAGAAACATCTCTCTTGAGCCATTCAACACATCTTCAATCACACAACAGGATGTCAGTAAATACAAAATATATTTCTTTACTATTCAGATGAAACCTTACGCTATAGTGACTATAGTTATGTAGGTATCAGGCTATTTTCTCCATGCTGCACCTCTAAGCGTAAATTTTGCCCTTTGGTAAAGGGGCATTCCCTTATCAGTTTGTGATGGCTTTTCACTACTGAGTTATTCAGATACAGTGTGATGTCCTACAGAAACATTCGTCTCCCTTCTTGCTTCCCTATTTCTAAAATAAAGGTTATGCTGACTGAAAGAACATTTGTTTGCCAAAGGGAAAAACAACGCTTGAACTGAAACCAGGCTCCCGGAAACAACTTTCCCTAACATGGAGCCATTCATTTGCTCTTTGCAATAGTCACATCATTATATCTTCCTATCTCTCAAGCTGCTCTTCGTTTTGAGTGGCCGTCATTCAGAAGCAAGCTTCAGAGCACCAGGTGCTCTGATATAATATTTATGGGTTTCAACCTTTTCAATAGCTACTCTTCTGAACCAAACTACGTATAATAAATACAAGTTTGCTCAGGAAAACAAATTGAAACTTTAAACAAATGTAGCCTACGTTATACAGGGGGTCAGAGAAGGTGTGCATAATAGTCCCTTCTGGCCTGAAAAACCTAGGAATCTATGAATTTTGAAATAACTGCATAAAATACTACACTTCAACCCTAAATTTTGCAGTAAACCTTTTCAAATATTAATGAGAAGCTGTGCAGCTGAAAGAGGACGATGCCCTTGGATCTTTGGCTAAGGGATGTTTGCCAACCTGTCCTAAAAAAACCCTTTTTAGTTTCTGAATGAACAGAAGTAATTGCCTTACATGCTAGAGTAGTAAATAATGAATGCATTAGCTCATTAAAAGATCATCATCATCATCTACACCACCACCACAAAACAACCAGCACACATTGTGATTCGAGCTACTTACAAATAAATGAATTAAAAGGCATAGGTGACACCTCTGAGGTTGCCAAGGCCACTGTTTCTTTGCTGCCCCAAAGTTTTTCAAGGTGTCACATATGGGTGGAAGATTAGCAACTTGGTATCAGCAACAGCGCTCTCTTTCTCAAAACTCCAAGCACAGTAACAGGTCATATAAGCCCTGGACTTACATGGACACTAACCAGCAGGGCTCACAAAAGACATCTGGCACAGATCAACAGAAGTACAGGCCCGTTGTTCCTGTTAACTCTAAAGGCCTCCTCTAGTCCAACCTGGAGTTGGGGATGCCACCACAACAGCAGGTGAGACCATGAGGACTGCAGCAGCATTGGCCACAACTCCTCTCTCAGTTGTGGTTGTGCTGGCTGAGGAAGTTACTGCTCCTCTACCACTTCCCAACTGGACTGCCACTGCCACAGCTCTCTGCCCTGTGCCAGCTACTGTGAAGGACTTTAAATAACAGTTCTTTGCTATTTAGGGTGAAAGCGATTAGTGGGCTTTTACGTGAGGGAGAAGTGGACTTGATGATGCAGTACCCACCAGGAGGAGGGCAGGGATGAACAACTGGAAACCAGATGAGGGCAGGTGCCTCCTCCTGCAGGATGGCTGTAGCGGTTGCATACAAACACAGTATAAATGCAACCTTGCAGATGCAGCCAGCCTAGACTCACAGCCCAGGAAGACAGAGGTGAACACAAATGTACAGCCTCCTGATACACAATAACTGTGATCCAGTGAGCAGAAAGAAACATGTGTCCCCGTATTTAATTGGGTTCCACAAGGAGGCAGTCTTCTCCAGGTATGTTTTGTTGACCCTGCTCTCCTTTCTGTGCATTCCCAGGTATCATCTTTATTGCAATATAGGTTTTTCTGTCTCTGCCCACTCGGATACATACAGCACAGAGTTTCTGCACAGCAGGACGCTCCCATCTCAGGTCCTGCTGTGAGATCTTGGTAAGATTGCGTTTTAGCACATAACCTCCTTAGACTTAGCTCTCTCCTTGTGAAGACTACAGTTTTTTTGTCTCCCATCAGGCTTCCGCTAATTAATTCACATCTCTGAGAAGTGCTGAAATGTTTCCCTTTTACCGTCTAATACTCCTTGAACTTGAAATGTGAAGAAAACCTCCCAGGCTGGCACATGCATGGAGCTCAGGCTTATCCTGCTCTTCAGGGCAGTCACAGGACCCTTTCAGGCAGCATCTTTTTTCTTCTCCTCATTCCTAGCCATGAGGCCTTGTTCACTCACAGGGAACGAAAAAAAGTCCTTTCACTGCCAGATATCAGTATCATAATGTTGGTATTGAATCCTGAAGAGTCAATTTGAAGAAGTGCCCAGGAAAAAAACATACGGTTGTCTTCCTAGCCTAATTCAGGGCACAAAGTGGTTTAAACATCTAAGGGAGCCAGAGAATATATCATTGTCTTAGTGACAGCAGTTACTTGCCTTCTGGCAGGGAGAAGGAAGGAGAGACAGATGGCAAGGGCCTGAAGAGTAGCTTCTTCCAGCAACCCTCTTCTCCTTTTACAGAGGCCACAGCCCTCCTTCTGACCACAAGTGAAGGTGGGCACGACAGCAACCACACAGGACCATGAAGAAGTAGACGGAGGTGCGTGCCACTCTTCAAAAGTACTGGTGCAAATCGAGGCTGTTTCCTCTGCTGAGCTCTTTGGTTCTGGAATAGGCTGTTGTCCAGTTCCCATGGCTGAACCAGTATTTCACATGTGGTAGACATACAGCTGATAATCTGTGCCTCCTCTTTGAGATATGCCAGGGTGGTTTGTCATTGTACACGTGGAGTCTGGGCAGATAAAATCCGCTGAGCTAAATTCTGCCTCTGGCTCTTTTGGCAACACGCTGGAGAGACTTGAGTCACTGGGGTTTGCTGAGGCTCTTTGTTCTTGGAGAGGAGGTTCACTTTAGAAGTGGAGCATAAACAAATCAAAATTACAAAAATAGCAGTAGCAGCCACCACCACCACCTAAAAGTTCCTTCGCATTTGGCTCGATCACATTGGAGCTAGGCAAACACGGAGCAAAGTTTTGTAACACAAACCACTGAAAAAGCAACTGAGTCCACACAAGTTTACACGGTGGCTTTGCTGGGCAGCTCCCAGAGAAGCAGGAAGGACCCCTGAAGCAGCCTTGCAACCTCGGAGAATCTCTGTCAGCTGGTACAAGGCTGACCCAGGTAACTCCCTTCCCGAAAGACAAGGTGTCTGCCTGGAGGGCTCCCGGCTCAGGCACAGCCGGATCCAGCAAGGGTAGTTCTCCCCTCCGCCGTCCCTGCACGTTTGTGTTGTAGCCACGTACACAGTGATGTGAGCTGTCAGGCTGCTTGAGTGGGCTTGCTGTTAAAATGGCTTTAAACAGGATAGCCAAGAAGCATAGTAACACTATTTAAAGAACTTTTACAATAAAGCCCTCCCTCTTTACTTCACTTTTGGCTCACGCTTTCAGCTGTGGGGGAAAAAAAAGTACCTCACATTTCTTAGCGAACACTTCTTACTAACTTAAAATCCTTTAGGGAACAATACCTCTCACTTTCCTGAGACAATTAAGAACAATAGTGAGATTAACATTTCTGAAGAGTATGTGTGTGAGCAGACCGAGTTAAGTCCTTTAAAAAACTTTAAAAAAATAGGGCAGCAATATCCCCCACAGTGAGTCTAAAATTGTCTTTCCACCATGAAAGAACAGAAACTCTCCTTTCCACAAATTCCTCTCCAGAGCTTGATTCTCCTTCCCACTGTTTGACCCGTTTGTGTAAGGGGCCACACACAGCCAAGCTGCTGTGTCATCTGAGACCGAGATGCTGGTACAGCCCTGCGTGGAGGGTTACTTTTGAAAACTCTGTGTACACAATGCTGCATGTGGATTTAAACTTTCTTTGGGATTTTCAAAGCAGTGAGCATTCACCTGCGTGTTTCCACACGCTGTTTTGAAAACTGACCTTCTCAGAGCAGCTGGTGGGGAAAAAAAACCACAAATAAAAATGGTGCTGCAGGCAGAGGCTTCTACCTGCAGATCACATATTCAATGTTCAAGGCTTGATCAAGAGCAGTGGTGGGCTATAGGGGGGAATAACCATTTTACTGTGGCAGAAATTGCAGAAAAGAGGGGTTTTTTTTCTCCTCCATCACGCATTCAGGTTCTTTTCACTATATTCAACTCACTTGTCCTTTTCTTCAGCACCATTTAGAAAAAGAGTGAAGTCTCAGCTAACAACAGCGACAAAGATCTTGCTGGCTTCGCTGTGATGAAGATTTTATCTACACTCCTGGCAAACGACGTGACAGCCCTCCCCCACGCCACTCCAGCTCTGGCAATGACAACGAGTTGCCTGAAGTTCTGAAAAGAAGGGCGGCAGTAGAAGGGAATCTTGAGGTGATGTAGCATGGCCTTAGAAAACATACAGGTAGTATTGCTATTACAGTCTCACCCTCCTCTCATGAAAACTCATTTAAATGACAGAAAAATAAGACGAGAGCTGATCTGGACAGGGTGCAAGCAAAGAGTGTTCGCTGCAATAAAAGAGTTCTCCAAAGAAGAGAGGGCTGAATGGTACCGGTTGTGTCCCCACACAATACCTGGAGGATCCTGTAATAAGTTAACCCTCCACCACTCACCTGGCTACAGGGGTAGCTCCAGCTAAAACAGCTGTGTTGTAACTAAGACTTCTCAGAGGCTTTTGAGGTCTTCGGTACTTGCCTAGCGCCCAGCACCTGCCGTAACTGTTACTGTACACATAGAGAGCAAAAAACCTTCCCTGCCAAAAAGCTCACAGCAGAACACAGCTAACAATAATTTAAGCCCAGAAGCCATCACACACTAGTAGCCTATACACAAAGTCTGAGGTGTTCTCAGATTCGTAGATGCCAAGAAATTTTACTTATGTTGAGCACCACTAAGAAATGTTTTCATTAATGCTTCCAGATTGGAGGGGGAAATCATTATCAGTGCATTTCTTTTAAAATTAATTCTGCATGAAAAATTTCAAAACAAGAGGCCTGTGATGGGATGTACTGTATCCACAGCCAGGTATGACATGACTGTCAGTGGTCCTTAGGTGCTAGGAATTGTATATGCTGACCCATGGAAAAGTGCAAACTGATTGCTCATTTGTTGAAGTACAGAGTAAAAAGCCAAACCTTAGAACTTCAAAACAACAGGGAAGTGGGACATTTGCATCTTTGTTCCCAAACACATTTAAAAAAAAAGTCAGACTGGTCATATTGCAGGCAGCTGCAGTGCATCTGCACTTCTCTTTCATCCAGCGTGGATCCTAGGACCCAATTTACCCACTCTTCAAATGCTTGCTGCAAAAATTAGACTATATGGATGGTTAGAAAGACACCTGTTGGGCTTTATGTGTGTGAGTCTCTAACTCTTGTTCTAAATAGATACATGAACGTAGAGTGGTAAGCACATGCAAAAAAGTCCATGAAAACATGTGCTGATAAAAGGACTTTAGGTGGCATGAGCTGGGGATAACTGCTCTGGCCACAGAAAGGAGATTTCTCTTCCTTTTCCCTCCCGCCCAAACATTGCCATGTCACAGGAAAAGAGCAGGGCAGGCAAAAAATGGATGAAGCATTGGCTGGAACCATAAACCATGAACATAATGAGAAAAGGGAGAAAGAGTCAAGGTTACTACAAGTCAGTCGTATGTTCCTGTGGCTCCTAGCTTCCTCCTTCTGAAAGGGACACAACACGGGCTCTACATTATCTGGCAATACTCCTTAGTCTGGAAAAAGTGGCGCATCTACTGTATTCAAATTTGAATGCATCTTACAGCACTGTATGATAGATTCTCCACTAACATCATCAGCTGCACACACTGCTAATTGTAGAGGCTGCTAATCCATCTGAGAAGCCAAAATGGTATTAACTTTCAACAGGATTTACATACATTCAGTCTTATTTCTGCATCAGCTAGCAATTACAGTTTAAACTGTTGAACATGCAGCTTGCTGTAGGCCTAAGTAATATTTAATAGCATTAACAACGCACTTCCCAATACGGCTCCAGATCTCTTTACAGGCTCATTGATTCACTAGCCTTGCTGTGCAGCACCACAGCCCTTTGCTCTCATCCCGGCAGCTCCTCAAGAAGGCATTGCCACAAGAAGTACCACAAAGCCTGCTGCCCCAGCCCAGCCCAGGCAGAAAACCTTGATGTCAGTCCTCTAGTAGAAGGGCCATCTGTATGTCACTGCAAAGTGGACTCACTGGAAGAAGAAAGCACTAACAGTGTGAGAAACATGCTCAGAAGATGGTAGCAGCAAAAGCCTGAAGAGGAGAGTGGGCTGTGCACTAGCTAGTGAAGTACTTGCTTTCATGGCACATTGGCTGAGGTCAGCCTATGACCTTACCTCTGACCCTTCCTGACCTTCATAAAGCTGGGCTATGCGATCACACCCAGCAATCAGATTTCACTGCCAGGGTCCACCCTCTGAGTGATGCACCGGAGGACGAACAATGTATCCCTCCCGTCTGAGAAACATGCTTTTCCTCCCAGCGCTGCTGTCTGGTGAGTTTAAGGGCACTGATGGGCTAAACACACCCCTTGGAGACTCCCATCACCTGCTGATGGCTCCATGGCATGCAGCATTTTACTTACATTCAGAAGCTGATAAATTAGGGATGGAAACACTATCTGGATTGCACGGATGATATGCCCATACCTGCTGTCATCAATATGAGTGGCAAACCTTTCATTTTCTTGACATAGAACAAAAGTTGATGTGACTTAAAGGTAGGCTTAAAATTAGACAGAAACACAAGTGCTTCTCCAAAGCAAAGCCAGAACTGGGCTGCCCATGCAAAACATGCAACAAATACAAAATATGTTTTTTACAAGTATTCCTGCAAATTGTGCATCCGTATTCCTGCCCATAAACCCTTTTGCTAGCACTTTCATAGGAACAGAGCATGAAAGGTTACATGTTTGTTCACAGGCAAGCCATTATAAGTAGATGAATCGGATGATTCTGAATGACCATTTATTAATTCTTGTGCAGTATTCACTCTGCTCTATCAAATAGTTATTTTCATTACCAGGAGGATTTAACACAGTTGATCTGCAGTAACCTAGTCATCCATTATTATATCCTTCGCACTTCATTGTCTTGGCAGCAGAAAACAGACCTCTCTCTCTTCTTTTTCTTTCTTTTAAGCATTTTATACTTTTGTATGTTATTATATAAAAAATTGGAAGAGAAAGAAAAGCCAGCTTTAAAATAGTGCTGTCAGCATTACTTTACCTTGGTTTTCTACATCTCTGATGAACTTAATTGACATCAAGTAAAATTAAGTCAATTCAACTCGAGATTAAGTAATCAATTAGGGAGACAGATAACTAACAGGCACACATGCATACGTCCAGGCAAATATGGAGAGAGGTGTAAGGAAGCCCTCAATCAAATAAAAATAAATAAAAAATAAAAAATCAGAGACTGCAACATGTACTGATTTGCTGTAATACATAGCAATACTTAGATACTGTAAGAACATTATCCAGCCAAAGATCTTGCAGTGCATTACAAAAGATCATATTCTCTCACAAATTAGGAAATTGAGGCCCAAAGAAATGAAACAATTGTTTCAAATTCATCAAGTCAGTGGCAGAGATGTGAACCATACCCAGCTCTTGTGCCTCCAAGCCCCAGGGGATACTGAGTGAGAGCGTGAAAGAGGGAAGAGGTCACAGTTACACAAATTATTTTGTCATCACAGCTAGCAGCTCTGGCTTAGCTGCTTTTTTTGATATGCTTTTAGAGATCAGAGTTAGGGACATGAGGTGACAAGGCTTTCCTAGGAAAAGGAGCAAGAACAAGAAACTAGAAGATCAGCAGCAGGCATTTGTTTGTCCTTCATCAGAAATTACCATGCTGAATGAAGTGGTTCTTCAAGTTTCTGCTCCAGTGCAGGGGAACTCCAGTGTGCAAAGATGCTAGCAGGATGCTAATTTATCCAAACAGATAAGAACTCATCTACAGAACAAGTCATCGTGGGTGCCACTTTATTGCTGGGATCCCCTGCAGACATGGTGATACTCTACTAGGACTCCACTGGCATTAGACTACAATAAACAAATCCTCCCAGACCACTGCTGCAGAGGATGCTGGCACCAAAAAAAGAAGCCCTTAGAAATTACAGTAACCTTCATAATGGAAACACCTTTAGCACCTTCCTTTCCTCCTGAGCAGAGCTGTAGTCCCTTATTTTGTTCCCACTGCCATTTTATGAGTAGACAGTTACAAGAGTGATTTTGATAGTTTTTTTTAGCAGTTTAAAAGAGATCACTTACAGAGACAAAATGCCTATCACCATCCTGTAACACAATTTACTTTGTTAGTGGAGGTTTGAACACCTCGCTGATGGACCCCCAGGCTCACTCAGCAAGGCTGGGAGTGTTTGTCCTACAGTCCACAACAGGTAAGTCCAACATACAGCTATAACCAGGGCCGTCTTGTCACTGTAGGCCTATGAAGCCTCCATCCCTAACATCTCTCTGATTTCTGGCAGGTCCTGTGACCAGATAAAAACAGTACCTAGACCTGAACTTGGGTACTGGAACTACCACAGCTTATAGCAGCCAAGGGCCCAGCTCTCAAAGAACAAACCTCCCTTTTCATCCTGAGTGCGTGTATGCAAAAGCAGATTTATACTCGGGTTTGGGCACTGCAAGCTAGATACTAGCTGACCTCAGAGTTTAAGAAAAATAAAACCAGATGAATGGCTTTCTCCATGTTTCTTCTTGGCTGTTATTTAGTCAGGCTCCAAAAGCAGATGAAGCTTGTCACTTCTATACAAGGATGACTTAATAAACTGATTGGCACCTTATCGCTGCCTCAAAGTCACTCCACTTTTAGGGATGTCCAAACAGATCAAATATCAAAAACAAACATGAAGGGCAGTTTAGTGAGCTGCAGCTTATGTCAAGATCAAAGAGAGGGTTTACAGATAGTCCTTGGGTTCACCTGAAGACATAACAGGAGGAGGAGTTAGGAAAAACAAAACTAATAAAAAATTTCCGCAACTCTGAGCCATGAGAAGCAAATGTTTGTCTACAACAGGAAGACAACAGGCCCCCCTACCTTACATAAAACATCCCAGCAACTGCATTATGTCATTAAGGAAAACTAGGTACATTTAAGGGAGAAAAATAAAAGTCAATTATGAACAGAAGAGGAAAAGTTTGGAAATCTCTGAGAAAATGACAGGCTTGTATTTTACAGCAGCAGACATGTAAAGCCAAGGGTTATAAAGTGTGGGTACATAAAATAAAATTATACACATTTCAGTGAATATGGCAAAAAAGGCATCAAATTACAACACTACCTAGCCTTGCAAATCTGTACTGGTGCCAGTAGCTATATCAATCCCGTATGAAGGCAGTATTATCACAGCTGTATTTGCACTCAGTACTTTTTGCCTCTTCAGGATTTTTATCGTAGGCTGGTGGAACTAACGACCAGTGTTAAAATCACTAATGTTAAACACATCAGAGTGATATTTTGCATCAAGGGGCTTGGTCTTACAAGACAGCAAGCATTCTGGCCCCAGCAAGGCTCTACTACTGAAGGAGGAGGTAACTAAGCACATGAATTTTCCCCTCTTACATGAGCAGCATGTCAGACTATCATGGTAGCTGTGGGCTTGAACCCTCACGTGCATCTCAACTTTCTAGTCACCCATACTGCCTAGGCCTTGCTCACGAGCTGGCTTCTTGTTTGTAAGGGGATGCAGGTTCTGGCCGGCCTGGTTTCCACCCCGTCCCTGTAAGAACAACAGGCACAACTAGCTTAAGCCCTGATACCTCCTGCACAGCTACCAAAGGCACAGCAGATGTAGCTACTCTACTGACAGGCACCATATTGAATGCATAGTCCACAGCCAGTCT
Organism: Burhinus bistriatus; assembly: GCA_013397275.1. Classification (NCBI taxonomy): domain Eukaryota; kingdom Metazoa; phylum Chordata; class Aves; order Charadriiformes; family Burhinidae; genus Burhinus; species Burhinus bistriatus. The sequence goes on from VYXH01005308.1 coordinate 254,452, forward strand.
GGACCAGGGCTAGAGAACACGCATCTACAGCATAAATGCGTTATAAATGACAAAGCAGAGCTTCAAAACCCCTGAGCTGCCACTAACTTCAGCAGCGATGGCTTTTGCTTGCTCAGAAGTTTTTTAAAAGCAGAGGTGCCTATCCTTCAGGCACCCACAGGCAAAACGTGCTAGGCCTTTAGGAAAGTTATCCATTAGTCCTTGAAGTGTCCTGAAATCCAGGCAGTGAAACTCCAAAGTCTGACCTTTTTCCAATTAAAAATGGTGGGATGTAATAGAAACAGGTTTAGTCACTAGATCTTCCTTTGGGGAAAGGGGGTGGAGGGGAAGACAGTATCAAGAATTGCTCAAAGCTGTACTCAGGTTGCTTTTCATAAAGTGAATTAGTAAAATTTATATGAGACTAAATTAGTAGCAAATATGTGCTATATATACTGAATATAATACTGTGAGATTCTGTAGCTACCTATCTTTTTCTATGGACATCTCCATTTTTTAAAGTAGGCACCAACTTGGAGCACCTGTGCTTAGGCCCAGATCATTTGGGTGAGGCACAGAAAAGTCTCTATAAGCTTTACTGAAAACCAGACAGTAGTTGAGGCACTATACTATTAAACACATACCCTCCCCAGACCCTGTGCTCGCAAGTCTGGCGGGGATTTCTTTCTAACAATACCTCTGAGCAGACTGCAATATACAGAAGATTCATACAAACTCTGGCGTGTACTGCAGGACAGGAGGTCAACACATTTGGCATAGAATAAAAAGATTCTTCATTGCAGGTCAGTGGAAATCCACCTAGTGACTTTAATGGGCTCTGGATAAGGCCCTGTGTAGACTGCCAGATCTACAGGTCAGACTTGCATCTAAGCAGGTCTTCTAACCTGCACGATATAACTCTTCTGAAAAAAAACATGGTGTTTAAAAACCAGACTGGAAAAGCTGACTGTCATTTGCCTAATGTTGAAGACATCCTAGAAAATAATTCATACATCAAAAATTAAGACAGACACTGATTTGCTTTAAAAAGCACACTGTAGAATACATGCTAAAATACTCTGAATGGCAGTAATTTATTCACAGAGATAATGATTGTTTTTAAGGGATGAGTGCTAAAGCAAGCCATGGCAGAAAGCCTCCCTGACTTCATGCTGGTGGGAGGGGAAAAAAAAAAAAAAAAAAAAGAAAAAAATTAGTCAGGTTATTTTGGAACCTT